>WBNO01030437.1:239447-440820 GCA_013400575.1 Peucedramus taeniatus
TTTTTTTTTTTTTTTTTTTTTTGCCACTGTTGCTTCAGAATCAGGGAATAACTGTGAGTCCTGTCAGTGCCTAACTTCCCTCGGAGCTGTCCTAGGTTTCTGGGCCCAGCCAGAAGCTGCCTGCAAGGAAAAGCCCCAGTGAAAAAAGGTGAAAGGACAGCCTTACTCAGACTCATGCTATGACTCTTGGAAAGGAAAAGCCAGGCAGTTTGAGCATAGCTTCCCACCCCAAGCTGTCAGAGATAAGGTGGCAAGGTTACCGTAAGATATCCTCCTTTCCCAGGCTGTCTGGAGAAGGGACAGCACTCCCCCAGTAGCGAGCGATGGCTGCGGCCTCTCTGGCCATCAGATGAGTAGATTTTGACTTTCTGTTGGAAATAAAAGAGCCTTTTTTAAGAGGGTTCAGGGACCCACTCTGGCTAATGCATTCTCAGCTTTTGAAGCTTTGGGCACAGGAACATTTACCATCCTGACCAGAGAGCCACAAAGCAGCTTCCCAGTGCTCAGCACACCTGTTGATGCTGCTCCCACAGCAAGCCCAACTTTGCATTTATGGCGCAACCATTTTCCTGGAACTGACTTACCCACTTGCCCTTTACCTGTTAGTCTGATCCCAGTCTTTGTTAGGCTCTAAACTGCTGATGTTCTTTGGTTTCTGACCAGTGATTTCATCGCGTTCAATCTTGACAAAATCTGAAGGAAAGAAGGGGCACACATATCTCCAGAGTGTGTCTGCTCAAGTTTTCTGTGTTCCCATATTCACTAAGGCATCTCTCTTTGTCCATCAGAGTGATGGACAGTTTTAAACTGTTGTTGCTGTTATGTTTTCAACTACCCACTAATACATGTCATGTCTTGTTGACAGAAGAAGAAATGTGTGTCTTGAAATACAAAGGTCATGACCCACCAGTCACATACAGTCATTTTACCATTGAGAATAATTGTAAATGTCATGAATAATTGTAAATGGCTGCTTCTGTACTCTGAATGAGAACAACAGATAGCAAGGTGAAAAAAGCAAAGTTTGTGATCTCCTAGCTAAGGAACTACTCTTTGAGAGCCTGACATTCTCTTTTTCCCCCAGGATGACTGGAGCAGGGAGAGCTTGGCATAGAGTGTGTCATGTCACAAGTGGAAGTAAGGTATCCTCATGCAATAAAACCAGTGCAGGTGACAGACAGGGGGCTCTCTCAGTCTGCTGAATTTGCTTGAATGATGAAAAACCCCACAGAATCCAATTGTTCTGTCTTCCTGAAAGAGTACAGGTATGCTCCTGAGAGCTAACCATACTCACACCTCCTTGCACTCAGCATCAAAAGCACTCTCTGTGACTACAGGCACTGCAGAGATAATTTTCAATTCCTTGACACTTATCAGAAATCTTTTGAGGTGACCATTCTCTAGCATGAGCATTGCAGAGATGATGATGTTCCTTACCATACAGTTTCTCTCTCTGTTTTCCTTGTGATGTTTGTAACTTGATTTCACCTTGGAAGATCCCTGTTTTCTCTCCATGGTGTGTCAGCACAGTATGGATAGGAGCTAAGGATTCTGTTGCTTCTACTCGCAAGGCAATGCAGCCTTCCCCTAAAAGACAACAGGGAGACAATGAGGCTGGGACTGAGAAACTAAGCACTGAAATATTTTGTGTCATCTACTACCAATGCACTGACAGGTATGTAATTACTGGAGAGAATCTGCTTTGGATCACAGTAAGGAGCAGAATATCTCCTGAGAAATTAGGGGCATTTATTTCACTTCATATATGTGTGAAGGATTTGGGCATCAAAGTTACCTGTGGGTAACTTCAGGGTTCTGAGCTTCCACTCCTGGTAAGGAAAACATGAGCCTATGGCTGCTATTGTTATTAATGGGATTTAGGCAAAGAGCCTTCTGTGGACAAGGACTGCATTCTCTGGCTGGTGATAATCTGGGAGCCACAAGCACAGCCAAATACTTTCCTGTAGTCAGAAGAAATGCCTCAAGTAAGTGCAAGTGAAACAGGATTTGTATGTTCTGAATAAACGCATTTAAAAAGGTTGACTCCTGATTTAGTTCCTGTAAAGGACTTTTTTTTTAAACCATTGCTCTTTCAGAGCTGGTAAAGCTCACATAGGTTGTTGCTTTGAGTTCATATTCCTCTAATCATAATTACTTCACAAAATATTGCCCACAGTGAATGTATATTTCTGTGTATGTTGAGTTCTAAATCATAGATGTTCAGTCCATAGGAGTTACTTCTGTTCTCTTCCACTCTTTCAGTAGTTTGGAAGAATCTAAGTAGATTTTGACTTATTCAAAACTTTAGAGCTAAGCACTTACCATAAGATTCATCACTGTCTGATGACTTAATGCTGATCAGGATATGTTGATCCAATAGGTATTCCGGGTCTGAAATAATTGGAGTCAGCTGCAAAGACAAGTTAAGGTGAGTCAATACAACACATGGTTGACAGGAGCACACTTCTCCCTGGGACTCAGTCCCAAATGAGGAAAACTGCTGGATAAACCCATGAGGGTAATCATGTCACCCCCAGGATCAGCCTCTGATAATATCTGGGTATCTGTGGTAGAAGGCTGCACTCTTTGAATCCCAGCACAGCAAATGGAATGCTGCAAATCTGACACTCATGGGATGATCTGCAGTTTTCTCCTCTTGTCCAGGACTGAAAATCGCCTGAGGAAGAAAGCATCTGGATTCTAATTACAGTCTATTCCCAAAAATCTGTCTGGCTGTTGTTGCAATCACTTATTGTAGAGCCTTTCCCCAGTTTCTCAGTATAAGGCACTCTTTCCAAAGTCAGCACTTCTTCTGGGTATTTAGAAGGGTATTGACATGCACATTTGTTCCAAATCCAGGAGCTCCTGTAGTTCTTTCAACTGCCACCATGCCAAGAAATGAAGAACAGTTCTGATCTCAAGGACAGGACTTGTGTCTGACACTGACACACAGAATACTAATTCTGGCCACTGATCTTTTTAACACAGGTAAAAAATACTTAAGCAACTTTTCTAAATATACCGAGTTTTATCTGATCAGGCAAAGAAACTCCAGGTCAGAGTTACTCTTTAAGATGTTTTATTTTCCATTTAAAACTTTAAAAAATGGGCCTGCTCAAACCAGCATTATGTTCTCGAAAAAGGTGAGAAAAAAGTCATGGTCCTGAATGGCATAATCACGCCAGCAAAATTCTTGATAAACACGTAAGTACAGTGACGTGAAAGTCCTTTCCTGCTTACAACATACTCTGTTTAGCCTAAGCCCATCCTGCATTCTTACAGTCCCTCTAAGTGTAAACAAGACCACAACAATGTTCCTGAAGGTAGTATTTATGAAAGTAAAAGACCTAGCATTGCTTATGAGATGAAAGTGGAAGCTTCTCTTCCATACGAATATGGAGATATAGTCCCAGTTTACCTTTGGAAGTGCCTCGACGAACTTTACCACAAGCTCCCCTTCATTTCCATCCTCATTTTCTCCTTCCTGGCTCTTTACAAAGCCTGCAGAGGGACAAGAAAGGAGTTTACCAGGAGAGAGACAGCAAGAACTGGGCTACAAATCCTCTTCACTATGTCTCAAAAAAACCTACAATTATTTTTCTACTTGGACGCAAATTTTAAAAGTATTAAGAAGCTTAAAGTCTGAGCTTTGGATGAATTTTTACACAGTAAATTTGTAAGTGGTTTTGCTAGAGCATTGTTAAATGGTTTCATTTTGCAGTTAAACTTGGCACTGAAGAGATCAGTGCATACATGGACTGGAGGATAAGAACATGACAGCTCTTCCTACGCCACTCAAGATAGCATACTTTTGAAATTCTAATTTAAGATTCGTAATACACTGTTTCCATAGAAATTTATGCAAATTTTGATACAGCCAAAAAATAATCTTTTATGGAACTGTCTTTGACACAGCGCTCTGACATGCGATAATGTGATGAAGCATCCACCAAAGGCTTGCTGTCCCACTTACAAGAGCAGCTCTGTGATGGGAGATTGCTTTAAAAAACCCCCAGCAAGGGCACGTAGGCTTGTGTTACATAAACAGCTGAGACTCAGCCCCACAGTATGGGCATAGGCAGTGAAATCTGCAATGCTGCGGGGTACGCAGTCCCACTTACAAAGTCACATCACTACCATTCATTTACCTTTTAGTTGATCCTCTGGCTTATTCTTTGTTAAACCAGTTTAATTAAATTATTTTAAGTTATTTTTGCTAGGATAATATAGATGCTTTATTTTGAAATCACCTGATCATTTGCAGCAGGCACAATTAGAAATTTAATCAATCATGTCTTTACTATGTAGGCATTTTCTGTGTGATAAGCAAGAATAATATATGTTTCCCATAAAGAAAGAAGTTATCAGACTGACAAACAAGGTGGAAAAACTGTTAGAAGACTACATGTCTAAATATGGATTATAGCTACCTTGGCTGTGGGGTTTGGACTGTATTGCTGATAGTATAGAATGTCTTGCAAACTACAGCAAATCTTTAGGTCATCCCTTTTTTTGCATTGGAACGAATGATCCACATGGCTATTTTTTTAGATCAAAGCAAGAAGAAGGAGAACTAATCAAAACATGCAGAAAACTTTGATAGAAACAATAAAGATGGGCAAACCCATACTTTCTAAGCAGCTAGAATGAAACTCAATGTAGAACTTGGTCTGGGACTTGGTCTTCAGAGTAGCATAGCAGTGCAAGAACTCTATCTCCCCTTGGGAATCTGTGTATTTGGAGTCTAGGAAAGAGGAAGGGAAAATAATGTCACTTTCAGCAGGAGATAAAGAAAGGGCATTTTTGAGTGGACTCTTAAAGAATCAGTTTTTTCTCTCAGCATATACAAAGCAGTGCAATCTGTATCCAAGGTGATGATGGCACACGTGCACCCAACCTGACTGACCATTCTTGGAAACGAACTGTGAGGTGACTCCCACTTCAAAGGTGGCAAACACAGGACTGTGGTCACTTGTCATGATGTCAGTGGTGCAGCCTGCCAGAAGAAAGGGAGGACAGTTACTGCCCTGCTCCAGGGAGATCACTGCCAAAGAAATGTTATTTAGTAATTTTCCAGAAAACGTAACAGTCTCTCTGGTAACTGTCTCTACTCAAAAGTGTTGCTCTACATAAACTCAAGTTAGTACACATGAATGTAACTCTTCTGTCAGAATACCGAAAGATTTGGTTAAGTGACACCATTTTACTGTACTATTTTGTAAATGACTGTCAGTGTTAGATTACTCCAGTACAAAAAGCCCTTACAGGCTTCCTGGTTACCTCTGCAACATGCACAGCTAATTAGAGGCCGAAAATCACACAAGAATACACTGGTGCTTCTTCAGTGCTACAAAGCAACTCCTGGCCCAAAGTTAACAGTGGGTGAGCAAGGCCTGATTGGATCTAAACACACACTGAGTTCCAGCAAACCCAGTCGTTCCAGAGAGGCCTATTCAACCCCACACCTCAGTATCATGGGCTTTGTGATCAGATCAGCCTGCCTTATCCATGAGAGACTTTCACAGTCCTGCTCCTAGTCCACACATAGGAAACCATGAACAACATACTCAGATGCTCAGTCCTACATATAGTTGATAATATTTCAGGAACTGGTATTTGAGTCTTTTATAACACAGGTGTTGTGGGCTTTTTCTCTTCCCTGCACTGCACTTTAGTGATGCTTCTCAGCAGGAAAGGGAACAGGCTCTTGGTACCACACAGTTCTTCTGGAATATGACTTGATACAAGAGATGTGTTTGCAGCTCCAGTCTCTGCAGACTGGACTGTGCACACAGGGTCTGTCCTGCTGGCACTCACTGTCAGGAGTTCCTGGTAGTGACTGCACAGGAGAAGTGGTGGTTGCTGCCAAGAAATAACTGGCATAAAGTGATCCTACAGCATGGCCTAAAGTTGGACAGCTGCAACTGTCCAGGTGGTGTTCTGCATATAAAAGAATAACAGAATGAATTCCCAGCCCTGTAAGGTTACAGGCAGAGAGATTTTGGCTCCCCTATGCCTCATTTAACATCAGGTTCCTCTATGCTGAGTGCCTGGCAGTGCAGGGAGATCCTACAGACTCTGTTCTGAATCATTTCCGTTTCAGACTGGTTGCCTTGCTATTGACAATCTGTTCTCCACCCACCATAGGACTGACACACAACGTGCACCATGGGGTAGGATTTCCAGAGCACTCGATCACACCAGGATGGCAAATTGTACTTCATCTGCAAACCAAAGGAGAAGTAATGTCAAGAAGAATGGAAAGGGCCAGTCCACAAAAGAACAGGAAATTCATTCACCCAAGCACCATATATTTGTGTCAAGTCTTTTTGTTTGTATTGACTCCATTCAAAACAATACAAGGGCAGAAAACACAGAGTTTGGTTTAGGTCACTTTCTTCTGCAGGAGTTGCTGCCACAGCTCTGCCATATACCTTTGAAGGGAAATCAATTTTAACCTACCCCTGTAGCTTTTTGCTTGGTGTAAACATACTTCTCCCGGGTGCCTCTCTCAAAGCGGTACGTTGGAGCAAAAGTAATCTCCTCTTCCTCTAAAACAGGGAAAGAGCTCGGTTACAGCTTGGCCACTGGGAACCCTCACCTGGGTAAGAGAGCCACTGCCCTGTACACCCTGCCCCATGCTGGGGCTGGCCGAGAAAGCTGGTGGATGTAGCAGAGGAACCTGCCAGCCAGTACAGGATCTCACCGAACTGCAGGAACACCTTTTGGTCTCTTCTCTCGAGGAGAAGCTGGTCGAAAGCCAGCAGCTCCGGATACTGCTGCTGCCTGATCTTCTGGATAATATTCTCTGCTTCCTGCCAACAGGGAAACAGCAGAGCTGCAGATGATGCAAAACTTCTTATAAATACTCCCTTCACAGGTAAACTGTAGCCCCTGCCACTTCCCTGTCCTTCCCTTTACTGAAAAGCCCCAGCCTTTTTTGTGTGGCTGAACATTTGTCTATCAAAACAGGTATTGAAATGCCCACACATCCCCTACACAAGAACACACACACACTCACAACCACACGCACATCGACACCAAGCTTGGTGTTTTCTCCCACATACTGAAATCAGTCCAGTATTTATGAGGGCTTTCCTGTTCCTGAAGGCCTCTTTGAGCCATTCCAAGCTCACCAACCAGGGCAGAAAGGCAGTCTCTGGATTGAGCCATTCAGGGACTGATGCTTGTTCACAGTGGGAAGGAAAGTCAGAGGGTTTGGGGAACCGAGGCTGCCTGAAGCAGCCAAGTGTATCAGATAGCATTCCTGGGTCCATTAATCCTTGGAGAGGGCAAAGGGGATTTCCTTACTCTCCTTCAACTGGGGCCACACTCACGCCCTGGGGATCCCTTCTGTCTCCTCTCTTTTTGCCATGTTGCCCTAGACTGGAAGAAGAGAGCACTCCTATAGCAACAGAGTGTGCTGTGCCTGCAGGGCTTCCTGCAGCATCCCGCACCGTTGGGGGCTGTTCCACACGGTAGTTCAAGTCTCCCAGCCAGAAGAGATGAGTAAAGCGATGAGTGATGTTAAATGGACTCAGTTTCTTATCTCCCAGTGTCAGGAAGCGCAGGATGTTCGTGTAGTTCTGGTTGCGTCTGTCAAGACAAGAAAACATCTGCTTGATATCCTAAATTGCCATGTAATTTCCAAATGCCTGGGATGGCAGAGGCTGCAACTTTACCAGGAGGGAGCTGCTCCGACTCAGCAGCTACAGAGGAGCAGATCAGAATCTGAGAACTTGCCACCCCAGCAGGCAGGCCCAGGGAATGTGCTCCTGAAGCCACTTCTGCTGCCTTCTGGGGCTGTGCTTTTCTGAGCTACATGTCCTAGAAACCCAGCATTAGATTGTTTCCTTCAGATTTCAGCAGCAAGCACATAACTAGATTTTGGCAGCTCTTCCAGGCCCTGAGGAACCCTTCAATAGAAGTTAACTTCATCAGTAGCAAAGACCATGTGCAGAAACCCCACACAATCTGTTTCCCGGACTGGGAAAGATGATAAGGTCAAGGTCTTCAAGTCCTCTTCACTTTCAACACCACTCCTTCCAACTGCTCCAGCTTCTCCCAGTGTGGGCACTGCTCTCCCAGTGGTGTCAGGATCTTTGCCTTCCAGTCCTGTGGTGATCAGAACCTGCCTAATCCACAAACACTTATTTCACAGCTGGCTATAGAGAATTAGTCACCACGGGGATATTCCTGTTCTACACTTCCCTCCTGGTTTTCCTGAGGGATCTTTCTCAGCTGTGTCCTAGGGCTCACAGCACTGCCTACAGTGAGAAGGAAGACAGTCCCCTTCAGCACATTATTTTGAGATGGGAAAAGCCTTCCTACATTTCTCCAAAAAACTGTAGATCATGGAACTGTTTTCCTCACACAGTGGGTTTTCATAACAGGTCATGCAAGTGTTGTGTGAGACTTTTACACTTGGCTCTGAAATAATTTTGCCATCCATTTCCCCTGCACCCATGTGGTATGGCCACATAGCAGAAGTCCCTTATTTAAATGCCCTCCCAGGAGACATTAAATAACTTTTTTATGGTCAGAAAAACATGTTTGTGCCTATCTGGTGGACTCTCCTTCCAAACATGGCCCAGAGAATTTCACCCTGGCTCAGCAGCCATTTTTGAGAGCGGGGGATGTATCTTACCTGTGTTTCTTTTCACTTCCTGAAGTCAAATGGCTGTTAACAAACCCAAAGGAGGTTCCATTAAACATGAATGACACCCCCACTGCTCCTTTATTACCTGGCAAAAGGGAAGCCAAAAATGACAAAAAATTAATCCATCTCCAGGCTGGGTCTAGCAAAGATAATAAAGCACCTAGCACATGTGAAGTAAAGTGGAGGATGGAGAAGATAAATTTACTTAACACAGAAAAAATTAGTGCATACAGCACAGATTGTGGCAACAAATTTTTAAGGGAGCTAAAAAAATTAATTTGATTAATTAATTGAAGGGAGAGAAGTGCAACTTCCTTGTGAAACCCAAGAAAGAGCAATCCAATAGCCAGTCAAAAGTGTTTGCTGGGAATATAAATATATATATATATATGTATGTGTGTGTGTGTGTGTGTGTGTGTGTGTGTGTGTGTGTGTGCTAAGTATACATGTAAATAGATTTCCTCTCTTACAGGGTAAAATACAACCAGTGCTAGTGGGGTATAACTTTAGGAGTGTCACATAAATGTTGCCCAAGGAGTGCTGTAGAAGAAGAGCTGTTCCCTGTGAGCTGAGCAGATCACAGCTGCCTGGCCAGGCCCTGCCCGTGCCTCACCCAGCGTGTTTGCGATGCCTGTCTTCACATTGGCTGTGCAGATGTGGCTGATGCGGTTCTCGTGTTCTGGCTTGGCCAGGACAACGATCCTGATGTTCCAGAGGGTATGGATGGCTATCTGCAGGAATGGGAAGGGTAGAGGTTATATTTCTGCAAATACTTGCCAAGCTGCACTGTGGCTGCAGCCTTCCTGACTCCTTCGATAGCACTTCTACAGAAATTTTCCTCCTATGCTCAGGATATGTTTTCAGTCATTTTAATCAATGCTGGAACCTTGCTATTTTCTAGTCCTTTTTTCTAGTTAATCTTTGGATTATCTTACTTGCACAAAATAGTTTCCAAATCACCGTGAGAGTTAGCTTTCCAGATATGCTTAGATTTGTTTCTTGACATCACTGAAACCCAGGAATGTCCAAAGCTGGTCTTAATAAGGTTCAAGTTTCTCTTATGATTCTGCCTGTGTACTGTTACATCCTACTTTGAAAGTTCAATATCCTAGGATAAGATCTAGGCTACAAGTGACTCAGGAAGTTTAACAGTCTCCTCCTTTTTGAAAGTCAAAATAACACTAACACTTGACTCGAGTGCTCAACATCTCCCCTTGCTCCAAGGTTGGCTGGGTCCCTTCTTTGGCACAGGCAGGTCACTGTCCACAGCAACAGGTCTATCTAGCCAGCTCCAGGAGGGCATCTTGTGGAGCCCACAGACATATTCAGTTCATTCTCCCTCACCCAAATGCAATGAAAATAAAGGGAGGAGGTACAGGCAAAATCCCACTTATTCCCATCTCTTTTATATTTGTACAACAGGTACACCCTCATCTCCTGAGTTCCATGCAATAGCTGGAATAACCCCTCACCACTTTGAAGCTGATACTGGTGATTTCTTGCAGAGATTGCCTTAGGGTCTCCAGCCATTCCTTCTCCCCCTGGGGATCCTCCTGGGTGCCAATCACATAGATGTCATGAGGGATATAGTCAGCAGTGTCATCACGGGTCCTCCCCTGCCCCTTGGAGAGGAACCAGGAGGTGATCTTCTTTGGGGCTGGGGCTGCACCTTTTATTAACACATCAAAGGAAGTCAGAGCATGTTCTGTCAAAACCAGGATGAAGATAACACACAAAGACAGAAATTATGGGCTTCATATCTCATATCACTTTTGTATCAGCCAGGGCACACTATTCTAAGATGACAATGACATTACCCCCACCTGAGTCACTGAGAAAGGAGTGATTCTGCTTTGACCACCATCCTCTTGTCGATCAGCTTTCCAAGACCAAGGCCCCCCAGGAGTTAAGGGAGAGAGCTGTACTCCTCCTGGCCTGCCACTGACTTGATCTTATTCCTTAAGGGTGGCCAAGCAAAGACAGCTCAGCTCACAGCAGCTGAACCAGGCTTCTCTCCCAAAAGGGAGAAGAATAACCTATATTCCACTGTCTTCAACCACACCTTGTCCCCTTTTCTAAGTACCACAGACACTCAGCTGTCTTCCCAGGCTGGACATGAACTGTCCCTAGTCGAATGAGACAAGCTGATGTGCAGTTTTGTCACAGCATACATCACAGCATATGTGGCAGTTGAGGTGGCCGTGATATACAGAGCATCACCACACAATTTCAGAAATCTTCAACCCATACAGAATAACATCACTTCAGAAGGCTGCGTCTGCCCTTCTTGTTCTATAGCCCAACTTTTTATACCCCTCATGTTCATGCATTGCCCCTGTGTGCCCTCTGCTCCCTTTGGCGGTTGGTGAGTGCACCTGGGCACTCCATGGCTCATTGCTGTCAGTGCTGCTCACCTGCTTCTCACAGCTGCACCCACTGGGGATGAGGCTCAGCCATAGCCCCATTCCCAATTACCACAAACTGTGCACCTACACAGTTTGTGGAATTGCTCCTGTCCTTTCTGCAAGGACAGTGGACAGTGATGGACAATGATGTGCACTGCTGCACCAGCTTTGTGCCAGCCACAATTCCCTATCACTTGAGCAGTCCTTCAGTACCCAACAGGGACAACCTCATGGTCCTTTGAGTGGAACACATGACAAGTGTCAAACCACATGCAAGAGTAAGTCTAGATATCAGCTCTTCCCCTGTCCCAGGGAGAGGACAGCCCTGGTGTACAGACCTGCCATGGAACACAGAGAGTCTGGAGCTCGTCGTGCCAGCTGAGCACAACTTTAGGCAGTGTCTGAAGGAGTGCCCATGGCAGAAGGGAGCCCATACCCATATTCCAGGTGCCAATGAAGATGGTGATCATATCGGGCTCTGGTTGCTCTGAGTGTTTATTCTTCATCTGCTGCAAAAGCTGGCAGAACCCTTCTCTCTTCTAGACAGGGAGGAGCAGAGAAAATTAATGAGATACTTAACTCCTCTGACATGACCTCTTGAAAAACCTGCTGAACCAGGAAATTCCCAGAACACTTGAAGGGCAGATTAGCTCTGCACTATCCTGAAACCTTCCTATAGGCTGCCTTTCCTGTGGTGCTTTTTTAGGTATTTAGCTTGTGCATTGCTTTAACAAATGCTGAGCTGGTCAGAAAAAAAATCTTTTCTTCCCTCTTTGTCTATAAGAACCTTTTCACAGTGGCTATCTTGACTTCTTGCTTCTCCTCAGTGCTTGCCCTGTCCTCCTGCCTCAGTGACAGCACTTAGATGTCCAGTATCTCCCTTTATACAGTATACTTGCTCATTTTCTGGATGTTTCCAGAACAAGGGAGAAATTTATTTTTTACAAAGGTAGCTACTGTCCTTCAAAAGTTCCGCTTTCTACCAAGGAATGCCCCATGTTCCACTCCCATCTCCTGCTTGCTCCAGGCTGGCAGGAAAGAAACACCATGTACATACCTTGGAATCAGAAAAAATATATTCCTTCCGCTGTGTTTTTTCTTTTTCTGTTTCCAGAACAATAACCAACTTGTTTGGAACCTTCTGGGACTTGATGAGCTGCAAGACTGAACATAGGCTGGGTGTCATGAGCTGCAGTCACTGAAATAAGGGTCCCACCAAAATGAACAGAACTCTGCTCAAAGGCTTGGGATTTACATGGTGCAGTTTGCCTTGCAGACCTGCATTTTAAAGTTGTTTAATCCTGTTCCCAATAGGAACAGATTTGGACTCTGAGTGAAGAGGACCCCCAAAACTCTTCTGCTTGGAGCTCTTTTCCATCCCAAGCCTGGCAGTGTGAAATGAAGCCTTAACTTTGTGCAGGCAATCCCCCTGTATCTTAAGCCAGCCTACATGTGTTCCTTCCCCATCTGTGAAAGAGGATGTAAGACCTCATTCGGTGGTAAAGGTGATTCCTCCCATCTAAAATAGCAGCTAATTATTATGAACACCAGGTGGAGAAAGCCATGCATGAAAGCTCATCTTTTCAATTACTGCCAGCAACAGGTTGATTTTCTAGCAGGAGAGAGCCCAAGGGTATAATCTACTCTCTCACAAATCTCTTTGTCTCAACTTGAGTGAGCTGCCTGTTCAGAAGGACAACAGAAAAAAGGGAAGTTGTTTGAATCAGGCAATCACAGACCAAACTGACATTGCTCGTGATGAGAGATACTGGTCTACATACAAAATATCAAAGGAAATTCACTGAAAAATGTTACTGAAACTGAGTGTCTTGGCTTTTTACCATCAAAATCATCACAGAAGTCAGCATGTTCCTGCAGAATGTTGGTTTTTTTTTTCAAATGGCATTGCTTTTCAGAAGAAAAATGGTTCTGTTTGCAACCATCTCTATGGGGAATCTTCTACCAAAACCTGCTCCCTTGCAGTGCTGATTCCAGTGTCTTCATTTAGACCTGGAGGTTGAGTCTAAAACAATCTGTGAAAGCTGGTTATCCCAGTACAGAGATATCTGTGTCTTGCTGATTGGTCCTCATGCAGCACCCAGGACCTAGCAGAATTCCCAGAGCCTAGTTCAGCATTTGTGACATTAAGCTGACATCTTACTTTTCTTGTGGGTATAAAATTTGTCTTCTGGACCATCCTTAGATCTCTTGATAATCAGTTTTCCCATTTCCACATCCACTTTGAGTTGCATTTTTGAGAAAATTCCTAGGGAGTCAGTTTTCACCTAGTGGAATACAGAGAGGTTTTCCATGAGGGACCTTCTACACTTAAATCACATGTATTACAAATGCAGAACTTCCCTCAATTCCTTGACACATATCATTATGCCAGTCTCACCAGACATCTCTTAGGCATTTTCATGGTGCCAAAATAGCACCCAGGAATAGCTGTTATCTCCGTGGCAGCACAGCAAACTTCCCAGGAGCTGAGATACTGACATAAATCTGCATTACTGTCCTTCCACATTATGATCAGCATCATTAAAGGAGTAAATTTACCTCAAAAGTGACTGGGGGGATAAGGGAGCGCCGGTGTGTTGAATCAGGACCTTCAATCAACAGTGTTTTCACCTGTAAAATAATTATGTGTAATTTATTGCATTTGGTGATTCTGCACTACAGTGAGAGTAATGGAATCAGAACAAAGAAATCTTACTGTGGCAGAGCACTGCACTGATGATGAACAAGAAACAAACTAGAGGCAAAGGAGGACAAGAAGATGATATAAAATAGCTTGAAAACTCTACCTTTTCTTCAATAGAAGACAGCAAAGAAATCAGCTGGTTCAGTTTCAATACAATATTGACTGGACTTGCTTCACCAAGCATCTGAAACCGCAGCACAGGAACAAAAAGAGAGAGAGAGATGGGTTATTACCAAGCCCACAGAGCCTGGAGTGCAGTCCCAGAAACACTCACACAGACCAAGGAGCAGCACTTGCACCTTTGCCGCTCTGATCTACAGCAGGAAGCACTGGAGCACAGAACATGCAGAAGTGTGGGAGGCTGGAAGCACAAATCTGAAAACCTGTTCCATAGGGTCCAGGCAGCTGGCCATGCATGGGAGTCAGCTTGCTGCTGGTGGCAAGCTCACATGACCAGGCCTGGGGCTCAGCATACAGAAGTCCTGGACTTTTGGTTTTCTGGCAGGGAGAGGAAAGTCAGGGGGACAAAAGTGGGCTTGGGAAAAGGAAGGATGTGGCAGTGAAACATCCTGGAGTGAGGTTTATGGAAAAAGAAGTGTGCAATGCCAGCCCACATTCTGGGGGAGGATGGGGATGTGGGAGTCCATAGGCAGTAGGTGGCACTTTCCTCTAGGACAGGAAGAGGGAGCAGGTGGAGAGGGCTATGGGATAAGTGAAACTGTGGGATAGAACTCACTGTGTGCCCTCTGCACTGCAGCAGAATGAGGCTAAAGAGAACAGAAGTGCCATGTGCCCACATGCACCCCACTGGCCATGGGTGCACACCGGAGCCATCCCTGCCCCCATTGACAGCCACGCACACACCTGTCCTGCTCTTCCCACCTCCCAGCCCCCTTACCTGGGAGCGCTGGTGGGTACCAGGATGCAGCTGCTGCTCAAACACCTTCTGGATGGACTCCAGAGATGGGAGAGTCCTCGAGGCCTCACTGGGAACACAGACACGGCACAGGTCTTAAGCTGTGGCTGGCTCCCTGGCTCTGTTCACACTTGGACAAAGCCGCACAGACGAGATGACAGGCATATGTTCACATTGGGCACATGTCCACACTGGGCCTGCCCTCACTGTGTGCCCCCTGAGCTGTGGGATGCATGATGGGAGCAAATCCCAGCTGCTTGGTGACATGGTCAACAGGGCAGTGTGAGTCACGCAGCTGATTTTGCCTTGCAAAGCTGGAACATGGCCATACTGGCTGCTCCTTGGGTTTTGCTTTGGAGATTCTAACTTAAATCTCCCCAGAAAGGTATCCCAGTCTGGGCAAAACCTGCAGATATGGTGTACAAGCAGCATCAACCCAACTATGCCAACTCGTAGATCCAAGTGCACTCAAATGCCTCAAAGCCCAGCACAGTATGGTGCCTCTGAATGCTGCAGCTGTGGGAGCAGCTTGGATCTGTACAGGACCTGTGCAACTGCTGAGGTTGCTGATGACAGTGCTGGGGACTCAGTATGAAGAGGAACCTAATTCACAGATATTTCATCTCACATGACAAAGAAGGGCCAGGCACAGCAAGGGGGTGGAAGAGGCACCCTCGATCTCCTGAGCAGAAGCATTTGCAGGTAACAATGACATTCCTCCAGCGCTTCCCAATGAGACTCCACAGGATGCTCATTTGTTGAAACTCTGCTGTGTGAATTTGGCATAGAAACTGCATGCTGATAATGACAAGATTTATCTCAGAAAGAGCAGCCAGGGAGCACAGGTCAAAAGAAGGTGATGGTGGTGAGCGGCACTAGGATGCTTGCACTGTATCTAGTCAACTGTGGATATTAATGATTTCCCTCACTTTCCTAGGTCTGAATGGGCTGGATTTTATTCCATCTTTGTTAGGGAAAGTGCTCCAAAGCAAAAGCATGCCTGCCTGAAGATATTTATCTAGATGCTGAACCAAGGATGACTAATTGCCTAAATTAAACATTCATGTTTGACATTTCAGTCTGAAAGACTTGTCGTGGGACACACAGGAGTACAAGGCACATGTAGAAATCTGGTTCTGCTAATTTTATTCCTCCAATGCCACTATTCAGCTCTGGATCACTGAGCCAGTGCCACTGCAAACAGTTCTGGCCCCAAACCCAGGAGTCCCATTGATTTTTGCAGCCATGGAGTCAGACCCCAGGAGGCTGCAAGCAGTTGCAGGAACATTGGGAGAAGTTTAGTTTGGGAAGAGTGAAAGGATATTTACTGTGATGTGCAGGCCAGTTCTTGAAAACACAACAGCAGCTGTTTGAAGCAACTGTCTGAAGTGATTTCCCAAAACTGCCCTCTGTTCACAGTGCAACATGTAGGCTGTGTGTGAGGAGGTGGAACAGCTCCTGTGGGCATTCAAGCCCACTAAAACCACAGGGTGGTTTTAATTTCATTTGTGACTTCTTTTGTTTTCTTCTCTTGACATTATAAATACCTTTAACGATCTTCATTAAAGTGTCAGATGCAATTGTACAAGTGCTTGAAAGACTGCCTTAAAAACTCTATGTCCTCTATTGAGGAAGAATAAACAAGAATATGCAGAGCAGCAATTGATGACCAAATTATGGCTTCAGACAGTAGGAGACTGAATAGATCACTATTGGTGTTTTTCACTGGAAGTTGAACAAATCCCCTTGCATGGGAAGTCCCCTCTCTCTCTGAGTCAGCTTTCCAGTGGCTGAAGGATTCCTCTGGCTAAGAAAACCTTTGTATAGCAACTTCTTTAGTACGGAATGCCTCACAAAGTACCCATCAGCCTTACAGGTCTTGCTTTTGTTTGTATATTTCGAGTATAAGATCTGCCAGAGGGAGCGGCCTCTCCCCAGAGTGGCTGTTCCTGGTTGCCCAGGCTCTAATAAGGACATGTGCCATGGCTGTCCTGACCCCCTTGGCCACTGCTAGCCCTAAAAGGTAGTAGTAGCAGTAGCAGCAGAGTTAAAAGCAGCTTTCCCAGTCTCTGATGAACACTGGGGTCCAGGCCTTGCTAAATTAAGCAGGGACAAAGGGTGAGGGAAGAGTTCACAAACTTTGCACTCTGGTCTGCTGTGGCCCAGCTGTGCTTGAACTTCTTGGCCAGATGTGCATCTTGCCCCTGTCCATGCGCAATACCTGAACTGCCAAAGGCACAGACTGTTCACAGTCAGTCCAGTTCCTCTCCCAGCCCCACTGCTCACTATAAGCTCTTTCCTTGTCCTGACCACTGAGCAGCTCCAGTAGTGTCCCCTCTGCTTTGCTGACCTCAGCAGTCACCATCCACCCACAGCCTGGGGTCACAGCATGGGGCTGAGGACCAAAGGGCACTGGATGCTCCTTTCTTGCAGTGATTGTAGCGTGTCTGAACCTGACCCTGAGAGATGGCACAGCTGAGTTCTGTGAGGTGAGGGGAAGCCAGAACACAGATCATAAAACCCTCACATTCACAGCAAGTCTGTGTGGCTTCCCAGCAGCCGGGCCAGCCCAGCCACGAGTCTGTGCTGCACACTCATAACCCTCAGCACTGCCTGGAAATTCAGAGGAGCTTCAGCTCCACTGCAAGAGCTCCACTGGACCGATTAACAACTCTGGGGGTTTTGTTTGGTTTTTTAACCTATTCTCAAATAGTGTGAAAATAATGGAATTGGACATTAAAAGACACCAATAAGCAGCCTAGGAATAACCTGTACTTTCAGCTGGAATTCCCTGCACAGCTGAAGGAAGCTCAGGGAAATAAAAACTAAATTTAGGGAATGTCACTGACAAAATATGAGTTCAGAAGTCACATAAGGGAAGTGAAAGGAATGAGATGGATTTGTCTTTACAAACAAACTGTGGGTCTGCTGATAAATAAAACTAGATACTGAGAGATAAAAGAAACAATGGGAAGAATTCCACTGATTGATGAAAGGAATGAAAGGGATTTGTCTTTACAAACAAACTGTGGGTCTGCTGATAAATTAAGGTAGATACTGAGAGATGAAGGAACCAATAGGAGGAGCCATAAATTCCATAGGAATTCCACTGATTGACACAAGGAAAAGAAAAGGGGCGGTATATATTAGAAGGGGGTCTGTATTAAGTGATTCAGGAAGTCTGTACCTCTCAAGAACCTCAGCCAATGGGGAAAGAGAGAGGGAAATTAGAATAAAAAGGAGGCTGTGTCCTCCAAAAATTGGAGAGACTTCAGGGGAATGCCCCATGGCCTTTCCCTTTATTCAAATAAAGTAACAGGACTCCTCTGTTTCCTTTTTGGACATAAACTTCTGGTGTTTGTGGATTAATTTTCCTGACTGAAGTAATCTTAAACCCTAGACAACCTCAGAGATTAAGTGTAAAACAGTAGGATACCCAAGCATCTGATTATTAGCCAGCTGAAGGTAAACACCTTTTTGCCTGAGAGCCCCTTAATTTCAAGGAGGGGAGGGAATCATATTTTCCATTCTAAGGGAGGTTTCCGCTTTCCTTGGCAGACACCTGTCTTTCAAACCAAGACATGTCCCTACACTCAGCAGGCTTCCACCAGCAGCAGAACTCACTCAGCTATGCTCTAGGATGTCACTTTGCAATGTCCAGTCACCAGAAATCCTACAGAAAATCCAGAAATGTTAAAGATGTCATGGCAGTTGAGGGAATTACAGCCTTGCTGCATCTCCTTTCTTTCATTTCTCCACGTACGTTTATGAGGAATAGGGTTGTGAAACCCAGATAAGCTTAAGTAGAATAAGAAGTTGGAAATGGGAGAAACCAAACATCATTACAGCAGCAGCACTGGAGGTATTTTAGTAACACATGACTCTCACTTGTGATTTCATTTGATTTGAGCTTCCATTGTTCAGGTTTATTCTTAGTTGGCTACCTGGGTCTCCCCTCCTGTGCGTGTAGAAAAGCAAAATGCTCAGGCAGGGTGCAGAAGGGCAGCTCTTGGAATGATCTGTCCTCAGTCCTCACAGAGACTTGTCTGTGGGCAGCTGGCTTCTAGGAGAACAGGATCAGGCCAGCAGCACAACCAGCCTCACCTCTGCAAACACCAGAGAGAAGGGTATGGCAAGCCATGGAGAGAAGTGTGGAAATATGTGCCCTCTGCTACAGAGTGCTCCAAGAACTCTGCACAAGTGTAGGCTGGTGCCTTTGCCTACAATCAGCTAGGGGGAAATATGCTTCCACCAGATAAGGAGGGAACTCTGCAATGTTCTAGCACCCTGTCAGAGTTTTTCTATTTGTGACATGGAAGGTCTACAAACACGAAAGGTAAAATGTGTAGAGTCAAGAGTCTAGGCTTGTTCCTTTTTTCATTTGAGCTGGCCTTCACCAACATCAGTGGAATCACTCCAAGTTCACAATGCATTAGTGGGAAGGAAAATCAGTGTTTAAAATCTATTTATACACTAATTTGTGCTTGTTTCCATAAACAGCTTGTGCTTGACAATCCTGTGGGTGTCATTTATGCATTACCAAATTATGCAGTTAAATCGGTTAGTGAATTTTTTGTTTTGTTTCTTTCTAAACAAAGCATAAAATATAATACACCGCTGTCTGAAGCCACCTGGAAGAAAACTTGATTGTCAGAGCTGTCTCTTCTATATAGATTTCATATCTTTGGACCAGAATCACAGGTCACAACATCTAAATACACTGGTTTTGAGGGTAAGCCAATTTCCTGTGCCAGAAATGAGAGTTCTGAATGCATGCATGTGGAACCTTTGTCAGACTACAGTGTAATGGCATTACACTCTGAAAACCAGCTTCTAGTTACCTGAAGAGTCCTTTGCAAAGAGCTGTAAGTAATTTCTTCAGTTGAGGAAGATTGCTTGAGCCAGTCTGCACCATCTCAAAGTCACTGATGATGTGAACTCGCAGGTAATCCTGGATGAGTTTAAGATGCTCGTCAGAGACACTGTGAAGGAAGCAGACAGGTCAAAATCCAGCTTTTCTCTCCACTCCCAAATATCAAACAGCTTTCTTATTTTTTTCAAATTCCCACTGTTTAGGCACATGGCTAATAAATCAAGTTTTCTCAGATATTACTGATCCTTTATATTAGAAGACTATACCTCAATGGATAAAGTATATGGGTGATTTTAATAATTCAGAAATGTACTTTTTCTAGACAACAGCTGGACTGTAAACAACAATCAATGCACTGTTGATCTGATTCTGTTCTTTATTTGGTAGTACAAATGAGGAGTAATTTTGTTGAATTAAACAGGTCCTCAGCTGCCCCAAACACAGAGGCCCAGCGAGCACAGAACTGGGCTGAAGGCTGGTTCAGCAGCCCTGTCACTTGCCCTTCCTTACCTGCTTGTGTCCTGGTACTGCAATCGCTGGAGTAGTGTCTCAGAAAGGGACAGTTTATTCATGTCTGTCACCCGTGAGTTTTCGGGGAGAGAAGAGACCTCCTTTGTCTCACTGCTCGGCAGTCCCATGAGGATGTTGCGTGGGGGCAGGACAGGAGGTATGGGTACCAGGTCTAACAAGAAGGAAAGGAAAGGCACAGTCATTCCAGCACAGAAATTGGATCTCTTGTCCCTCACCCCAGGCAGGGCAGAGCCCACCCTGCAGGGGCAGTTTTTGCAGAAGCCATCTCTTCTGACAGGTCAGTGGAGGGACGTCAGAGTTGGGATTTTCAGGGCTCAGCACTGGCCCAGCTGTGTTTCCAGGGATAGCAGTGGTGTGAGAGCAGCAGGATGAAATGTCAGGCTTGAACCTCATGTGCAGGCAGCATATGCCTCTGCCTCTGTTTCTGCCTGCAGTGAACCCCACCCCAGCCAGTTTGGACTCTCCCATCTGCACAGCAGCTGTGAAGGTTAATTTGTTAAGTTGAATGCAATGCTTAGAGAACATAGCTGTACCTCACCCATGTCATTCCCATTATCATGGGGATCTGCTACTGAGGTAGAATGGATGGAGGGACATGATGGAAGGAGCACGAGAAGCTGCTAACAGAAAGAAGTGAACAGCAAAAGTAAGCAAATAGAGATGGAGAAAATAGACCCCATGACCAGCATAGGGGCTGAATATCCTGTCTTGTCTTGTGGGCATTGAGTTGAAAGGAAAAAGGATTTTCCTGCTGTGTCTTCCTGCTGCTCATCATATCTCACTCTCCTGGGAGAAGAGTGGGTTCATCTCCACTGATCCCAACCATGGTTACCTTCCTTTTCATACCAATTGCTCCAACACTTTGTTACACGTGTTGTATTGTAGCTGGTTGAGTTGTGAGGTTTTGTTTGGTTATTTCCTAATGGTGAAATTTGCATTACAAAAAGACCCCTAGGACTGACCCACTGCTTCTGAGCCACTGCTGTGATTCAGAGCCACCACAGCACTGAGCCATGGGTGGTTAATCTGCAGGGTGCTCATCTTCCACCTCTGCAATTTCACATCTAAGATGACCATACATCTGTAGGTCCTACATGGCTCCACCATGATGGCCTTAATAAAACTAAACTCTGTACATGAGAAATCCAGACTCAGTGCTAATCTATCTTTATCTGAAGGCTCTTAGTCTTGGATAGAACTTCACTCCCTGCTGCTTGCCTCTCTCTGTATTACTTTTGTTGTGGTTCCCTCCCCGGCCCTGGGAGCTGGAGATTCAGTACAACTGGCCAAAAGCCAGGAACATCTTTCCTGAGCAGTTTTACAAAATTTTGTTCTATTTCTTCCAGAAAATTGCATACCAAAATCTTCCAACTCCTGTAACCTATACAGTGGATTCCATCAAAGGGTTACACAGACTCTGGGTTGCACAGCCACATCGATCTGCCCTGGTTCACAGGGCCTGTCCATCTGTCCCAGGGATTGTGTCCTTTAGACAAGTTTGATTGCAGTGCTTATCATTTCCAGACAGACATCACACAGGACAGGAAGGATGGCTCTGTGGACATGACCTTCCTCTGGAGGAGCTATGACAGATCCAAAGGGTGATCCAGGAAAAATCTGAGGAATTATCTGAGACCAGTGAGTGTCAGGCACCCACAGTGGCATTTGATATAAAATAGTTGGGATGATGCCAATCACACTTCTTCATCATACACCTGCCTCTGTACGTGGAGTTAGACTGTCTGCCACTGCCGGAGCTGTGCCCTCTGCTTTGGACTGTCAAAAATGTCCCCTAGAGCAGAGCAGCTGAGGGGTTTCAGATGCCCCTCAGCAGCTGCAGGTGCATGGCACAGCAGACAAATGTGCTCCAAGCCCCAAGGGAGCATCTCTGTTTTCAGAGAGGCCCTTCAGATCCAGGACAAGGAAAGCATGCAGACGTTTGGGAGATGGCTGGACATAAACAGTTGGAGTCCAGATAAGGACACCAGATTAACCACCCCCACACCAGATGCAGTATACTTCCACAGAGGGTCTCAGTGTATTTCCTCAGGTGAGCTAAACTGATGCTCCAGGTGCTGTACCACAGGAAGCATGAGGGTTCACTGCCACAGGGCCTTGCCAGCTCAGGCCTCTCTGCTCTGCTCTATTTTATGGCACAACGTGTTCTAGTCTCCTGCCTGCACTGCATATCTCCAGTCAAGAGGTACGAGTCAAGGGTCTGCATCACCAAGTCACATCATGGGTTTCTTACCAGCGTCCTCCTCCAGTTCATCAGCAGCCTCCTCCTCTTCTCGTGGCACTGGATATTTGAGGTGCCATACGAGACCCATGTTCTCCTTCTTGTAATACTCTATCAGTTCCTCCAGGTTCTGAAAATACTTCACAGGAACACCCTCTGATGCCTGAAACAAAACACAGAGACAGTTATGACATGGAATTTCCTACCACACAAACATTGCCCTTTGCAGAAGGGAAAACAAAGCCATAGAGAGAGGAAAAAGCCACTGCTGCTGCCCAGAAGAGAACCTGCCCTGTTCTCGCTGCCCATCTGACCACAGGCTCTATGCAGAACAAACAGAAACAGATAAGCTCACATGTTCCAGCCAGAGTCAGCACAGACACCAACCTCAAAGACTCACAGAAGCCAAATGGAAGAGCTCTCTCACTAGGTTCAGGTTGATTGGCTTCACAGCAAAGGAAGATTTTAAAAACAAATAATTCTCTTGGATTAATCTTTGTATTCCCTCTTTTACTGAGCACAAAGCCCCTAGACTGTGTTATATTTTTGTGGTATCCAGGAAGACTTTTTCTGTGAAATTGCAAGGTAAACATGGCTAAATGCAGACGTTTGCATCCCTTCCAGGATTCAAAGGCTCAGAACTGTGTTCAAATGAAATAAGGTGCCTCCCACACCAAAATGCTGGGATGGAGGTTTAGAGAGTGGCAAGGATTGCAAACACACATGCCATGACACTGTGTGCCAGCTGAATTCTGTGACCAAACCTGTCTCAAGCACACCCTGGCCATTAATTTCAGCTAGTGGTTACCCACAGAGGCCAAACACAGGGATAAGGTTTTAGAGGTGTTCAGAACCAAAGCTTCAGTGTAATTATATCCACATATTGGCATAGTGACTCTGCCAGCAAGAACAGCTGCTATCCCTGCAGTTCTGCCCCACTGCTTCAACCACAGACCCTGTCAAAGACAGACACAGTCTCTCATGGCTCAGTACAGACCTTCTGACCAAGGGAAAGGACTCTGCATCACCTTCCAAACTGCACTGAAGTGCCATCCAATCCCAAGGCTATAGCAACACACAGCCAAAGCTCTGATCCCTCTCCTTGGGGCAGCCTCTTCCTGGCAGGTTGCTCCTCCTGGACAAAAGGTTTTCCCACAGAAACCAAACCAAGAAGGCCCTGTCTAAATCTGCCATAAAAGATCAAGAAGTGGGGGCAGAATGGTAGAGAGCAGTAGTTTTCCATCCCCACGAGGCTGTTGTTCTTGACTTAAAAGATTAACACTGGGAACTGCTCACAACTGGGCAGTCTGAAGGAAGACCTGATCACCCCAATGGCAGGCTTGACTGGCACTGTTTTGCATGCATAAAACTAAATTTTGCTTAGGAAACATGGTTAATTAGTAAGGAATTAAAGCTGTGCCTGCAATTTGACATAACTTGTTACACAGACATTCTGCCTCTGACTAACAGGCAGGATATTTAAATTTATTTTGGGATTGCAATGATTGCCAGTAAAAAGTAACTCACACAAAGTCTCAATACATGTTTGAACAAGCTTATTTACTTGCCATTCATCTTTGCTCAGTTTCTTATTCTCTGTGAACTTTTTTGTTTGAAAGGCAAATGTAGAAAATCCAAGAAATGCAACAGGCAAGATGTGAGCAAAAACCACAGCAGAACACAGGAAAATGCCTTCAGTGAGTCCTAGCAGCAACAAGATTTCTTTTTAACTTTTCATAAAGAATAAAATCTCAGGCCAGAAATTAGGACAGTGCTTTCAATAGTGAACTGCATTTGAAGTCATCAGTGCCCTGAGGCCTGCCATTAAAAATACCTTTCATTTTTAGCTACACCTGCATGTCTTTAAAGGCTCAGCAAGGCACATTTTCACAATAGACATATGTGATGTTTCTGAGAATTCTGCCTGTACAGCCTCCTTTTCTGTCTTCCACATAACTGCTCCTGCATTTAACAAGATTTATTATTCTCATATACTGGAAAATGTTATATTCAGCATGAAGGCAATGCTTGGGCAAACACTGGATTCTATTTTTGTGAGGCCAGAGATGTTGAAACAAATAATTGGTTAAAACATCTCATGATTCTAACCAGTGTAGGACAAATGCTGCTCTGCTAGAGCAGCACAGACACTACACCTTCAGAATGATTTCTCATTTACACCACTTAATGCAAATAGCGCCTGGGTCCTCGCAGACTCTTCTCCTTCTTGGTGCCAAGTGTCAAGGTTGGGAATCAGGGAAAACCATCAAGGAAATAACAGCTCTAATCCATGGTATGAAAGGATCCTGCACAGGAACAGACCTGGAATAGTTCAGCCAGTCTTCCATGCTTCTCTGTTCATCTTGCATGCAGTACCTTCTTCTCTGAAATCCCCATTTTTGTGATTATTCATTGATCAGCACCCCCCCCAGCAGCCCAGAGGGCATTGTTAGCAGCTCTAGTGGTGAGATGGCAGCACTCTCAGGCTCTGTGACCTGCCCATGGCAGTGTACCCACACTTCACCCTCTGGATTACCCTGCCTGGGCTGCCTTCTGCTCACCTGCAGCCCCCATAGATGGGCTGGAGCTCATGAGGCGCAAGGCTTGGGGTGGCTTGCTTTGCCCTAAGCTACCCCAAAGGGCACTTGGGAAAAGGCATCAGCCCCATCAGAGCACACACAGAGACCCTAAAAAACACCAGGGACAAACAGGGTCAGGGTTTGCCATGTGCACCCTTGTAGGAGAAAAGCCTTGCTGTCGGTGCCCTCTCACCTCTGGAATCACTGCAGCCTACTCCACTCCTCCTCTTTCCAAACTCCTCCTTCACTTTCCTTTGCTACTTCACCACCTGCCTGCTTCCCCCGATCTCCCCTGTGCCTGAAGGCCCCTATCCTGTTCCTGCACAGCATCCCTGCCACCCTCAGTGCCCAAACACTGTCTTCTTAGTCTTGTTCTGCCCCTCAGCTCCTGCTCTCCCAGGGTGCCTGCAGGAAGACAGACTGCTGTGAACAGCACTTTTAAGGCCAAACAGAGTCTTGATAGAAGTGGTAGGAAAGACTGAATTAGCACTTTTTGCTGCCAAGGATAGTTCAGTCTCTGAAACCATCCTGGTCTCTGTAATAAGCAGAAGAAGGAGCATTTTGCAACAGGCCTCCTTCCTCTAACTCAATGCACAGTCTGAAGCCTGTGCTCCAGCTCAAATTCCCCGGCATGGCCATCAGCCCTAGCTCTCGTGCAGCCTGGCTGGGCGCACACATGAGCAGAGGCTCTGCTGTTACACACCCCTTCTACTCTGTTAACTTGGCCCACTGTGCCCAGCCACCTTTCTTGAAGAAGCCCCCCTTCTCCTCCCTCAAGGGTAACTGGAATTTGTGGCCATGTCGAGGAGCTGGGCTTTGCATGCATCTGAATCCACATGCTCATTTCCAAAGAGAAGCAGCCTCCATTCCAGCAGTGCCGGCTCCTCTGACAGCCCACCTTCCCCAAGTCCAGTCAGGAGAAAAAGGACCAACTGTCCATGGCACACAGTAAAATAAAGGACAGCATTTCATATTTTAAGACAGAATTCAGCAAAGAACTGAACACGTGGCCCAAGCAGCTGCACAGAGACCGGTGAGAGCTGAAATAAGAAAATGGGGAACTGGCAGGGTCAGGAGCTCCAACCAGCCATGGCCAAGCACAGAGGGAAGGATGGGCAGCCTCAAACCTGCTCAGCACACACTCATGGTGTGGGTGCTCAAGGGTCTTTCTCCACACCACAAAAGGCAGTGGCACCACATTGCTACACATCAGTTCAGCTATCATGAAAGTCTGAAAGCAAAATCACTGGATTATTCTCATTCATTTACTTTTGTATTATAATTGTTATTATTTGCAAAGACCTCAACAGAAGGTGGAGGAAGTGTGTGGGAAGGGCTGCACCCTACAGCCCTGCCCAGCTGCCCTCTCTGCCTTTTGCCTGCACTATGAAACAAGCTCCTCCCAGTTTAAACACCCCCCAAACATCCCCACTCCCCACAAGACAGCAGGGCACCCTGCTTTGCGCTGCCTCCCTCTGCACAGAGGCACAGCAAACACTGTACATTGTTTGAAATGGGAGAGAGAACAGTAAAAGCAAGATTTTGTTGCACTTGCTTCTCCCCTTGGGGAGGGGATGAGAACAAAGGCTGCATGACAGGCAAAAGTCACGTTGTTTGGCATGTAAGCGCAAGGTACTCAGATACCACCTGTGCTGCATGAGCCCCTCCAAATCCAACAGCTCATCATTCTGCTCCCAGCCACAGAGCAATAGGACCATGGCTGAGGCTGTGGTTGTTTCCAGCCAGCGCTGCCTGGGATTGCAGGGATGATGCCTGAGCAGCATCAGTTGAACATGGAAAGTCTGGTTCAGTAATGTTGCTGTGAGTGCACAGGTTGCTGGATGACCCCCCCGATGGTTGGTCTCTGTCAGCCAGCGAGGAAAGCAGCCCAAATCTGGGACATCTGCTAGGACATCTGCTTTTTCCCACTTGAACTTGTGGCAAAGGTTTATAGGTGGGGAAGGAAAAGTGTTGGTGGATAATGAAGTATGGGTACTGGGTCAGATTGTAGATGGTTGCGGAGCACATTACCAAAAATTGGATTGATAGTAAACTATTAATAAACATCCTCCAGACAACTGCACTGGATGACAGGAGCGAGGCAAAATGCAGCCTAAACTTTACACAAGCTTGTTCTGGATTTTGAGACAGGAAGCAGAGGCAGAACAGGGCACTGTGAACAAACCAAAGCAGGATGGGGCAGCACAGAGCAAGCTGGAGCCACCCCAGCAGAGCCAACAATGAAATCCACTTCCCGCCCCCCTGCCTGCATTTAGTAAGTAACTGTTTCCTCAGGGTTATCACAGAATAGATCTTGTTTTAATTGCACAGTGAATTGTTTCAAGTCATTATAAACGGGGATGGCAAGTGTCATCTCCATGGCAACACACCACATCTCCAGAAATGTGCTCACAGGGCTCATGGGACACCAGAGAGGTTTGGAGTGCAGGCTCTCCTTCTGTGGGGATTCTTCCATCATCCCCACTCGTACCTCGGCTTTGTGCTAATGGCAGCCACAACATTTGGAAAGGAAACACCTAGTGAACGTATGCAATTTAGGGAACAGCCCACAAAACAGCAGAGTTGTACACAGGAATCTGGAGAACAGTGAATCAGAGACTGAGCAGCAATTTTATAGCGGGAAGCAACATCCAAAGCAGAAGTTTCTCCAAGATTTATTAAAGAGAGTGGTGTACAAGATGCAAGAAGAAATTCTTCTGCTGTAATTGGTTCCATAAGGCTTTAGTTGGACTGCTGTGGCCAGCTCGGGGCACCAATTCTTATGGAACATCTAAGTACCATAAACTATGGTACTTATAAAGTACCATAGAAAGTCCCAAGGAAAATTTCTAAGAAGACTGAAGAGTTGGAAAATGGGTTTCCCACAGAAAGCTCAGAAGAAAGGGGCTTGTATGGTCCGGCAAAGAGACAGCCTGGAGATGCCACAGCAGCAGTCTTACAAGTTTTAAATTCTCTTCTAATGAAGATGGCAACCAGAGGTGCTGCAAGGCCCCAGGGGACAGCAGTGCCATGCACCCAGGCACTCCTCACAGCCAGCTAGCAAGTCCTGCCTCAGCCCAAAACCAGGGCAACACTGGGCTCAGACACCTGCAAAGCCTCCTGCCACTACAAACTCTGTGACTATGGGAAGCCCTCTGCAAATCTCCCAGCTTCCTTTATCCAGATCCAGAATCCTTGAAGAGCATGGGTAAAGCTGAATCATGACCATGCTTTTCACCACCAGCCCTACCATGCCAACTGCATCCCAAACCACGACTTTCAGACCTTCCACTTCTGACTCCAGCCCTTTCAGCTGTGAACCTTCTTTCTCACGGGATGTCTTGGTGTCTCCTGCCCCCCTGCTCCCAATTCTGCATGTCCTTCCACTTTTCAATTTCCTCCAGTCCTCTGTATGCTCACAGTACAATGGCTGAGCACAACTAGCTACAACTTGCTCGTTTTCTTGTTGAATTGGCTTCTAGGCTGTTCATTTCATGAGGATAGTTACAACTAATGCCTTTAATCACTAGCCTTTGGTTAAATCTTGTAATCCCCTTTCCAAATTCAACCACTTGAACTTTTCAACAGGTTTTTGTATGGCTATTGACCAGATAATCTGGTCTTCCTTTGTATCTGATGTACTAAAGTAATGCCACCTGGCCAAGAGAACTCCTTGCCAAAGACGCTCCAAACACAGGTTTAGTGAAGAGCAGCTGTGAACATGACTTTAAGAGAAGTTGCAAGTGGATTATAAAGGCATGAAGTAAAAAGATGTAAAGCCTGTGCTAAACTAGGAGAGGAACTGGTTAACTTGGCGTTCATTACAACAATTGTATAAATAGATGGCACAGGAAGTCTGGGGCCCTCAGAAGGAAGAGGAAGTGTTTTCCTTTCCTGCGCCAAGGCACAAGGAGGAACTAGGAAATTGATCATCTGGTTATATTGCTTGAGGCCAATTTTTTCTAACTAGAGTACCTTAAAACAGGTTTTTAAACATACACATTGGCATTTCAGTAACAGTCAATAAGTTTTCAAAGTTACAAAATTCTTGCAAATACCCACCAGCTTAAATGGCAGCCGTAAATCAGGTCAATTCTACTATGGTAAGAAAGGCTGGCAGGAACTCTTCTCTTCTTTAGATTTGAAAAAAAATATTATGCTTTGAGGTTTGGAAAAAAAAAGTTGTCTTCAAGACTGTCTGTTAGCTAGGAAGTCTAGGGGGCATTTTTAAACCGATGTTTGGCTCTCATGTTGACAAGCTTTTTGTATTTCACTAAATAAGTGAACCTAAGAGCTAAGAAAGTCCTAGTACATTATTTTTAAGCATTTTTTAGCAACTTGGCTGTGTTTCACTTTCATTTTGTTTGCAAACCTGCCTTATTTTTAGATTGAATCTTGTGCTAAGAAGTTTCAGGAGCATTTCACAAAAATGGGATCATAGACAGGAATCACAGCTGGGAGAAACAGCTACTTTCCAAAATATAAGCCACCCAGAAATGTACTCTAATTTGAATGCAACACCTGGGGCTTGGAAGAAATGGAGCCACCTAGGAGCACAGAGGGAGAGAAGCAAGTGTGTGGCTGAGGAAAAGAAGGCTCCTGTGACCTGGAGGGTCAATAAAGAAATTATTTTTTTTATAAGAGGTGAGAACTTGTGGGCTGACAAGGGAGTTCTGCTGCTGGATAAAGCTCAGCAAGAGGGCCTCTGCTAGGGAACTAAGAATGAGAGAAGAGGTAAAGGGAGGAATCTAGGTAACTTGGGCAGAAGATGCTGGTGGGTGGCCAGAGCATTTCCTTACTTGGAAAAAGATCATAAAAAATTTGTGAAGAATAGTACAGTGTAAGTGCAGTTTATAAGTCATACACCTCAAGTAATGTTGGAGGGAATGAAAGGGGAACATATGCTGTCTCCTCCAAGGTGAGAGATGATGGAGGCTTTTTGTCTTATTCCACATTTGGTTTGGTCCTGATATTCAAGTTTGTTAATACATGTCACTTCTGCTAAAGTGACCTTTTAAGACTTTGGGTGAAAATCATGGAATTCATAGAGTTCTGGGAAAGAGGGATTCACAATTTCTGAAAGAGTTGATTCATGGAAGGAAACAAGGAATTACAGTTTAATAACAACTAAGTACGTATTAATTCTAGCTTGTAATCCTGGCTGAAAATCAGACACCAAAAAAAATCTGAGTTAAAAAAGGAATAAAAAGAAAATTACTGTACTGTCAATCCTATAAAATTCCCTCTGTTCCTCCAGTGCGACTGAAGGATGCCAGTACATACTACCACAAGTTCTATTTCTTTAAGCATGATAGTAAATTAAGAGACTCTGTGTATTAATTACTCACACTGCATCACAATTCCATTCTTATTAAAAATTAGCAAAAATGGGAATGCTGAAGGTTTGCAATTTTGGGAAAGGCCATCTCACTTTTTTCCTAAGTGCGGTGTCACAGAAAGGACTTGAGAAGCACAAAGCGTTCTTCGTTTCAAATGCTTAATATGTTCTCTGTTGTGGAATGTGAGCCCAGGTACAGTTAATCCTAAAAAAGATCCTGACTCTGATATCTACCACTGTTGATCTCTTCTGGCTGTGCAAGAGTTCTCCTCTCTGTGATCCCATCCAGGCTTCGTTCTGGCAGCCTGAAGACTAGTCATGTTCATGGGTAGGCAGTGCTCCCATGGCAGAATTGGGACATTTGCAAATTAGGAGAGTCTGATGGAGGAAAGGAATATTGAAAGGAGTTCTCAGTAGAGTATAATTGGCTGCCAGATTTTTATCTCAAGTTCCTTGCTAAAATTCTATACCCTAAAGAAAAACGTATTAGAAGCTCTGAAAGGTAAAGGATCTGTGGAAGTCTTTTGAACTGGCATTCTCCACACATGATAAAGACATAGATCATAAAACCAGTGTACTCAGATCCTACTTAAAGACCCCCAGACTCTGCTCCAGCACACCATGGTTCACATAAAAATAAGTTAATTGCAAATATCCAACTAATATAGTTAGATAGAAGAACAGGAAGAACACCAAACAATTCTAGAAAAGCACCAAGACCATGTGCTTGGGATAGTTCTTCACATTCTTCACACTAAATAAACCATTCAAACTCTGGCCTTCCACAAAGATTTTGCCACAATATAGCACACAATGGTTCAGCTTGTAGCACCAAGAGAACCCTGCTGAGCAAACAACCCTTTCAGCATTTCTCTGTGTCATAATAAATAAGATTCACATCAACAAAAAGCAAACAACAGTACAGTTCCATGACGGAACATGAAGGACTGGTATTAAATTTAGCTACAGGGTGCAAGTCAGATGAGTTGATGATGAATGAGCAAGGACTGCAGATCCATGAGGATCTGATGCATTTTTTTTAGCACTTCTGTAGTGTGTAGGTGGAATTTAAGTAAAAGTTTGGAGTATGCTACTTCTAAGAACTTCTGTGATTTTACCACAAACCTTGTGCTTTTTGGCTTTCTACTGAAGAGCTTCAACACGAAGTCAAATGAAAATTTCCATTTTAATTTCTTCATAAAGTATCTAGCTCTAATGCTTACCAAGATAAGCTTGAAAACATGCGTCCCCAAGAGCTATCAAGGCACCCAAGGCAGCAAATGTACCACAGTCATTGTTTCTGAAGGCACTTAGTGGAGGTCATCGTTGTGATTCTGTCAGTGCTCTCTGCTGACATTAGCTGGACTGAGACAACTATTGCAGCTTACTTGCTGCTCATGGAAGTTCCCAAGCTCCCTTCAGCTTTTCCCTCTGTAAAAGGCAATAAATACGCACCCAGGCAACTGTGTGTGGTGTTTGAAGTCTTGGGAGAAAGAACTTTTCTCTGAAACAGGTGAAGACATGCCCACAATGGCTCTGTATGCACAGCTGGGCAGGATCCCTCAGCTCACATCAGTCTTACACTGAGTTCCTGGGGATCTTCTCCAACCTGTGCAGCAGACAGTGGACGATCCATAATCAGCTCTCTGCTTTCCCTATTGTCTTCTTGGCTGAATGAATCCCAGTTTCAACTGTCACCAAGCACTAAATATGCATAAAATACATAAAATATCCAGTGGGAAAGGAAAAATATAATATTAAAAAGGTAATACTTATTGAAGATAGACTGCTGAAGCAAAGCAATGCAGGCAGAAGGTGCATGGGAAGCAGCTGTATGCACCACATTGAACTGCATCATTTTCTGGCATTGCATAATTCAAACCCCTAACCAATGCACAGTAAGGGTAGGAGCCTTAGTTACAGTTTCCTGTCTTCAGTCTGCAGGACTTCTCAGGTTTTTAGCTACAGCAACTAATTACTATGTTTGTGACACTAAGGATGACCACTTGTCCTTTCTTTCAAGGGGCTGTCCCTTATTTCATTCAGTTACTGCAAACTCTTAATCAGTAGGAAGCCCTGAGCCATAGCTGCCGACTGAACAGATACAGAACCCAGCCTGAAGGAGCATCATCATTTAGCAAAACTAACCACAACAGTAAAACCAGAAAGAAAACGCCCTTCAAACCCTCTCCTTTTATGTTGTTCCCTGAACCACTTTTCTGGAATAAAAATAGTGGATGTTACACATTTTTTGTTACACTTTGGCCCCTAAAATTGGACTCAGGATTTATGGGTTTGCATGCACAGGAATGTACAATGACAACAGGCTACCCAGTGCCTGCCTGTGGCTCCTGCTGTGTCTGGTCACAAGGAACACTTGATACAAAGGCTGTTAAACAGCACAGGTCACTGCAGCCCTGTCAAGTTTTGGAGAATAAAGCTTATTGCAGAGTTGCTTGGAAATTTTAACTCAGGTTTACCAGTCTGCTAACAGAGAGCAAACCCAGCCCACAGGGAGCTTCACCATCCTTTGCCCATGGGGTTTGCTGAACCCAGCTGCGCTGCATGTTGACTTTTAAAATACTGCCAAGGGACAGCTTCAGAACCCTGGGATGGAACAGACCTCAACCAGTCTTGACTTTCAGAGGAGAACCAAGATTGAAAACTCTGACGGAAGTACAAACTGAAGACATAAGAAGACAGACAGCTGGGCAAAGGTCTGGGAACAACCAAAAGCTGCATTGTGACTTTATTCTTTCAGAGGGACTGAAACAACTGAGTCTGAGCTATCTTTGCTAAAGTCTGTTTCGTTTCCCTAAACTATTTTGTCATTTGAAATCAAGCCTTGCATGCATTTATGCAGCAATCTGAAAACTCAAGGATGCTAAATTTCATTTAAAAGCTGTAATAACTTCAACAACCAAAAGATAAATTTAAGAGTATTGGTGAAGCAGACCCTGTGCAACCAGGACAATACTTTCAGCTGATATTCAAAGGTGATTGTATCTTTATATTTTATGTGTATGTCAGCAATATGCTGCAGATCATGTAGGTTGTATTGGCCCCATTTCCCACAGGTGCAGTGCAGACTGACTGAATGAGATCTAACTGGAGCCTATGTGTCACTTGGGATGTGCTGGATGAGTTCCATGTCTGCATGGAGAGGGATGCAGCCTGCAATGATCCATCTCAGCAGCAAATCAAGGTAGATCTCTGAAGAGGAAAGGGCATCTCCTTGTCAGTATGGAGTGTGGAAACAATTTTGTAGTGACAGTGATACTTGTTATAAGACTCATTGAAAACAAATCTAATATCAGTGTTTTCCAAGACTCATTCCTTTCTTAAATGATCAGGACAAAAAGCCTCATACAGCACCAACAATATAATAATAACAATAATTTCTCTTTCTTTGAGAAAACAACTCAAGACTGGCCCATAAATGAGCACTTTCCTCTGTGGCCCATCATCCCTCAAAGCACAGAAGCAATAGAACACAGTGTTTCATTACCACACAGCTGAGAGGGAAATAATCTATTGTCTTCCTGAATACCTGAAATTGAGTTATGAAGCTTCATCTGAAGTCTTTGGAAATATAAAATATTTCTAGTTGCTTCCCAACTAGAGTAGCCTATCATTTGAGGACTGCACCCCATGGACAAGTAACCCACATCACAACAGTTTTGGAAAGACTGTCCATGGGAGGGACTCATATGTCAACAGTTTTGGCAGGACTGCTGCTCGTGAGATTGGAGCCACACTGGAGAAGTTCATGGAGAACTGTCTCCCATGGGAGGGACCCCACGGCATAACAGAGTAAAAACTCCTCTCCCTGAGCGAACAGAAAAAGATCTTGGGGGACGAACTGAACAAAACCGCCATGCCCTGTCTCCCTGTGCTGTCGGTGGGAAAAGGGAGGGGCTGGGGGGGGGAAAGGTGTTTTATAGGCTTATTTTACTTCTCATTATCCTCCTCTGACTCTGTTAATAATAAATTTTTCTTACACCTTTAAATTTGAACCTGTTTTGCCTTTAGAGTGTTTTCTCTCAGTCCTTATCTCAACTCATGAGCCCTTCACTATTTTTTTTTCCCTTTCCTTTGCTCATCTGTAGCAGGAGAGGGTGAACAAATGGCTTTTGTGGATGCCTGGCATTTGGCCAGCGTCAAACAACAAATATATAAAGGATAAGACAATCAAATGGATTGAACAATATGTGACTATGATATGTGATAACATTAAAGTTAATATCCATCAAATTACTGAAAAATGAGAGCATTTTCTTGTTTATAATGTTGGTTGCATAAGTTTTCAGGTTTTTTTTCTCATCCGCAATAAGAGCTCCAAAATTTCAGGAAAATTTTCCTTTTGCTAGTCCAGGAGACATTGAGGTGGGTGTGTCCCAAGGGCTCATCTCAGGGTTATACATGTTTGTAACTCAATTGTTTGCACACCCGAGCTCTTGTAACAGAGCGGGGGGAAGATCCAGCAGGGTAGGAAAGAGCTGCTGGGTATGTCATTTTGGGTGGTCAAAGCCTTTCCAAAGGATAACAGATGAAACACTCTTCTAAAACAGTAACTGTTAAACTGCTTACTGTATAACAGCCCTAATCCTTATCTCCTGAGTCTGGAAGGATTTTGCAGCTCCTGGAAGCTGCTTTTTACCTTCAGCAAGGATTGGCTATTTGCAATTTAATTTGTTTGAGTGTGATGAAGGTTTTACAACATAACACAATTATTAGAGGGCAAACAGCAAAATAAATTGATGGCATTCATTTGCATTTCACTCATTAGAGGGAGATTTTGTCTGATAGCACATCCAGATAAAAGAAGGGATTTCACTTCATGGTATGCATTAGCTTCCAAATACCTGGTTACATTTTCTGAATGTTGAAAACCAAAATAATATCACTTTAACTTGATTAAAACCATATTCTCTGAATTATTTTTTTTAATATTTCAGGAAACTGGAAACATTCTGGAAGGGTTCAAACTAGACAAAAGCTGGATATGGTTTGTTTGTATGAAGAATTATGTATACAGCAGGAATGTGCAGGTTTCAGGAAATACCTAGCTCTCTTATTAAATGCTGCTTCTTTCAGCTTTCCAAAACCTGTGTAGTACATTAGGTTCATTCCTACCTCAGATGCAAGAACGGAAAAAACATTTTCCTTGTATAAACAGATTTGGATAGTTTGCAGAAACATTAAATACATGGATTTTGCTAAGCCCTGATTGTAAAATATTTTCAGTCCTTCATGTAAAGTAATTTGCAAACTGATTAAAATCAACATTAAATTATGCTGAAAAATATCCAAATTTTAATATCTACATTTTTTGGTAATAAAATGAAGCTTAATATAATTAAATTATGGTTTTGGACGTACTAGAAATGTGCTGCCTTAACCATGTTTCAATACATTGCTTAAAAGTATTGTCTGGTTGTTCACTTGTCCCTTCTTTCTACCCAAGGAAAGTGATCACCCTGATTAATCTCTCAGCCTTGCAGTGCCAACAGAGTCCCACAAGCACAGTGAGTTTTCTGTGGTAACAGATAACTCAGGTGAGATCTGTTCCATTCTCATTATTATCTTTTCTTAACAGCCTCTGTGCAATCTGCAAGTGGCTTTTTGGGCAGACCTGTGCCTGCCCTGTCTTCAGTGCAGCCCATGCAGTTGCACAGGTACAAACACCTCGCAGAGCTGTGACAGAAGCTCTAAGTGGTGGATGGCTGAGCCTCACCTGAAGCATTTTACTTTGCTTTATCACCCAATGAAACCACCTCCAGAGCAATTTCCCAGTAGAAAGGTTTTGATCAGATACAGATAGATTAGCAAAGTCCAGAGCAAATCACAAAGTCCTGTTACAGAAACCTTTTGGTGGCCACATGAGCCAGAGCAGCACGGCACGCTAAGATTACAGTGCAGCAACAAAGAGAACAACAAAAAGTTTGGATCTCTCTGCCAAGGGCTGACAATGGACTTGGTACTGCAAATGGCACAGGCAGACAGTGTCTCTGACATTTGGTGACAGCAGCAGTGACACCAGGAATGCAGGAACTGAACTAAACTCATAGCTCTTATCAGATGCTACTAGCAGGACAGGAGAGAGAATTTTATTTGTTCTGGCATATTTAGTCAATATATATACAGTGTATAAATCAAGATGGTTCCCAAAAGATGTGTTTCTAGAAGTGTACTGGGGAGGGAGGGTTTCAGCAGAAAACCCTATACAGTGTTTTCTGTACACTGGTGATCTGCTCTTAGTGTCAGTTGGCACTGTGAGTCACAGCTGCTGGCCTGCTTTCTAACTGCTCACATAGCACTATTTGTTTCCTGTTGCACAAAGCCCCATGTCAGAGTAGAAGAAAATTACCAGAAAAAGAAAAAAAAAAAATAGCCATATGATTACTCACTGTAAAACAGTGCTGCAAGGGCATCTGTAATTTTCACTGAAGTTAGCAAAACCCACAAGTCAAAAGGGTCAGGCCCTCCCTTTGCAACAGGTAATGAGTATAAATGTAAGTAATTTTTTAAAATAGTGAATTTCAGTACAAATGCAAGTGCTCATGCACACAGGAATGATAATCTGGCACTATGACTGCAAAATGAACATTTCCCATGTTTCCCCATAGAGTAGGGAGCAGGAAGATGCATACACACTGCTGCCTTCTGTCAAAGAGCTGGGCAGCTAGGACAGCCCCAGGAGAGGAAGAGGAAAGAAAGACAGGCTGAAACTTTAAAAACATTAATGGCTTCCTTACTGTAATACGGTCTCTTGTACAGCATGAGAAGAAGGCTGCTTTTCCTGATCCCTTCTCACAAGGTGATCCACAAAAATCTGGAGTTGATCAAACAGTTTTGCTCAAAGCAAAAAAAAAGTTTTTAAAAATTAAGGGCCTTGGAGCATGTGCTATGCAAGGCATAGTCTTGGTTCAACACCCTTTCCCCCTATTAATGTAAAAAAAGATGATGTGTCAGGTTAGGATTTTTCCAGGTTTTTTCCTCTTTCAGGGAATTTTCTCCCATTTGTTGCCTAAGAGATAATAAAGATGATACTTAAGAGAGACAAAAGATGTAGCCATGGAGGAATGGGAAGGGTGCAGCTGGCTGCAGTCTGTTAGCTCAGGGGCTTTCTCTTTGGAAGTGCAGAAATGGCACGAGCTTTTGGCTGGAGGATGAGGGGCTAATCTCAGCATCTCGCTCACTGTTCAGATTGGAGGGGAGATGGTGCCGGGCTGCTGCTGCTGCAGGAGAATTCACTGCCACAGCGGAGTTCTGTCCTTCACTGCTTCTCCTTGCTGTGGGAGAGCCTCTGCTCGTCAGAGAGGCCGTGGGACTGGGACCTTACTAACACCCATCTCCCTGGGAAGGACCCTCACCATCTACTCGGGTGCCTCAGGAGAAAACTCCTCCTCACTCCACAGGAGCGTCTCCCAGCTGCTTGCAGGGGCCCGACTGCCACTGTGCAGCCCCGGCCATTTTCTACTTTTTTTTTTTTTCCTACACTTTAACCCAACTACCCCTGTGCAGCCCAACACCCCTGGCATGGCTCTGGAGTTTTTGCTACGCTTTGTTTGCCAGCCCGGGTGTGCTGCCTCTGCCGTTCCAGCGCCGCTCCGAGTTCCTGCCGCAGCCATTTCGCCATCCCGAGGGCACCGGCCCGGCCGCCCCTGGGGGGCTGCAAGGGAAGCCCCTTTTCCCTCTCTCCCGCCATCACCCGCGGGGCCGAGCGGGGCCGAGCTCGCGCCACAGCGCCCCCTGCAGGCGCGGGGGAACCATCGGCCCTGCCCTGCCCGGCCGGGAGCCAGCAGCGCCCCTGCTGGCTGTGCCTGGAACTGCACCAAAGGGCAAAGTGCCGCAGCCGAGAGACGGCCGAGAATACAGAGATATATATATCTATTGTCTAGTAAAGAACTGTCATTGCTTTTCTCCTTTCTTTCCCTGAAAGGCCCATAATTTTGAAGTTATAATAATTTGAAAGGCAGGAGATCATATTTTCCATTCTAAGGGAGATTCCTGCCTTCCTTGGCAGACTCCTGTCTTTCAAATGAAGGCAGGTGTCATGTTCAAAATTGCTTATCTGGCAAAAGGGTGACCCAGTTTTTCCATTTGAAACAACACTTTTCTTCAACATCCTGGCAACACCATGACCACTTCTGAAAAATTCAAGATCAAAATGAAACATTTCATGTGAAAGCACCTTTAGAAAAAAAAAAATCAATTTTGCTTAAAAATATAAAGTGGTTCCTATTTCTGCTACAGACAAGCTCTATTTCTGCCCTCTCCTCTGGGGCAGACAAAAGATATAAGCAGCATTTAAGGCACTGTGGGTGGCATGAACCTCTATCCTTATCAGCCCACAACATTTCAAAATAGGATCTGGCTTGAAGCAAGAGCTCACCTAGAGGCATGAATGGAAGAGCAGACCTGAGGGTAACACAAGAAAAAAAACAAACCTGGTCAAGCATCAGGTCATGCCCACAGGAAAGCATGATGAGGCTGCACCTTCCTCAGGCTGAGGCCAGACTCTGACACACAGCACATGAGACAGCACATTATAAATTATAATTATTATAGATATAGATATAAAATAGAACCAGAGAACCATGAATATGCTGAGCTGGAAGGGACCCACAGGATCATCAAGTTGAACTCCCGGCCCTGCACAGACTCTCAGAGACACCTGCCCTGTGCCTGGGAGCATTGTTCAAATGCTTCTGGAGCTCTGGCAGCCTTGGGGCTGTCACCATTCCCAGGGGAGCCTGTTCAGTGCCCCACCACCCTCTGGGGGAAGAACCTTTCACTGGTATCCAACCTCATTGTCCCCTGACACAGCTCCAGCTGTTCCCTTGGGTCCTGCCTCTGGTCACCAGAGTGAACAGATCAGTACCTGTCCCTGCTCTTCCTCTCACAAGGAAGTTGTGGAGCCTGGTTTTCATTACCCCTACCCTCCTTCCTTAAATGTTTTCATCAGCAGGATGCAAGTTTGATTCATCCAAGCCATGCTTTCATATAGTCTGAAGTCTCAAGTAATTAAGGGAAAAAATTCATCAGAAAAGAAAGGCAAAAATTCTATTTGTGTTTAAAGAAAACTGCCTGTTACAGTAACCTCTACAGCTCAGTATGCTTTGGGAGGACACCAGATGAATTCTAGATATGACAGGCAAGAGAGATCCCTGAGCATAAAACTGCTGTAGAGGTGCTGCAGATGTAGAATCCCAATGGCAGATCACAAACCACGCCACAAAACGCTGGAAGGACATATGCCAATATTTTTTCTTCAGCCTGAATGCAAAAGTGCACCTTTGCATGCAAAAATGTGTACTTCCCTTTCTGCCACATGTTCTTGAACAGTTAATTTAACCATGCAAAAAAAAAAAAAAGAAAAAAGACACTATCATTCCATTAAGGTGGGACCAAGGTCAAGAAAAACGAAATGTATTTTGCAAGACTTAACAAAAAAAGTGACACAATTCGCAGCTTTAAGGGTGAAAAAACTCCATAGAGTGGCAGAGGGAGAGCTGTCATATCACATGTGCTGTGTATGTAGCTGTGATATCTCAGATCTTCTAAACCTGCTGTCATCAAGAAAAATTCCTGACAGACAACAGTCCAGATCTGGACAGGAAGACAGCCCTTTTTTCAGGAAGAAGCACTGTGCAGGTAAAAAAAAAAAAAAAAAANAAAAAAAAAAAAAAAAAAAAAAGTCACATTGATAATCAGGGCTCATATTTGTAATCAATAGAGGCTAATCTCAAGACTGAGTATTGAATCCTTCCTATATAATTTTTATAAACCCAGAAATGAGAAGCATCTACTCATTTCTGTATTAATTTAACACATGACCTAGTTCCATAGGATTAGTAGCCCCCTTCCTTTTTTAATGAGATTTTTTAAAATGTCCATATTCCATCCTGTTCAACAGCTTTTACATCCTTGCAAATAAGTAATCTTTTCAAAAATCTGATCTTTTAAGACACATGAAGTAGTTTTTGTTTTATCCAAAAATCAATAGACAAGTAACCAAAAAAAAAAAAAGCCTGGCCCAGCTGGAACACTGTACCAAGAACAGCAGCCAAGAACACAGGACTGTTTTTCCTCTGAGCCTTAATTATAACTCTCACTGCATCTTTCTCTTGCTGGAAGAAGCAGCACAAAGCAGGAGGTGTTGTGTCTTCAAAACATGAGTTAACAACATACTTTATTTAGCCTACTCCTGATATTCAGCCTACAGCTTCTGGCAAGCCAGCTTACAAAGGTACTCCACCAGAGTCCCTCTGCATTCCATGACATAGGAACAAGAGAACCCAGGAGAATCTCACAAATTTCTTGTTAATAAACCTTGATCCAGAATCAGAGCTGCCCATTGCTATAACACAGAGAAACACAGATTTCTTATGGCCGCAGTGCTCTGAGCACTGTACGTGTACAACTCTGCAGACAAGAGCTGTACATGAAAACAGGCCCTTTATCACAGCAGAAACAATCATGGATCCAGTACAAACTGGGAAGCGTGACTCACATCTTCCTGGGTTGTAATGCACAGAACTCACTGCACGGACCTTCACTGGCAGGTGCTATGAGCAGCCTGTGCACCCCAGCGCTCTCCAGACAGTAGCTGCACACAGGTACATTGCTCTCTGCTCAGGTTTCAAACTCTCCTGTCACTCACGGCATCTGTGTCCTGCTAGAACAGGCTGCAGGCCAGGCTGCATGTCCGGCGTTTCTCACAGGATCTGCGAGCAGGGCACAGAGGGACAAGGAGGGGATAGGGCTTGCCCAGGGCACAGAGGGACTAAGTGTGGGGCTGTGTGGCTGCTTTTGCAGGTACCTGGCCTGCCTTTCTTCCTCTCCCACAGGGGAAAACCCAACATAGGATCATTTCTGTGCTTGCTTTCCAAAAGACAAAGCAGCTGTCAAATTCATACCACAAAGTTATTCAGTATTAGGGTTCCACAAGTTCCCTTCATCAAACTGCTGCCAGTGCAAAGAGCAAGGACACCCTTAGCAGTGTCAGGGTCCCATGCCAGCCATGCCACAGAGCTGGTGTGGGACGCAGATAGTTTTGCCCATTGCCTGGGCCTCAAGTGTCCCCCAACACTCTCCCTGCCTGTGGGGCTCCATCTGTGAGCTCTCTGGCACAGTGAGACCCTGATCTCTGCAGCTGCTCTGGGTACCATCAAAACAGAAACACCATATCACTCTCTGGGTTCTTACCACCACCATATTACACCAGCACAATGCACCAAAACACACTCTTTAGGACAGAATGGCTGGGATATATCAGAAGATGGGGGAATATCAAGTATCACTACAAAGAGCCTACAACACAGTGTGTGCAGCCAGGTGGGAATGGCAAGTTATTGGTTCCAGCTGGGTGCTGGTCCCAGGCTTGCACCTGGCTGAGCCTGCACAAGTTCCTCTGCACAGTGTCACCCAGTGCTCCATGAAGAGGGATGAACTCTGGTGACATTCCATAGCAACAATACAGACCTGGTCAAGTCCAGCATAGACTCCTGCTGCCAGTTCCTCCTCAGAAAGAGAAGTTCAAGTGGGGCAGAGGAATCTCAATGGCTCTGGGGAATTTAGCTGTCAAGGCCAACAGGGCCATAGTGGCTGGCCCTGGGCACACTGTCCTCTGGAGCACAGCACCAAGAGCCTGGAGTTAGCCTTGGAGGCAATACAGCTGTCTGTGTGCAGAGCTACATCTGAGTAGGGCTCCTGAGAACAGCCCAAGCTACCCAAAAATAGGTCTTGAAGGAGCCAAGCTGGATATGTGCACCCAGGACACACAATCCACCATTCTTACCAAAAGCCCACAGCTGAAAGCAAGCTGCCAGCACACAGCTGTTCTCACTAACTCATTACTCCAGTTTCAGATATGCTGCCTCTTAGTGGAGATACAGGCTAGAATTAAGGAGGAAGTTTTTCACAGAAAGAGTGGTCAAATACTGGAATCATCTACCCAGGGAGGTGGTGGAGTCACCATTCCTCGATGTGTTTAAAAAGAGACTGGATCTGGCACTTGGTGCCATGATCTAGTTGAGGTGTCAGAACATGGGTTGGACTCGATGATCTTAAAGGTCTCTTCCAACCTAGAAATTCTGTGATTCTGTGATCTCAAAGAAACACTGATAACCCCAAAGCACATGAGGAAATACACACCTAAGATGGTGCATGAGAGACGTATAAGCTGCTCATGAAGTTGGTAGAAATCTGATTTCTAGTGTGGGAAGCTAGTTGTCATCTGAAATGGGAGGGAATTACTGGAGACCCACTCTGATTAGCAAGGCAGACTGGGTAGCCCGGGCATTTCCATTCCATTTAGCAGGGAACGCCCATGCAGCACTGACTGTGCCAAGAGCATGGGTCGGCTGCAGCCCTCACTGCTGCCCTGTAAACCCATACCCAATTCTTGGGGCTGTAGGAGACCACGCCTCCCTCCCCACCCCAAATTTCATTATTTATATTAAAACAAAAAAGGGGCTGAGAGGTGGCACCGGAAGGGGAAGTGCCACTGGAAGGAGAAGTCACTCATTTAGGCTCCTAAATCAAAATAGGAATAAACAGAACATCAGAAATTCCTGCCCTCAGTCTTGGTACTTTCTGGATCCTGAGACCAGAACTCAATTTACATTCTCTGGGTGTAGGCAACTGTGCTGCAATTTTGGATTGAAAAGATCCATGATGTATTGATAAGAAGTTGGCTTCAAAAGAAAAGTTATTTCACATGCTGAGCTTCTCAGTTACATAAAACATGGCTGTGACACTGAATTGAAGGCATGTGTGTTAAAGAGTGTGCCAATGACCACAGCTATGGACTGAACCAGACTGAAATCTCCAAAGCACTGGAGTGGAGACCAGCACTGTGCTGGCCTGACATTAGTTTAAATCCATATATCTCTTTTTTCTGTTGGTGTTAGAATTACTTTGAAAACCAGCAGTTCTCAAATACATTTTTGTGAGACCAAATAGTACAGACATGGCTTACCTGGACAATTAGTTTATTTTCTTTATCGGGCAGAATTCGGTAGGTATAAACGCAATTCCGGTACCTGGAACAGACCACAGGTGATACGGTTAGACCATGTTCAGAATGAAATCTCACTATGGCATCCCTCCCTGTGAGAAAAGACAGTGGAAAATCCTGAGACAAACAGATTGCTTCATGCACAAGGGTTTTAAACCATTTCTTTTTCTTACTTTCTTTTCCTGGAGCCTGTGGACTAACACAAACCTGAAGTGTTCCTGGTCACTGAAACAGGAACATCTGCTTGCAGATGTCACTGCAGAAAGTGATATCAGCATTAGCTCAGAGAGAGTCATTCCACTCTTCTTCTAGCCAGAAAGAGAGAAAGCACCAAGTGGCTCTAGCTGTCAGTAGAGCAGGCATCTCAGGAAGAAATGAAAAAGCAGAAATACAAAAGGCAAAGGGCCAAAATCAGCAATAAATTAGTAAACTGAAGGGCTAGTGCATTGACTTGTATTGGAAAAAGCAAATAATACATTTCAGCTAAATTACAGTACAACAGCTGATTGCCAGACACATTTTTATCCACAAATCCTAAACAACAGTTTAAATGAAAACCCATCTCGCCATCCTGGTGTGGATGCACACTGTACATGTGCATCTGCAGGGCACCCAAAACAAACATTTCATCCCAGCTAAATTCAATTGGATTCCTATTTAAGGGGGGATGGAGGAGTCTTGTGTTTAGAGGAGGGTCACATCAATGCATGGAAGCCCAACGGAAGCCTGAACAGCACTGTAAGCTTGACCTTCCTCAGCAGCTGCTGAGCTTTGTGTGGTTCACCCAAGAAATATTGACTAGAAAATATATTTTTACCTTTCTCACAACAAAAGATTGATCAAATCTTTTAAGTCATCTGCAAAGCACTTAAAAGATACAATATCACTTTGAGCCACCAAAAGGGGCAGGTTCAAACCCTTCCTTCTCAAAAGAAAGAACAGAATTCACACTCAGATCTTTCTTGATTTGTAACAGAAACACTGCACTATCTGCTGAATTGTCACAAAATGTGGGCTGAGGTCATCCCCCCCAGCTGGGGAGATCAGGCAAATCAATAAACATCCTAATCTCTTTTAGAGCTGTGATGTGAGTCTAGTCATGATACACCTTTCAGAATCATTCCACACAGCAGAGAGGAGACTGCCAGAATTTCAGGCAGCTTTATACGAGGAGTCACAAAGAGACATTGGAAATGGAAATGAATTCTTCGTAGATCATAGCTGAGTTTTTCCAGGATGTCTGGAGGATTTGGTCCACACATGAACACGTGTCCTTTGATAGCATTAATGCAAAGGACACAGAAGAATTCAAGCTGTTTCTAGAGCTCGTTTCACAGGCACCTATTTATTCACATATCTGGTACAGAGCTGGAAGTCACAGACATGATCCTCAACTGTAGGACAGCTACAGCACTGCTAATTTCACCAATACCAGGCAATCAGTGCCAGGTGAGGATATGCCCCAAGGAATGGTATGGGGTTTGTTTTTGTGTCAATGTAGCTCTCTTATACCATTTACTCCTGCTGATATGTAAGTAGAGCTAAGCGGAATTATTCATGAAGCAAAGACAATTTGTGTACGTGGAGTTTATGAAACTGATAAATGAAGTAGCCCAATGGCTCTTGCTCACAAGAGGACCCTCATGTGGCCTTCACAGAAAGTGCCCCAGCACACCGGCCATACAAGGCTGCTGTCATAATGCTTGTAATGTAAAGAGGTTTAAGCTGAAGACAAATAAGATCGCTATAAGAACAATGAAAGAAGGGCAGCTGGGTGAAGATCAAAGGAGGAATCCTCCTTGCCAGTCCCCTAATTTAGTGTGGATGGAGAAGACTGGGATTCTTACTCCGTTTTTACCCTTAGGCTTCCTCTCCTCGGCATCCTGACGGTCAAGGTATGTTGTCCCAGTTACTGCCACATTCTAGGTCCTCCCTAAAAGCTGGGTTGAGTTCAGAATTGCTCAGCCATTGTTCAGGCTGTCCATGTAGAGGGTAAATAAAATATCAGCCTCAGTTTAAACAAGCCTCCAAGTACTTGTCATCTCCCTGTCCTCTCAACCAACCAGAGGAGGTAACAGTGTGACAAGGCGGGCATTTTCTCCTTCCTCTCCTGCTAGATGTTTTTATGCACAGGTGATGATGTGCATATTGGGAGTGTCTGGAGCACTGAACAGAGCTGCTGTGCTAGGCCTGGTGCCAGCACATGAGAGAGGCGCGGCATTGGAAAGGACATCTCACAGGCAAGGTCCTCTTAGAGGGGTCCCAAAGCTGCAGCTGGTCCTTGAGTGTCACCTCTAGAAGTGTCGTTAGTCCTGCAGCCATTCATGGATGAACTGCCAACAGAAGATCCCCTGGAGGAATGGTACCAGTGCAGATGCAGGGAACACTAAGCAGGCTCTTTTGGATTTCAGGATTCAGGCATTCCCCTCCAGGTGAGTAAAAGAGCCCGCTTCTTGTCAATAAACTGACAGATCAAATGATTTAGGCACAGAGAAGGGAGGAGGAAAAGGGCTTTGCTTCTTGCCTTTTATGGGGCAGTGTGATCAGAGCAGGGGACAGCTGTGAAGGGGGAGGAGCATTCCCCAGCCTTTCACTCTCTCAATACTGCTGCACTACGTTTCAGAAAAGGAGGCAAAGCACTCTTAAAAGGCTCTCCAAATACGCCTCCCCTACTTGTCTATATTTATACAAACCCTGTTTTTCTAAAGCAGCTCTTCAATGAAATCATTATTTCATTCTATGATATTATAATAATAAATGCTTTTGCTCGATCTTGATTAATCAGCCCAATAAATATTAGGGCTTTGTAGAATATGACATTTCTTTTTCAGAGCAAATTTCATGTTTTTTTGTTTTCCTTATGTATACACAGTTGACACCTGCCCCTTTTCAACATAATTCTCTTCTGTAGAAACAATTTGCAGTCAGCCTTTCAATTTCCCACTCTCCCATTCTTTGTCTCCAGCCTCTCTATTTTTTAAATAAAAGTAACTGAAGAGCTCAAACTTCAAACACCTCCCAGTCAATAGCACAGCTGAAACTGATACATCTCTGAAGAAGTTTTTAGCTTCACCAAAGGTGCCCATTTTGTGGAGATGACATTCAGAGGGAAAGACTTATTCACCACCTCTCCACAAACTTAACTGCAAACCAGCATAAGCTAAAAGCCTGTCAGATCGTTTGACAGCAGCCTGTGTGATGTTTCCCAGAGTGTAACTAATGCCAGCCCTTCCCACCTCTGATCCAGCTGCTCTTGGCTGGCAAGGCTGGGTGCTCCCCAATTCTTTAATCAAGCTGTTCACATTAGCTACCTCAGAATGGATTTAAGAATATAACCTTTGGCTCCCAGTTCAGAAAATCATGGTCATTATATTGTTTCTATTTCCTGATCCCAAGTCTCTCAAGTCACAGAAGGCTTTCAAAGCCGGCTGCATAAACAATTACAATGGAAAAATTTATGCAAATGCGTGTTAGTAGGCCTTTTTGCAGCACCTTCCCTTTCTACAATCCCCACTGTCACTCGGTGAAAATATTTTGTTTACATACTGGTTACAAGTCAAATCAATGGGGTAATACTAAAATCACTCAATGGAAGCAACAGTCTGTTCTAGTAAATTGTTCCCTGACTGACCCCTCAGGCCCTCAACCCCTGTTACAGGATTTTCTCTCCTTCCTCCTGCTAGTACTGGTTATTCATCTGCAGCTGCCCTTCTTTCTCTGCTCCCTCCAGAAAGACAAAACTCTTCCCTGTGTTGTTTCAAACACCTTAACAGGCAGGCGCCAAGGCTCTGTGCACCTTGTGAAGAAGCCCACTCCCCAGCCACCACTCCCTGGCAGTCCAACACCTACGCCCACGGGGCAGTTACCCAGCCCCACGGTGCTCGGCAGCTGACAGTGCTGTCAGCAGAATCTGACCTCAGAGACAAGCAGTTAGCCCAGAATTATAAACAGCAGCACCACCTTCACCACTACAAGAAATATACTTTCAGACAGAAAATGAGAAACCTGCTTGTAATGTAACGTGGAGTAAAGATGAAATGAATTTCATTGATCTGCTGCAAAATGGCAGCAAAGAGGATCTGATAGGGTCCCACTAGGGCTCTCTTGATCTCTTCTAAGCAAGGAGCAACTGTCTGATCTCTCTGTAAGACAAAGTTAAATGTCTCAGATTTTACCTATTGACTTCAGTCTCCTCTCACTCCTGCCCTCCTGCCTCCAAGAAAAAAACCTGCCTCTCACAAACCAGGGCAGGAGGCCTTGCTCTCTGGTTCCTGCCCTAACCCAGAATGAGGGGATCAGGGCTGCCAGTACTTCTCTCTCTATTCCCCACATGAAACGTTTACCCCCATGAACCACATTAATGATGCAGGTGGAATCACTGCTGTGCTGGGTATACTATGCACAGCTCCAGGAACTATTTCAAGCCTTTTGCTGAATGCAACACAGTACAAGCAAGGAGCTCAAACATACACTGAACCAGAGGAAAAGTGCCTGGGAGGTCCCAGGCTCGGGATTGGGTCACTAAAGATAAATACTTGACCCAAGTTGTTAAGAAGTTCAAGAGGTTATTTTCTCTCAGAGCACAGCAGCAGTGCCTTTGACCATTCTCTCCTTTTGAATCAGGGGCAAGAGCAGCGTGAGCAGTACAGCAGTACATAACTATGGTTTTATTCAGCCTGGCTCCTAACCCTACCCCACCCCATGGCCCAGTCTGGTGAAACCAGCGGTGCTCTGAGGAGGGCTGCACGTTCCCAGTGAGTACAGCACCTGCTTGCCTCTGTGCTGGGGAGGAGGCAGGGGTGACCCCTGCCCAGCAGGGACAGCAGTGTGGGCTGAGGGCGCGGTGAACGCTGTACTTACAGCACGCAGAGTGCATATGCTGAAGCAATTGACTCACTGGCCCGCACAAGGAAGCTGCCGTCCTTGCCTACTTTGGAGAGCAGGTCTTCAGCTCTGGAGCGAGTGATGTTGCCGTGGTACCAGCACTGATCCATTGCTGGAGCTGGAGGAAACCTAAATGCCAACACAGGAGCTGCCAGAGCCGCCTGTGTGTCTGTGTGTAACGATCAGCCAGCTTCAGCTCACCAGCTTCCTGTTTCAATAGCACAGAGAGGGAAAGGAAACTCAGCCACGGACAACTTCCTCAACTCAAACAGCTCAGAGAGTGAGTGTGACATATCCCTGCAGCCCCCACTCTCCCTCTTCATGCTGCTGCTGAAGTGACTAGCAAGCCCACGTTCCCTGCCTTTCCCTCCTGCTTTGTGTCCAAAAGTCCCAGCTGGTGATCTCTTCTGCTCCCTCACAGATTCAGTCCCCCAGGCTTTGGTGGCCTGCCGTCCAATTTATGATCTCCTGCCAGATCCTTTGAGTTCTCATCCTTTTCCTGTCTTTCTGTCCTACCCACTACAGGTCTCCATGGGGAATAAATAAACCTCTGATCAGAAACACACCATGCATTAGGATACATAGCACTGACTGCCCCATTCCTGCCTTGACTAGTCCTCATATCTAACTAGGTGTGAGGAGGGGACTTCAAAAAATTGAAAAAAATAAAATAACTACTGCATGTCTCCATGCATAGAAGCAGATTGAAAGGCTGATTTGTGTTGGGGATTTTTGACCAAAGCTCCCTGTCAATTACTGTGAGATGGATTCAAAGACCTTTCCTACTCTAAATCCCCAAAGATGGGATAGAGCAAAGCCGTGTCTGACAACCTGCGTCAGAGAGAGAAGAACTGGAGCTTTCACTTCCCTTTTCTTTGTCTGTACATCTGTCCCTCAGCTATGCTGTGTGGCAGGCTTAGTGCTGCATCTCCAAGACATATTTGCAGCAATGCCAGGACATTCCTACAGGGGCACTGCCTGCATGGCAATTTTGGTTGTCTATCCTGTACCTCCAACCACTCTACCCTCTGCACATCCACATTTGAGCTATTTGAGAAAGCAGCAGCTGAGCTGGGACTCAAAGTCCAGAGACAGAGGAAGGGTGCAAACCCTGTTAGCCCTATGCAACCCTTGGTTCCCAGAGTCAGGAGAAGTGCTGGAACTGCAGTACCTGGACCATGCATGAAGTGCTATGCTGTACACTGCATGGACAACAAGGCAGGAGAGAACAGACTGTCACTGCACAGGGGGAGGCTAGAATGTGTGGGTGTGGAGAGGAGAGTGAACCAGCACAACCCAGCATCCATCCCTGTAAGCCTTCTTGTTGCTTTCAGCTATGCAGAGGCTTGGTCTGCAGTGTCCAGCCTAACCTCTGCAGTGAGATGAAACTGTGGGCAGCAGCAGCCCAAAGCAGAGAGGCCAGAACAGGGCCCTGCTAGATGAGCAGAACTGCACCGTGCAGGGCTTCCTGTCCATGCTGAGCAAGCACTGTCTGCACATCAAAATTAGCTCAGCTGAACCTGGCCTTCAGCTCCATCAACATCCATCAACACAGGCTCTTAGCAGACAAACTCCTATGGATTTGGGTGCTTAAATGGAGTCAGACACAGAATGCCATGAAGTGACTCTGCCAGTGGACAGTAGCTGTAAGCTACAGAGTGGTTACAAACTCTATTCTCCCAACCAAAATGAGAATCTGCATATGGCAAAGGCACCATGCAGCTGCTCTGACAGCCCTGCCTGACCACAGTGCACTGCTAACCTTACCTGCACCAAATCCTTGGGATTTCTGGTACTTCCAGTAGCCTCTCTGGAGCACAGCTGCAGCAGGAAGCAGAACAGCTCTGAATGTCAACCACTGCTTGACCTCACAGTGCTCTCCATGCAACAGACATGTATCTGGATGCAGAGTGGACAGAGCTGCTCACAACATCAGTTTTGATAGAATGAAACTGTTTGGAGAGCTTCTCCCGATCTTCTGCAAACTAACACCAAGTAAAAGGTAAAAGCCCTCATTAGACATCTGAGACTAATGAGCTGCATACTTAGCACCTATCCACCTCACCACCAACATAGATTTTTAGCAATCTGCTGCTATTTCCTTCCAATCCTATGTCCAGGCACACACTAGTCCTTGACTTGGAGAGAAAAACAAGGGGAAGGAATTGAAGTACAAATTATGATTGTAGCAACTGAATGTGCAGGCTGGTTTCTGTGAGTATTTCTTGGTCCTAAAAGATAGCACAGTACAGCTCCAGCAGCTAAAAAGGTGAATCCCAATCCCCTAATACAAACAGCTCTGTGATCCCTAATGGCTTGTTAGCTTGGAATAATATCTTATCTCCAAGACCCTATAATAGACACTTTATCTAAACTGGTTTTGCTATAGAAGTCCAAGTAGTACTGTACCAGATGGGTGTCCACTCACTAGTCTCTTCAGAACCAGTAAATAAATACTGTCTGTGGCATCATTCAAGATCTATAGTGGTCACCCAACCCCTCCTCCCCACTTATATTCAGCCTGTGCACTGCATCAGCATGGGAACTGCCAGGCTTGGCCAGATAGAAACTTAAGTATGCATTTCCATGTCACAAAACTAAAGCATTCCACAGTACCTGATGAGGAGGTTAAGTCTATAGGGCAGCAGTTAGCTTTGCTGAAGCTTTAATATACCATTCCCTAATTAGGCACCAGTGACAGGCTGTTGGCCACAAGGGTTATTTAGACTCTGGCCTACATCTAAAGAGTATATGAGTAATACCCAAAAAGTACTGGCTGCTTGGGCCATTCTGCTACTCCAGCCCAGCATGTTACTGACCTGCTGCTTGGGAAAAGCTTGACAAGTTACCAGTGTATCTGTGAAGCTCACAAGTTCCCTTCACTCCCTTGGCATGTGCAGCATCCAAGTGCCCTGAAACAAATCTCCATAGTGAGGAAAGTCAGGGCCTCTTTTCCCACCACCCATGAAAGCTGTCAGTAGTAAAAGGCAAAGGCTGGAGCACTGCACAAGCAGAGACTCCCAGACCTGAGCAGTTACACTGCAAAGGATCTTCTGGGACTTGCTAGTGTCCACCAAAGGGGATGTGTTGTGAGAGACCTCTGAAAAGCAGGTATTTTTTTTTCACCAATAGGGCAAACAAATATATTTTCCTTGCAGTCATTGAATGTGTGCACACATGCAGGATACAACACACAGGAAACAAGCACAGACTGGTTCATATGCAGAATTTTGTCCAGAGGCATGGATAACACTTTCCTAGCTGCATCTGCTCTGATGTGTCTCACCTGGTAGTCATTTGTTTCTGGTCAGTCCCTTGTCCAGTCATTGTACAATGCCTCCTTTCAAAACACACTGTAGAGAAGTAGAATAGCATCTCTCTCTCACCAAAACTAGAGCTGTTTCCTTCAGAAATCTGCTGAAAATCTGTCTATATTGGAAAGCCTTCCAGCTTGAGTGTTTTATGTTACTCTGGCCTTGGTCAGTTCTCCTTCCTCTGACGCTGGTGCTTTTTTGCTGAAAGTGGGGCAATGTTATTTGTTTGACATAGTGCTTCATATGCCAATAATACTCTGTAATAACAAGACATGGGGTTGTCAACAATAAGAGTAGTTGCTATGTGGATCATAGCTTGGCAGTTGTGTTAGGAAGATCAGCAAACATTTCCCCTCCTGACTAAATTGGGAGCTCCCTCTGCAGACCTGTCCTGATCCTGCAGTTCCCATATTGGCAAAATGCCACTTTTGCCACTTGCTCTGTCCCCTAAAATGGAAGGGTCCTGGTGTCCTCATTGACTCCTACTATCACTGCCCAGGAAGAGGGAGCAGCCAGAGCACACAAGGCTGTGGTTTTCTTACACAGGGGAAACTGCTCCTTCTCAATGCAGTGTAAGCAAAAGGGCAAGTAAGCAAGAAAACACAGCATGAGAAGTAAGGAGAAGGTTAAGTTAGACAGAAGCCCCTGGGGTGCCTGGGAACTCAGCAAGGCAGCCCCAAAACTACTGAAGAAGCTGGCATGGAATATCCTAAGAGCAAGGCATCACACAGCCTTGCTGAAATAAGGAGACAGAAAGTCCTGGAAATTACAGGTGCCTGCATTCCTATGCTGGCTGCAAGAAGCAGTGCTCCTTACCAGAGCCAAATCAGTATCTTGAAGAAGATGACAGCAAATATAGGGTACTAAGCCCAGTGCCTTCTCTAGAAGTTTCTCCACAAGTTCCTAAATACCACTCAGCATAACCCCGCTGCCATTTGTTCCCTTGCAGTCCCTGTGCTGTCAGCACACCTGTCCCTGATGAAGTCTATCAGAGACCTCAAGGTGAGAAGTCCTATACACTTGTTTTGGGCACGTGATGTGGATAAAGGCAGCCAAAGAGAAAGGCAAAAAGGGAGAACAGGCAACAGAAAACAAAACTAAACATGTTAAGTTGTGGTATGTTTAATGGACTTCACAATCTACAGAAACAACAAGCCAACACCAAACTATGTGTGCAGCAGGAGTAAAAAAAAACCCTTTTGCTGAGGGATGAGAAATGACAGTAAAAAGCATCAGCAAAGATGGTTTTTGGAGGGATGCTGATGGAAAGGCTTGAGACTCAGTGTTCTGAGGGAAAGGCTTGCTTCAAGGTGAACATGACAAAAATCATCTCTTCACATTGTCTGTGGGTCCCATATTCAAAGAGGCAGGAGAACAAAGGTGAGCCATCAGGCCCAATGCCCATGTACTGCAGATCCGAATAAGCACACAGGCCCTTGAAGAGTATGCTGGGTTTTGTCCAGCCTGCTGGATTTAAAGGGCTTTTGTTGAGGTAAATTCCTAAATCTTTTCGACCCCTTGGGTCTGTAGGATGGGCGTAGAGTAACCAACTATCTTGACATCTGGCATCTGAGGGAGGTGGAAAGGCAGTAACACTTCCATGGCATCCAGAGGGAGGTTCTATTAGCATTTCAACCCGCTGGCCTCCCTCGAAGTCCAGCCCGTGGTTATAGCTGACAGCCTGGATCCTGGCTCCCCTATTGCTCCTTGCATTGCAGTAAAGGACATTTCTGCCACAGGTATGCACCTCTGCTACCTGGCACTCCACTGCGCTCTCCTCCCCCATGAAGTTCCCCTTCTCCCATGTTGCCCCATGGTCAGAGCTGATGAAGCAGAAGGCATGAGGGGTGGGGTGTTGCTTGGGATCCAAGATGCGATAGGCATAGGCAGGAATCACAAGGCTCCGGGCCTCATTGAGCAATTGTAATCCATGACCTGGCCCCACCGCAAACGTGGCCCAGTTCTTGTACTCATTCCTAATTGTCCTGTTGGTGACATCCTGGGCAGTGCTCCAGGTGCGTCCTTGGTCCATGCTAGTGACATAGCAGAGACGTACCAGGTTGATCTTTGTCCTCAGCTGATGCTGCTCAGAGATCTTTCCTGGGACGGCTATGAAAAACAAGATGAGTTTCCCCGAGACTTCATCATATACTGGGCAGGGGTTCATAGATCGGTGGCCTTCAAGCTGTGCACTGACAAGGGTCTCCATCCTTTTCCACTGCCAGAGCCCGTGGGAAGGGAGACAAGAATGGAACACACTATTACACAGAGACCCACATTATAGTGCAAGGATGTCTGGATAAAAGCTACAGAAGAGCATGGGAAGAACAGAAACAGGATAATAGATAGAGCAAGAAATGGGAAGACAATAATCTGGCATCAAAAAAGGCAAGTGAAGATTACTTAGATGACACAAAGCACATACACTTCACCAAGCATGTGGGTTATGTTCTTTTCAATTACTACTCCCCAAGGAACTGATAGCTCCATATCTCGATGCAGCTGGTGGCTGATGACACGCTTTAAAAAGCTACAGTGGCTGAATTTTCAGAAATCCTCACAAATGTATATATATGGTACATAGACATGCCCAGTGGCCAAAGTGTGCTAGTATAGACACTGTGTTGCGTCAGTGTTTTTTAGGAAGTCACAGAGAAACCCAAACTCTTTTCAAGCATCCTAGATGATGGCAAATCCTTGTTCATTCAGGCTCCTGTTCCTCCACTTTGATGTGAATGTATGTGAATGGGCAACCCAGCCTACACTGAGGCACCTTGCAAAGGCTGATTGCATGCCTCTGGTGTGGAGATTTGGACCCTGAGCTGTCTGACTCAGAAAATAGGTCGCAGAGCTGGTATAACTACCCAGCAAGCCCTGTTTTCTTCAAATGAATAACACATAACACAATCATATTTCTAACACTAGCATTGCAATTAGAAAACTATGACTACATAGTGTTATTGACTTGGTAAGCAAAGCAGTAGTTTCTGGTAAGATTATATTAATTAGCTTTTCTGCCCTGATTTGCTGATTAGCATTTTTGTTCATATCTTATCTTTTTCTATCCAACTAAAATTAACTTTTATTGAAAATTTAGTATTTCCATTTTAAGAAACTCTAGCATGTGAATACAAATTACTAAACTTATGACCAACTGAACCCTACTAACTGAATTACAGGGAGTTACACAAGATGCTACCTGAATGGTATGACACTGCAGGTGGTCTCAGAGGCTGCTTTTGCTAGGCAAACTCCAGCTCTTAAGAGCCTATAATCTAAGGCAACCAACAAAGGTTTGGAATAGAAAAATATAATTACTTTTTTTTTCCAAGACATTCATGCCTTTGCATATGCAAAAATTATTATAAATAGAGTTTCCACCACCCCCAGCCACCCGGCAGCATAACTGTTAATAATAACTGGTAGGTTAATAAGGTAGCCAATTCACTGGCACCAGCAACAAACCAGACACTTTTTTTACATGGGGAGACTAGCTATTCTCAATTGTTTTTTAAACCAGAAATTAGTCCTAAAATGATGAATTAAAAAAAAAAGAAATAGTCACTGATCGCTAATTTACTCCTCCCCATTGTTTTGGCATTTCTTCCTCTTCCTTGAGGCATTTTTGCCTCTCCAGCACATTTTTCCTGCTACAACAGGACTTTTGTCCCATCTCTGTATCTGCATCCCCAGCTCTGCAATGATGGGTCAAAGCCACACCTGGAATATCTACTCCATTTTAGTCCCCCCAACAGCTGCCCATAGGGTTGAATCCCAGCAGTTATAAGGAAATGTGCATTATTTATAGGCAGATTTGTCTCCTGTACCTGGGGAGGAGAAGCTGCCCTGTCCCTACAGCAAGAGGGCAAATACATTCCACTCACTGGGGGCAGGTGGGCAGAACAGGGGCCAGTGTCCCCTGCTTCCTCCCTGCACTGGTACCTGGACGTGCTGCGTGGCTGGGTCATACACGCCTCTGCGCATGGCTATCAGCTTGGCATGCTCATCCACCAGGTCCTCTCGTTCCTCAGCAAAGGCCAGGATCATGCTGAACCGCGGCAGGTAGAGCAGGGCTGGAATCCGATAGCTCCAGGTACCATTCCGGAATAATGTTTCTTGCTCCAAGACAGGGAAGGCAGCCATTGTGCTAGGGGGAAGAGGACAAAGCACACTGCATTTTGACCCAGCAAAGTATCATGGGGCAGATTCCACTGCTTTTTGCTCTCTCTCAGTGGGACCTGTCGGGCATTGAAATATACTTTTGGCTACTTTCAGCTTTATATTTTCCTTCTGCATTTCCAAAGAGAACCTATGCATAGCATAGTAGCTGGAACTCAGGCCAAACTTACCCCAGGAACAGCCTCGTTGGTCTGACTGGAGTGTCGCAAGGTAAATACACCAAATACAGTTAATTAAAAAGCTGGGCTTTGTTTTGTCTTTTTAATTAAATGCAAAGTCTGGGCTCTGGGTTTTTTTTTTGTTTGCTTGCTCTGTAATTCAGAAGACTGTTGATAATAAGACATTGCAGTATTTTGCCTCAGAAGACCATTAATTTCTCTGTTGAGGTTGTATCCAAAACTTGGCACAGAACTTCCGCTTTGCCAAATATGAGCTTAAAATCCCATATAAATGACACACTGACGCAATCCCTGGCCCCAGGTGTGCCCCAGTTTGAGGATGGCAAGCACTGAGAATGAGTAAGGAAAGGAAAAGTACACCCCTCCTTCCATAAGATCAAAAAACAAGTCTGAATGGTGTCACATCACTTGGGATGTGACCAGGCAGAAACCATGTCCTCTTTACAATGATTTAATAGCAATGTTATGAAGGAAAGCAAACATGGACAGTTTAAGAAAACTGCCTCTGTGTAACTGGTCTGTGCTATGCCCCCACATATCCTCTCTTCCCCTCCTCAGACCTACTTGGCCCTCTGTCCTCTTGCATCAGTGAGCCAACTCACCCCAGTAAAAAAGCCAGTAGATTAAGGGAATTGTGCCTCAGCAGATGGGGGAAAAATAAGAAAGAAAAAAAAGAAAAATATAAAAGGAAAAAAAAATTCTCACATGATGCACCAGAAACTGAAGGCTTGGATATTCCCTGCTCAGCAGAGAAGGCGGGGAAGAAAAAAAAAGAAAAATAAATATTAAAAAATCAAGCCTTAGATCTCTGACGCATTGAGTGGGTAGGATGGCAGGAAGAAGATGACAATACACTATGAGTAAGAAATTCAAATGCCTCCTACCTCACTGAGGCAAGACTTGCTGCCCTCTTCGTTGAGGATTCTCCTATTTACCTAAATCTTGTAAAGTGCTATAGCAGCTACTGGACATGGATGAGCTCCTGATGTTGTTGAAGGCTGCCTTAATAATTCAGGACCAGATATGGAGGCAGCTTCAGAGTGCTTGTACCTACTTGGAGAATAGCTTGCCCTCTTCCATCTTTAAGAAGATTATATTAGTCAGCCTAACTAACACAGACTTGGTCAATTTTATTTTTTTTTCTTAATTTTTTTAACAGCATTTATTCCTGAATTAGGAAAACACAGATAAACTGAGCTTATCTTCCAGACAAGTCTGAAGCACAAGGCAAGCTAGCTCACAGGACCATATATTCCATTGTATCCAGATCCATCGCTAGGCAGCAAGTGTTCAAATATTCCTTGCTTTCACCTTCCAGATGCTATAAATATCAGTGAGATTTTTGAACTCACAGCACTGCTCAGAAGGGTCTGAACGGCACTGCTCTAGCTAAAGCCAACTGTACAGTCCACAGCAAGCCACAGCTCCACTGCCACTCTGATCCAAAGGCACTGGAAAGGGAAGTCAATCTCCTAGGAGCAGCTGCTCCCTCCTCACTGTCGCAGAAGATACAGCAATGTGAGGAAAGGCAGAAGCACTGCTACTACACAGAGTGTTACCAGAACTGGATTACAGCTATCCATGCAATAACATGAAGGAAATAGGAAGACCTTCCTAGAACAAATAACTGCGCTGTTTGCTACTTACCAGCATGGATCTGGCTATTTATGGCTCCTGAAAGAGAAACTCACCAGTGTACTTCCAGACTATTTAAAGGGAGATTATTTAAAGGGAGATTAGTCAGCCTGTGTAGTGCAGCATAGGTTCCCTAGTGTTCCTGCTCATGATGCCATCCTGATCTTGCAGTCCTGCTTCAGAGCAGGGCAACAGGGAAGGAAAAGAAAGGGAAAAAAAAATAAAGAAGAAGAAGAAAGTGAGAGAGAGAGAGAAATCTGGGCTGGTCTGTGAAGCCCTTCATGGAAAGCCAAGAGCCCAGTGCCACGGGAGGCTATGCTGCAGCCTGCTGCACTCGATTCCCTCCCGTCTGAGCCTATCACCTGCACACAGCTCTGCCCACACTCTCAGCCCCTCTGTGACACGCTCACTGTCAGTGTCACAACATCTTCCACTTACTGCCAAATGGGGATTGAAGAAATAGCTGAACTGGGAATAGCTGCCATAGAAACAAGCCTGAGGTTCCTGGACACAGGAACTATAATCAAGGAAAATATATCTACACTATAATCTATATCTATAATCAAGGAAAATACTGGAATCAAGTGACATTTCAGAGACCAAACAGAGATACACGTGAGTGTGTATATATACACTTGTACATACACTCCCTACACACAGTGTGGGAATTATGGCTGTATGCATATATATACATGCTATGTATCCATCTGCAGAGAAACTTTTCCATCCTTTTTTAAACACACAGAGTCAATATTCAGCTTTTTCTATGTTCTTCCTTGTGGATTTGCATGCAGAGATTGAGTCATAACAGTGTGAGTTTCACACAGAATAAAAAATGCAGGATCTTTAAATAAGCTTTAAGTTCATAATATATATATTAAAAGAAAGCAAAATAGTGCTGCTTTAGTTACTTGTCCAGCCAACTGAAAGGAATTGATTTTTCTTTTGACCCCAACCTGTATTCACAGGCATGCTCACTAACTAGACCCTTCTGAATAAAAAAGAAGTAAAATTGGCAAATCATTGACTCGACAGCCATATGAAGAGTGTTCCAATGCTCATACTCCAGGACTGCAGGAATTCAAATCTCACACGCTAGTCCTTCCAAGGCTACATTGCCAGGGGATGTGTGTGTCCATGATGCTACTCAGTTCCTAAACCCCACTGAAATGGCACTGGCTGGCCTGCAAGGAGGAGAACAGTGTTGCAGACAGCACACCCCAAGGACATGGGCAAGACAAAGATCACAGCAGTATCTTTTGAAACACTAAGAGCTAAATTGGAAAAGAAAAATATATAAGCTTCTAGGAATACAAAGGCCTGAAACAGAAGCAAGAGACTGGAGAGCTGTACACATGAAGACAAAAATTGCTCAGACCAGTATCAACTCAACAACCTTGGAGAGAGAGTTAGTTGTACTTTCGTGAACTATAGGAGTAAGAAAGGGTGAACTGGATGTAGTATTATTTTTCTTAAGAGAAAAGAACAGAGCTGGTCACCTCTTTCTGGATGACAGAGGTGCTAATGAGGAGAAGGGAAATTTATCATGTGGACATTAAGCCAATATCCGCTACTGTGTTTTGGTATTTACTGGAGTCTTTTATTTATTTTTCAGGCTTATCTTTGCAAAGTGTCTTGTTCAAGAAGGCTGATGTTTACCTGCAATTCCTCTCCAAGGCAGGAGGGAAGCTGCACTGAGATCCTGTACCTCACCTCTGGGCAGGACTGGGCAAACAGGGAAAGATGAGCACACTGCAAATAGTAAGAGAAGAGGGAGTTAAACTGGAGGAAGCCATTACTCATCATTTGCAAGTTACACAGCTGTAATGATTTCCAAAGCAGAGACTGTTACCAGCACACCAGAAGAGTCAAAAGAAATAACAGTTGTCAACAAGTGAATCTATGGTGGATTGAGTCCCTGGAAGAAGCCCAAGTGGCAGAAAGGAAAAGGTGCTGGTAGACACCAGGAGAGGGTACTTGTTCCTTCTACTTTTGTCCTTCAAGGCAGCTCACACAGACTTGGAGCAGGATGAGCCATTGCATGTTTATTTGCTTTAATCCTCTCCAAGAAAAGTGAGTAAAAAGCATAACATTTCCAGTGGCCTCAGCTTCTGTAAAAACCTATTCTGAACATGATCAGAACCAAGCTGAAATGACAGCATGTCTTTAAAACAAACCAACAGAAATGAGTTAATATGCTGAACTCGATCCCTTGGTCCCTGTCAGAGAGCTCTACACTCTGTGGAGCAGGTAGCTTGTTTTTGAATGATTTCAGATAGGTCCCAAAAGAACTAACTCATTAAGGGAGAGTCTGGAGGAAAAAACACAATCAAAAAACCCAGAGAGAATCAAGTGCAAAACTCAACTAAAATTCTGCTTTTCAAGGCAAGCACAAGAACCCAGGACTGGTCATTTTCTACTCAGCATCAGACCTGGACTTATAGTGTTTTCCAAATGTATAAAGTCAACCAAAACACACTCCTTGTCTCACTTAAAGGGAAATAAGACATTTCCATTGGGATATTGCATAGAGGGGTCCCAGAAGGAGTCATGTTCCAATTGTATAGGGCTAAGAAATAGAAGACCCAGTTTGCTTCTAGAATAATTGCTGCACAGTGCACTCCTGCATGGAAGTTTTCCTCCCTCCTAAGCAGCATGATTGTGTCTGTTTCTGCCAAAGCACAGCATCAGAACACTCCATCTCCAGCCTGCTTATGCCCTTAGACCAGACCCTACACTAAATCTAGGCTATGGAATTTCTTAACAAGCCAAGCAACACACATTGATTTAGTCTACTACATCACCCTCAATGTAAAGTCAGAAAGATGTTATCAGCAAAATCTGTCAAACAATAAACTTTAAACAAACTAAAACATTCAGAAATCAAAATTGAAAAAGATACAAAACTGGAATTACTTTAATCCAGCAGCCAATTGAACTAAACGTTTTAACCACACTAGAAACAGAAAGTTTCTCTTGTGGGAAAAACGTCATACCACATTTACAAGGGATTTTCCATCACCTCAATACATGCTTTCCTAAACAATCAGTCAGGGTCTGCTTTCAAACTGTTATGGCTCAGCTTGGCAGTAGCTCCTGTGCCTTAAAGTGGAGGTTTTCTTAGCAGGAGAGAGGACTTACATGAAGCAGCAGTATTTTTCTTAAAATATATTTGGTGGAGGAATACACAAACTGCATTCCTACTTGAACCTACGAAATGTTGTATTTACCTTTTTAGTTCCTAGCAATGTCCGCAGTTATGAAAAGGAAAAAAAAAAAGGAAAAGAAAAAATACCTTTTTTACTCTGTGTCTTCTGGAAGTCACGTCAAAAGGAAAAAAAAAAAAATCAAAAAGCACTCCTATTGGATTAGACAAAAGGGAGGCTCAACACACTCTTACCAACTAATCTCCAACCTGCAAAATTATTTATGTTGGCAGCAATGTCAGCTGTCTTGGATCCCCAGGAAAAGCTATCAGCTAGCATATAAACACAAGCTTACATTTAAATAGCAAACCTGTTTTGCATATAAGGGGTGGTTCCATGGGAGCCAGGCAAACAATAGGGAAAGACTTTTACATTATCATAGTAATTAAGCAGCATGCTTCTACCTGCATCGGTTGCCACACTGTGGCACAGCTGTTGGTTCTATACAGTTCAGCATGCTGCCTTATTTCTTGGTCCTCTACTCCTCTGGTGCTGAGGAAGGCAAAGTTCCTCTGGTTACAGAATGCAGACTCCCAGTGCTTTCTCTCAGAGTACTGAGCTCTGGGAAATTTTGCCTAAAGAACCCACAAAATTGTTATAACCAACAGGTGATGGTGCTGTGATAATCTGACATTATGGCTCCGCACACCTCCAATCCATCAACATGTTCTTTTTGGATAAGAAATGGGTTAACACAGGAGTGCCCAGGCAGGAGTGCACAAATGACATGCTGATGCATTCAGGTGCAGCTCCCAGAGCCTCTGTGGAAGTGTTCCGAGGCCAAACTATCCCAGCAACTGCAGGCAAGGAGCTACTGGGGGGAACCAAGCACAGGGAGGAGAGTACGAGCCTAAGGTCTCGCCTGAAGAAGAAAGGAACAGCAGCACCCCTTCTCCCAGCTGTGCCCTGCCTAGCTGAGAGGCAGCACCTGCAGCTTCTGCAAGTACCCAAGCAAATAATTTCACAACTACATTGTGCTACTGCTGTCAGAGATGACAGCAGTATCCCATTTCCTATTCCATTTCTTACTGCATCTCTTTCTTTCCCCTCTTTTCTACTGAGTTTACATTGCTGTCATTAACACTTCTTGTCTTTGAAGTGATCTGAAAGAATAACAATCTTGTGAACAGATCTTTCTAGTCATTGAAAAAGAGTAAGAAAAGTCTCCTCATTTGATGGCAGTTGTGGTCGATCTGTGCAAGCCAAATAGGAAGCTGCAAAGGTGTGGATTTACAACCAATCAGCTGAGCATCCAAATTAAGGTAGTGGTTCTATATTACTCTGTTTCTCTTGAGCAACCCTGTATCCTTTCCTGTGCCAGCAAAAATCCTCATCTTGGCAAACCATCAGAGGATATCAGACTATCAGAAAATTAATCCAGAAAAAAAAAAAAAAAAGGGAGCCGTTTCTGCTGGGTCATTGTCCTGGATTACGTCAGCAAGAGTCCATCAAGCAGCAGAATCTGCAGTTGGAGCAGGAGCATGAAGCTGCTGACAGGAGGAACAAACACACGACCCAAACTAGCACTTAGTCATTAGATCTAATTAGCTGCATTGTAAAGCCACACCCCATGTTTACGAACCTTGTCTAACTGGGCAAGTAAAGTATGGCCTTAATTGGGGCACACAAGAGAAACTGAAGGCATTTGTACTTCATTGCATTGCTTGGAATTAAACAACAGTGTGAGGAAAAGTCCCTCCAGAGACAATATCATTGACATCCACCAGATAGTAACTTTTAACAGTGGCTCCTGGAGAAAATCCAGAGTCAAGTAAAGCAGAAGCAATTAATGGAGGATGATTAAGACATTGAAGAGGCTGCTAAGGTGCAGTCTGCCTGAAAGCAAGACATGAATGATTGCTTTATGGATTTCTCCCCCTTTTTTCTTCTCTCTGGCTAGCAGCAGTGTTATTCAGGTGATTTTCTGAGTCACACACTTGGCTTCTGCAGCCAGACAACCCATAAATACCCATTTGTTTAATAGAAATCACCTTTCCCAGCTGCATCTTAAAACTGGTTGTCCATCCCTTCTGAGTGGAAGTCCCAGGTGTGGCTTGGTGTGGTGGCAATGGTTCCGTGGCTATGGTGGCAGCATGCATATGGCAGAGTAGCTCTGCTTCTGACCACCTCCCACCTCCCCTTATCGGCTCTTCCTCTCTAAGTAAGATTGCACACATTCCCCAGCAGTCAGCTGGGGTGCCCCACCTTTGACCCACTCTCCACGACCAGTCAGTATCAGACATGGCTGTGCAGAAGCTAACAGTTTAGAAAGGCTAAATCTACTCCTAAAATGAAGCTTAGTCCTGCTATGAGGTCAAAATGAGGGAATCCCAGTGCCTGTGCAGGACAGTCCCATAATCAACATGTGGGCACCCCGCACTGCTTCCCTGCAGCCACCAACACCACTGCCAGCAGTTGCTCTTCAGCCTCCAGCCCACAGCACAGACCTCTATTTGCAAAACCCCTGCCTTCTGATAAAAGAAAAAGTGCTCTTCCCAAACAACATGTGTTCTGAAACTATTTTACAAAACTGTTCCTTATTAACTGTCAAAAATGGATGTCCCACTGTAGACATGCACAGCCTGATCCTTCCTCTTTCCTTTCAGTGTAAATCAAAATCAGCATCACCACTGAAGTTTAAAACAGGTTTAGGTCTGAGGAGGATCAAAATCTTAATTTCTATTGTTCCACACTTACTTCATTGCCCTTATATCTGATTGTTGTAATGAAAACGTTTTTAAAAAGGTTAAAAAATGCAAATGGGGTGTGTGGGTGCATTAATAAGAGGATATAAAAATAATGCAGAAGATAATATAATGACAGAATCTTGAACAATGGAGCATTTGAATTTGGAGGACCGTGTTCAGTTTTGGGTGCCACCTCTTAGAAAAGATATGGCAATAGCTGCAAATGGAGGCTGAGGAAAAGAATTCAGAAGCTAATGCTCATGAGCATACGTGAAAAGAAATTAGCAGGAAAACAAGAAATGGTACATCTAGTGAGTGACATGCAGTCCATTAAAAATTGCTAATGTATATTTCCCTTGCAAAATGCTCAAACCTGATTCCATTGATTCCCAACATCATTAGAAAGGCAAGGCTGGCTCAGGTAATTTAGTGGTTTTGCTATGCTGTACAGGGTAGTTGCTGTTGTCAGGCAGCTGTAGTTCAAGAGGTCTGTGGGGTCAGACCATGTGAAGCAGCAATTACACAGTACTGCAAATCTTAAGTTAAAACATGATGTGCTGCTTTCCAGGCATTGGGGAACATGATCCTTGGTGCAGAAGATAAATCCTACAGATCTGGGCTTTGACTAAAAGTCTGTTCTGTCTGGAAAGGAAAAAAAAGAAAAACAAGAAAAATCCAAAGTAATAATAATTATGAATGTAAGAAGCAAATGCTAATGGCAGAGCTCTTTGAAAAACAGGGTTCACTGGATGAGAAAACACCCACTGTTTTCTTTTAATGCCAATTCTAGTCAGGGAAAAGAGCCTCTGAGAACATTTGAGACCAGCACCTCACTATCCTTATCAACTGTAGGTACAACAGGCATGAGGAGCAGGTACTCTTTGGATTTGTACTCTTTCACACTCCACTGACTCCACTTACATTACTTTTGATTTCCGTCAGGAGGAATAAGCACAGAATCCTGCTGCTGATACCTCTCTCACAGTAAATACAATTTATTTCCTCACCTTGTAAAAAAATATTCCCTTAACCCAAAGGGCAACAGCATTACCCCATAGCAGACCTGTAAGCATTCTGGCACTCCATGGTGAGTCATGGGTTTGTCACAGGGAAGCTTCCTCTGTGAGAGACAACACCCAAAACCCCAGCCTGCCTATTATACACATTACACCATTTCTCCATTTACTTTGCCCATTTGGAAGAAAAATGAAAATGCACTTTATTTTTGTTAATGAAATGAATGGCACGATCTATGAGAAGCAAAGGAAGAGAGATGGTGAGGTTTGAATACAAAAAGAGGATTGTAGAAGCAGGATTTATTTAGCCTTCAAAAAAAAAAAAAAAACCACTAAGGAGGAGTCACTGCAGCAATTTAATGACTGGAAAATGCAATAAAACTGTAGTTCCTTGCTTCATGTACTCGGCAGTGCTTGGACACTCAGATAAGCAAGTCTGAAACACAAGTCTAGCTAGATTCACCCTAAACAACTCTTGCAACAGAGATGAGCCCAAATTCCACTGCATCCTTCTTTCCTGAGTCCTGCCAGCCCTCAGACCATGAGTGCACAGGCCTAATGGTAACCTTGATTAATCATTACAGGATTAATTGCTGGCAGCCCTCTATGCCAGGCCAGACCTTCAGCTGGTATAAAGGGACATTCACACTGGTGACCATGAATCTATGATGTTTGAGCTCAGATTAACCCAAGCTTAACTCAATGAACATCTTCCATGGAGGAGGCTGGTCATATAGCTGCATTTTAAAAAGAGCAATGTTGTGACAAATTAAAATATTTTAAAATTAACAAGACACTTGGCAAGTTCAGTGAACTTCAAAAAGAAAATAAAAACCAAAGGAAAGATTAGCATCAAATTCAGCAGGCTATATGATGCTTTTTCTAAGAGCCAATCCAAGTGCAGTCTTAAAAATACAAAGCGAGTTATCCAAGGATGAGGGGAAAATTCTCTCCTAGGTATAGCACTGATCTAAGCAATCACTAATATTTGTCTTCCTTTGAAGCACTGGGCCTGTTGCCCCCAGAAGAGGGACATTCAAATCACAGCAAGCCAGTAGCCTGGTAATAAAAAATTATTTCAAGAGGGAAAATTATCACAGGCATTTGGATAGATCCAAAAAGCCTTAAAATAAAACCAGGCTGGCTCTGCTATATCCACCCCAGTGCTCAGGTATGTGAACACACATGAAATTAAGAAATGGCAATCTAAAAATAGTCATAAACATGTAGGTCTTTTCATCTCAAATGGCTGTAAATAATGTAAAGCAAGAGCAGTTTCTCATCCAGTGGGCCTTAAAAATGGAAGCAAATACTATTTATTGTTTCCACTTGAGTTTGCAGATTTGGACCGAAGTTTCGCCCAGTTGTAAAGATTTATACAGGAGGTTTAACAATCCCCTGTCATTAAGCCTTGGCACAAGCCGTGCAAAGGACATTCAGGGCATATTTGTACTAACTTATCTGGGTAAAGAGAAAGCTGTTCCTTTAAACTGTGTTTGCTGTGACTCTGGAAACTGAGCAAACAAAATCTGAGGCACACTGCACTCTCAAGCAGAACTGACAGGAAGGTACAAGGATTGAAGGACAGCGAACTTCTGTAGGACATACCTACCTCTGGATTCACAACTGAATTGCAAATCCCTAACAATTTGGGAGAGTTTAATTCAGACTTTTTGGACATACCTCATCCCGATGGCAAATGAGAGACTGGCTCAACCACGGAGTGTGAGGTGAGTAAAATCCTGTTCTGGGGGTATGCTGGAAGAGGAACTGCCTGAGGAAGAAACCTCAGGCCGCAAACAAAGGCACAAATCCAGTGCCCAAGAAAGAACTGACTTTGCTCTACAAGCAGTCACACTGAAGGAGTCCTGTGCAAGCCAGAGAGAGCACAGTTGTGACACTGTTGAAATACTGGCTGACAGAGGAGAGACACCACTGGCACAACCTGGTAGGCGTAAAACCCACCACCCACAGGGAGGAAGCCTAGTCAGAGGGGAGACCTAGACTGCACAGAATGACATTAGTATGACCAACTGAACAGCAAACATTCCCAAACCAACCAACCAACCGTGTGTCTTTTTCCAGGGGCAGCACAAGTTGTGATTTTTCCTGTCAAACGTTTATGTGTGATCTTGCTTAAAATATATATATATATAAATGAAGACAGGAAATATGAAAAACAGCCTGTTTTCCTCTTAACTCCAGGCTGATCCTTCCCCTGAGCCAATTTTTCCTTTCACTCTCAGGAGGCCAATTGCTGTGAATCCACTGTAGCTGTGAATTCTCTCCCAGCAATTATATATATTTTTAAATGCCCAAAGTAAACAAGGACTCAAATTTTGTAAGAACAAGCTAGCTCTTCTGATCTTTAACTATCAACAGATTCGGCCGTTAGAGTGGAGCTGTCACTTCCAGACCTAGCTAAAAGTGGAAATTGCACTAAAATAATGAAAGCTATTTCGAATATTTTGCTGAACCTGCAAGAAGTACTAATTGGCTGGCATCCATTTTAAGAGACAGACAGGTATTTTTCTACAGATTCAAACTGGGACTGTTAACTTGAGTCTACTTTAAGAAAAACTCTAAATACAGGAGTATGTGTGAAACACCACATTAACTGCCAGATAAGAAGAACTCAAAGAACCTGTTGTCCTACACTGCTATATTTTGGCCAGGGCATTTGCAAGACAATGTAAAATGTTTTAAAAATAAAATTACCCTCATCTGTCCCTGAGTATGTGGCCAGTGCCTGGGGATTTCACTCAATTTTTCCTTTTGAAAGTAGCTTGTTCTATGATTTCTATAGACAATTATAATTTTCCCCCCCAATAGTTATTGGAGGAAAGAATGTTTCATGTTTCCAAGAAGCACCCCATGGAAACTGTCCCATCATATCTAAAATAAGGAAAACTGACAAGACTCAGTAAAATCCTGCAACAATCTGGAAGTCTCATCTCCCTCTTGCCATCTCTTTCCTATGTGAAATCATCTTGGAAAGAGATGTCTATGAAAAAAACCAGGTCAAGCAGGTTACTCAATCTACAAAACTTGGACTTTGCTGTTTCAAAAGGGAGCAATTCCTAAAACAAGAACCCTTTTTAGGAGCAGTTGCAGTCAGCTCAAATAAAACTTAAAAAGAACAGCAGGGCCACTGAAGAACTAGAAATCTAGACAAGATGCTTGCTTTTCACTTGGGGACTGAAATGTAGAAAACATCAAATGAAAAATAACCAAAACCAAGAGAATATTCAAACTAGTTCACCTTTTTCTTTAATTACAGTATGTTCCAGAGTTCTTTTGAACACATCAGATTATCTCATGTCCTGCTCTTGTACTTACATTGAGTTCCTGTTTAAGTAACTCAGAAGAAAAAGGACTATAGAAAAATGCAGGAGTATTCATAAACTATAATCTATTGCTCCCAGTCTAGATATGGGAACTAAGACTGACGTGCCCAGGGAACTGCAGGAGAGCTAAGAAATTATATCTACTCTCCTAGAACCTGATCCTGTGTCACAGCCATGAGATTAACTACCCTTGTCCCAGCCTTCATCTTTCTGTGCTTAAAAACTGGGAATGAAGAGGAGGGTAAAAACTGCTGTTAGAAGGAGAGATCCAGAAGGGAAACTTTTGCCAACCTTTCCCAGTGCTTGGGTAAAGCGAGCTACAGAATTACAGTTGCAGACAGCATGGCACTAATTTGACAAGATGGAGACTCCCTGTGGATATACATGCAGCCAGAGCACTGCATATATCCCTCGTTTTCTACGGTGCCATGCTGGCTAGTGCTGCAGCTGGCAAATTAGAGGCAAGTGGGGAAGGCTTGGGGTTGATTGCCTAAGTCCTGGGCCAGTCCCCCAGTACTGGGAGAGAAGAGGCTGCTCTGCACTGGGAGCTGCAGTCCAGCAAGCTTCTCTTTGCACCAGGGTCTAAAAAGGGCCATTCTGAAGGGGAAGTTTGCAATGGTCAGTGCTGTTTGCTAATGAGTTTCCAGAATTGTGTATCAAGTACTTTTCCTGAGTTACTAAAGACCCATGCAGTCAGAGTAACAGGCTGTAAGAATAGAATCAGCTTGTGTCATGTTTGAAATTAGCTGAAATTAGCTTGATGCAGTTGACAAGGATAGCATGGCATAGCAGCACTCCAAACCTGCCTGGCTTTTCAAACTAGCAGTAACCAGCCTAACAGGCTTCTGATGTCTTAGTGACTTCTGGCTCTCTTGCAGCTACATATTTGCGAGCAGATTCACCAAACAGGCACTCCTTGGACCCTCCACCCAATAAACACCGAGGGAGGAAAAAGTGAGAACTCTACTATTTCTTGATCAACAAAATTAGCCTCTCTTTCCCTGCTTCTGTATGGAGGCTTTCAAATGAAAAACCCTATGAATTCTTACCTTTCTGCAGTTCAAACAACCACCCATGCTAATTTCTTCCATAACAAGTGTCTAATACACAACCAGGAAATCTAGAAATAGAAGTGGGCATCATTATATTTTTCCCTAAGAGCAGCACAGGTTTTGTCTGCTCAAGGGACACTTGGCCTGTCTGCTTACTAATGAGTCTGTCTTGTAAAGCTTCAACCAAGACATCTATTAATCCTCCTTTTCCAAGTGTTCTAGCTTTACTAAACCTCTCTGCTTTCAGCAAGGCATTATGCTCTGGATATTATTTCTCGTATTATGTTTTTTGACTAAATCGTTTCAATAGAGACTAAAGCTTCCATACCTTAAGGTTTTAAGTTTTTTAACTAAGTTCTACATTGCATACACATTCTGTGGCTAGAAAGCTTCACACAGCCCAAACAGAACAAGCAAAAAGGAACGAGGACTCACAACTCCCACGTGCAATCCTGCAAAACAGAAGAGATCACCAGGCAGACTGCTGAGAGCCTTCCTGTGTACGTACTTGCAGAGTACATGGGTATCTCCTGCTTTGAGGCTATATCCTGCCATTTGCCCCTAAGCCCTGAGCTGATAATTGTGTACTCCCCCCAGCCTAGGAGATGCAGTGATTTGGTTTTTAATTATTCACTTACCTTCCAGAGATAAGCCTGCAAAACCTCATGAGTTTTCAACCACAGCTACTTAGCAACAATTTCACTAGTATCTTCTCAGCAGAAATAAAGAATGAGATGGCATCAATGGCAAGAACATTTCATAAACAGCAGGAAGAAGGAAAGGGGGCTTCCTCTAGAGGTAGGAGTTCTTGTTAGTTGAGAGATGTCAGTGATGTCAGTGATGTCAAAAGAACAAGGATGAGTTTTATACATTTTAATTCTCAGGACTCTTTCAAAATCTTCAAGCAAAGATGCATGTGTAATAATTTAAGGAAAGAAACAGAAATAAGGTCAGATTTTTGGTTTATTAGTGTTATAATAAAAAGCAGAAGAGTTTGTGGATTTCCACTTGTGCTCTTCTGTATGATTTTAAAATTAGGTTGACTCCTTCTACACAGCTGTAGAGAACGTGTGTGTTTATATATGTGTATATATGTACATATACACATATGTAGTATAGCTCCAGAGGTGAAATTATTTAACATCTTAGCTATTGCCTATGGCTACATCTACTACATGAGACCCAGGGGATGAAGCATGGAATTTAATGGGATAGGGCTGGACCACTTGCTGAGTTGCATGGATTGAGCAGGGATGACAATTAGTAGTGGCATATAAGAAAGCACATCTTTTTTAGATAACTGTTCTTGAATCATAAAGAATCAGTAAACAGTAAGAAAGATAAACCATGCTGCAGCAAAAAAAAATATACAGCTTTTTACTGTTATTTATTATGTATTTATATATTTTTATATAAGTTAATTTACACAAAGTAGTGAAATAGTTCATGTTTCATGCAGAGGGAATTGTATGAAGGCATGTATCCTCTTCTGTCATGTGTTGTACCATTTGTAGAACACACTTGTTTGGTGGTCCTATGGACGTGTGGTTTACCTTTATGTATAGAGCTTCCCACAATGCCAGACTTAATTCCAGAAACATTTTTAGAGTTAGCAAGAACATTTGAGTCATTTTTAGCCACTTTGAATGTACTGGTTTCTCTCTCCATCCCCATTCACTTGGTCTCAGGGTTTCTAAAGCACATGGTTTGGAGGATTTGTTATATAGGTCCAGTGTATTTATTTTTGGTCTCTGAAGTGTTTCTAAAACAGGTTCTCTGTAACATGTGCAAGACAAAAAGGGTTTTCTTGTCACAAATGTGTAATGAACTATATAATTCTGTCTTGGTTTTGCTTGCTATAAATAAGGTACCAGCACTAAATCATGGCAATAGAACCATTATGTTAGCTTCCTCAGCTGAAAGACTATCTCACAATCGGAGTGGTTGTAGTTTGATTCTGTTAAGGCTGGTTACAGAATCCAATCTTATTTACAAAATAAGTACAAAATGTTTAATTTATGGAAACATGTGGGGTCAAACTATTTGATATTCTTTCAGCCAGAATTCCCAAACTTATTGTCTAATTTTCTCTGGCTTCTGCTGCAAACCTCTTTGGTCCATGTGTTACTCTCTGGTCAGTCTGTTCTCGTGCTCCACCTGTTTGTCTCCACCTCTGTGTCTTGTTCAAATAATACCTTGGCCTTGCACCTAAATAGTTGAAATTCCTCTGTCACGTACATTTCTCTGGACAGGGACATGCACTTAACTGTCTTTTGCCACCACTTAATAGAAAGTGTCAGCATTATAAACACTTCCAAGGATGGCGATCCCAACCAGGAACAATGAAAATATAAATGTTTGTGTAGTCAGGCAGCTGAAGGCTGTGAGACCTTTAGGGTAAGATGTTACCACGCCCATACATCCTTCTGCTGAAAGGTAGTCCCACTGGAGCAGGGGTGGCTCAGCAGGACACGTGAGAGCACCACACTCACACTGACTCGAAGTCTTCACCTCAACCACTGATGAGGCTAAATGAATTCATAGCTGCATCTGCTGAGAGCTAAATCTGCCAGAGCCTAGGGCTGAGTCTGTGGGTGTTACTATTCCCCTGACTCAGACAGAAATATCTCCCGATGCAAATGCAGGCCTGAGCTTGGGCAGAGCCCCAGAGCCTCTGCCAGGGTCCTCTTGCATGTGGTACTCCTTAAGGGTTTGGCACCCGCATGAGCAAGAGTGGCTGTCGATGAGTAAGGCCTGCTGCTGGATTTTGGACTGTGATGCATACCAGCAGAGATGGGTTTGCCTCATTATCATGCAGAGTGAAAGAGTTTAGAGATGATATTACACTCCAATTAAAACCAAGTAAGATGGACAAAAGTCACTGCCTAACACACAAGTAGGTATGTAATAGGGGACTGTTGCTGGTGGGAGACAGAGGTTTGGTTTTGGTTTGCACAAGACTTTAAGAAAAGCATTTTAAAATGAAACAATTTAAGATGCAGCTAAATTGGCATTTGCTTGTACATTCAGACAGTATTTAAAGAAGAAATATTAAAGGAGCCATGTTATTTATAAGGACTTGAAGTCAAAATTTTGTCCTAAAAAAACTCTATCTTGTTCACCAAATATACATGAAAGGTGCATCCCTATATTCAGCACTTAAAACCTTCCAGATGAGTCATTAATAGGGCCTTTACACTTGAGACAACTTCAACATGTAAAAAGGAAGAAAAGATTATCAGCTTTTCTGCCTTTCTACAGCACAAACACACTACAACCAAGACAGCAATTTCTGCATTGAGCCCCAAAACAAAATGATGTGGAGCTAGACATCATTTAAAGGGGTATCCACTCGTGGATGGATTTGAGCTGATGGCAAAACTAACACAGCACTAGGTGACTCATTGCCCTGTGTGATGAAAGCACCCACCTGCATATTTTGAGTGGACACTCAGACACAATCGATACTGTTATCTTTATTCCTGGTGGTGGTAGGGGCACAGTCAGACAAGGGCAATTCTTCTGTGAACTGCATGTCCCTATATAGGCAAACCTTTCAGTCAAGTTGTATTCATACCTTTTATTTTCTGCTTTGAAACATCCCTGAGTTACACAGCTGGAGATTTCAGTCTGTCTCTAGTATTAATTAAGCAATCTTCATTACTCTTCCAGGCTGGGCAACAGTGTTGTATAATATCAGCAAATTGAGCAGTTTTAATGTCAAAATCCTTGTGTTAACTTCCTTATTACAGTACTTAACACTTTTCAGTCAGCCAATACACCTTCCCACTTTAAAGAGGAATTAGGAATTTATTGAAGGGCTGGATTCACCAGCAAGGAGAGCCACCAATCTCATCCTGCTGCACCCCTTCTATCACAGGGAAGGCTGAGAGCAGGGAGCCAAAAAAGTCCCACACAAATGATTGCCTAGTGGAAGAGAGGGTGCAGAAAAAATCCTCCCAGAGACACAGGCTGTCAGATCAGGGCCAGCACCAGGCACAGCAAAATAGCCCATTACCCAGGACAGCAAAGTACTAGGGAGGCAAAGAATCCATGATCCAGCTGCCTGCTCTGCTGTGCCAAAGCTCTGGAAAACTGCCACTGAGAGAGGGGCCAGGGTGTGTGGAGCAGCAGGTTTGGCAGGGAAGGAGGTGGCTCTTTCCAGCAGCTCAGACACCCCTTGCACCCCTCCTGTCTCAGCAACAGCTGAGGCAGCCAGGTTGCTTTCCAGGGCTGCCAGCCCCCAGCAGCTCCCTCTGCTACCAATGCCCACCAGGCTGCCACCAGTGACAGACCACACAGTCTGCCTCTACCATGACTTGTTTAGCTGTGCCTGCCTGGCACCTCGTGGGATGAGGGAGAGATGCTCAACTGGTGCCAGAATGTACCTCCTGCTCCAGACTCCCACATCCAACTGCCCATAATAAACCCATTTGAAATACCTGCAGGTCTGCACAGCTGCAATCCCACCTTTCAGTCTGCAGCTTCTGCTACTAAAAGCATCCTTATCTTTGATTAGACCTAACTGGTTAACAGAAGTTACACCTAATACACATTTGATACATCTGATACCCTTCATATCCCTCTAAGTCCACTCTCTTTATACAGTAGTCACATCTGCAGCCAGCACATGCCTTGGAAAACACCTCTGGTCCCACCCTCCCAGAGGCAGCAGTGCTTCCTGTTTCCTACACACATCCATGTGTCCAGGTCCACAGTGTTCTAGGAACCTCAGTCCCTTTTACAGCTTATATTAGCATCTTACCCAACATCCCTGAGTTCAGCTGTTCTGATACAAATTCATGGCATTTACTGGTAAATGCCAGTTTTTTACATAAGCAAGTAAAATTTCTATACAGTCAAATTCCTGGAGGCTGGATTATGTGTGAGTCAAAACGCATATTTCTAGTGTTGCTGTATGTGCATCACTTGCTGGCTTCACTGTTGTCATCTTTCCCTTTTCCCTACAGACTGCTACTTTGGTCTCCATGAGCTCCAGGGAAGTGTTTGTCTGCAAAGCACATTCAGGTGGGTGGTGACTCAAGCCATGTGATTTCAAGGTGGCGTGTGAATATACTTGGGAGGGGGTACTCCTGACAAAAGACTTGGCACTCACCTACCTCTGACTATCAGAGATTAATACCTTCTTCAAATATTCTCTACAAATACTCAGACAGGGGTAGTTAAGGTCCACACATGCTTGAGCCATTCTCTGTCACAGAATAGTTTGACTGCTACCAGAAAAAAGTAATACTAAATTTGAATGCATCTTTCAAACATATCCCTAGTTTTTTAATACCCCTAAATTACTGGAAAAGTCAGGACTATTTGATTGACATATCAATAAATGGTTTCTCAATACTTTCTTAGAGTATCAATTTTGAAATCAGAAGTATTTACTTCAGAAATGCATTCTGTTCTTGAATTCTTCATTGAAGAAAGTAAAAAACAATATATATTATTTATAACCACTACTCTAAATGAGTGCCCCCTCTGCCTCTCCTAGAAAACATGAAAGTCTCTCATTCATTGCTATCTTCACTTCTGGTCAAGGATCTTGTTTGTTAGGGACTGTTTGATAACCTGGAAACAAGTCAATTTTTCAGGACAGGCACCCTTCACTCCTCTGATGAACAAAAGAAGGAGTATCTGGCAAAGAGAAGCACACAGGTTTGCCAGGGGTACTGAACACATAGATAAGTCTTTGGGTAACACAGCTGAGTGTCACCTGGCCATGCAGGGGGCTCCTTCTCTGCCAAGGATCTTTGTAAAAGCTCAGCAATGACATCCATGTACTCTCATATTCACCAGGTAGATGAAAGGGGAAAACAGTCTTCTCCATGCATCTCTTTGCCTAATGATCCCTTTGGACATTTAATGGTTTTGAAACAACTCCTGAGTGGTGAGCAGCTCCTGTGAAAACTTTATCCACTTTTTCAATAAAACACCAGCAGCAATTTGCAAAGCACTGCAAGTTACGTCAGCTTTGCAAAGGTCATGAGAGAATCAGGCCCTAGTATGAGTCACATGGACAAGGGGTGGCCACTTGAAGCACAGAGGAACTTTGATGTAGAGGGGATTGTTACAGGTTCATCTCCTTGAGTGCCAAGGCATAAAATAATCCATAGAAGAGAAATAAATAAAAATTTAACAATTGTTAGAGTTTGGGTTTAAGTAGGATTACAGCTGTAATATTAATTGTAGTCCACTTAGAAGACATACTTCCATCACAGTTGCAAGGATCAAGCCTTTGGGGCTCTAGTCTTGGGACAGAGAAAGGCAGAAGAAAAGTAGCCTCTTCTTTCTTTTCAAACTATCTCCAAAAGCAGCTGTTTTTATTCTGTTGTTCCACACACCCACAGAAAAAGAAGCAGGCTTAGTGAATCTCTGTACCTCAGAGTAGTTTACAAACCAAACTTAACACCACCACTAACAAATACGTCCTTCATACACTTCCATTAACTCTGGAAACAGTCCCAGAGCAACCACCATAGTTCCAAACAGTCCAAAAGGCAGAACTGAAGTCAGGATCCAAATTTAGAGCTGCATGCTGTGTCTAGGTTATGAAAAAAGAAAGCAGACTTTCTCCTCTGTAGAGCCAAGACGGTCATGCCCAGGGCATGATTTCAGGGAGTGACCTTCTCATTATAAGGATAAATCATAGTGCCTTCAAAAAATATCAGAAAGCAGAGGATTCACAGATGATGGCCCAACTGTCCCTGGTGTCCCAGGGTCTGCTAGAGTGACCCTGGTGGCAAGCATGGGAAATGTTTGTGGAACACTTGAGTTCACAGAGATTGCAGAAGACCCATAAAAAGTTGAAACACTTACTTTCTAAGCTATCTTGTGCCTTGGATATACTGTAACATAACAAACCAATGATACATGTGACTTCTTAAAACAGCATCTAACTAATCCACAGCACAGTTTTATGCCCTTCTCTCAGCCTGCTGTCAATTTTATATTCACATTTTCTATACAGCATCTCTTTCTACTACTCATGACAGCCCCATCAGTCACAAAATCGTATTATATACTCAGAAAGATTTGACAGCTGAAAGAATTCAGCAAAGGACCTGAGAATGCTTAAATAATCTGTTCACATTTTACCCAGTCCTACAAAGGCTGAAGGATTAACTGATGTTTTGCTGTTGTGATGTGCCTCCTAAAATTCTCAGGAGTCCTCGCATAGCCCACGTACTGACACACAGAGCAGAGGATTTTTGTGCTGAAGTCACTGAGTCAATGGGGAGGTACACTGGCACTTGAGGGGAACTCTGGGAAAGCAAATCAAGCCTCTGCACTATATAATCTTGTCTCTTCTACCTTCATGCTCTACAGTTATGGATTTTTCTTCACTTACCTGCACAGCAGGAGTGAGTGCTGTTGATAAGTATTAGAAGGCACCCAGCCCTGTAAAAGGCATTAATTCTTCTATTACATGGAGAAGTATACAGATAATAGACATATTTACGGAGCTTTCTCTTCAGCTTTTACCTTCTATTCAGTAACATTTTCACCCTCATAAAAAAGGACATGGGCACTATCTATTATACACTCTAAATCAACCAGCAGTACCAAACCAAAATACGACATTCTTCCAGCAACATCTGTCATATGTCATGGAATGACAACCATGAGCATATCGAAGCAATGTTCAGGACATTAGAATAAGGCTTGTAAGGTGATGATGTCAGAATGATCTCTGATAAAAAGTCCTGTATAGTCCCTGTTACCTAATCAGATGATGGACTGTGGCCTCTGAACTAACCAGAACTTTGTCCTTCCTCCTGTTACATTCTGTTTTGTCTGTCTCCAGCTCTAATTCAGATAAGGCTGATGGAGTTGTGGAGTCTACCTGTCTTCTGCTGCTCTGCTGCTGATCCACCGTCTCAGTTGCCATAGAGACAAGCTCTGGAAGCCATGGATGAGCATGGGAGAGAAGCCACCCACAGGCTCTCCACTGGTGGGCTCTGGCAGGGCCATTCTCAGCACGTACTGAGAGAGTCAGGTTCGGTGTCTGAAGGTGAGGAAGGGTCAGCAGGTGCTAACCCAGTGACGCACGAGGGGGACTTGCACCCACAGTACATCGCTATTCAAAGAAATTCCAGGTACTACCAATCCATGAGGCTGCCAAAAAGAGGGAAAAGAAAGACTTCAAGAGAGGCAATGCACGTGCAGCATGCTACAGGTGAGTATTGACCCAAAGAGCATTATGCTTCTTTTTCCAGTGAGATTAGGAACTAGGGGAGTCAATAGAACAGAAGGACAGGAATATAGAAAGCAGCTCAGCAGTCAGCACATAACAGAAAACCCCTGCCCTACAGCACAGTGGGCAGAGGAGTGGCATCCTTCTTTTTTCAGCTTGGAAATGCAAAATGGTTGGATGTTTAAAGACACTTAATGACAGAAAATCTAAACATATGTGGGACTCTTCACTGCCACCCCTCTGCTCTGTAAGAGAAAAATAACTTAGAGAAAGACATTAAGCTGTCAATGAAGCAGGGACTTCTTTAAGCATACAGAAATGACATATTCAAAAGTACAGAAAACAGTCAGCAAAACCAGAGGAAATTGCAACGGTTCCTTCTGAGGGATGAACAATACTTCTGTGAAAGTGCAGTTACTGCTACTTTGCACTGAAGAGAGCTCTAAGAAACACCTAGGCTCCCTTTAAACAAGGAGGCTGAAATAACAGTAACGCTGTCCAGAAAATACATGCATTCAGCCGTGGCTTCAGTAGAAAAGGAATGAGTTGGCTTTCCCTGAGTATGAATAGTACAAAACATTACTTCAAGGCCAGGCCGTAACCAGGCATCTTTCAGGTGCCAGAGCTGGAACCTTGTCTGAGCAGATGTCTGTAAAAGAAGCAAGGGAAAGATAGGAGAAATGAAGAGAGTGCCAAGAAATGAGCTTCTGCAACACACTGAGAAGCACTGGAAACAGGGCTGCATAAAGGAAATTGAAGTGGTTTTAATCTAAGTCTGAAATGAGAGAGACATGGAACTGGGAACATAGAACATGCCCTTTGCTTCCATCTCCCAGATGCTTAGAGAAACTGAATTTTAAAACTCCTTCATAGCAAAGTTACCTATCCTATTTTCAGGTTATAATCTAACAGAATCAATGCACTGGACTATGAACTTTGGATAGATGTATGAATCAAGATGATACACCATTGCTTATGTTCCACTGCTGTGCAAACCACTGAAAGCTATTGCTTTGTTATGTAGCAGTAGAGCCACCTCTTCAGCTCCTGAAAGTAGATCAAGTTCCTTAAGAAAAATAAAAACAGACATCCTCCACCCCCTAAATAAAAGGGATGTGGAAATGTCCCCAAGAAAATAGGTGTGTCCTGACTGCCTCACCAAGGGAGCCATGCTATTTCAGTATAAAGGTCCATTCAGCCCTGTGGCATGGACAGAAGGAAAATTCCCTCCTTTCTCCAAGTTTCCAAGCAGACAGCAGCAAGAGCTCCTGTTTAACATTCTGCTACTGTTGCAATGAAGTTTGTGGATAAACTGAGTGTTGCCTATGCCAGAGCAGAGCTGCTCTCCACCCTGTGGGTGCAGACAGGACCAGAGCAGAGACAGCCTCTCCCCGCCTCCCAGAGCACTGCTGCAAAGCTAGCACAGCACAGACCCGTCCTCCCTCCTGTTCTCGAGTGTCACAGTGTCCCCAGGGCTGCCGAGGAGATCCTTGCCCCTGTGATCTGCAGCTGGCAGTGCAGCAGCACCAGCACAAAAGGACTCACCTTCCTAATAGACTTGCAGTATCATGGCATCAGGACGTTGGCAAAGGAGGACATCCCTTATGTCTTGGCCAGTTTTACTGAGGAAGGACAAGCTAAGAGAAGGGCTTCTTTCTTAGCAAGTCATTAGAGCATCCACAACGCTGACTTCTGTGCCACTCCCCTCCCTGTATTACCACTACTGAAACAGGACTGGTTCCAAACAGGGCTTTTCCTTCCATGCCTGCAATTGTTCAGCAAGCCACACTGGGGAATGTGTCTCTTCTCCAGTCTGCGCAGCAAGACCTGGGCTAGGAGCAATAGTTCTTTCTCCAAGGTAACTGTAGCAATTCCTCCTCAGAGCTACAGACTTTAAATTCAGCTACAATTGTGTAAGCAGCATTTCTGCCCTCTCTCTTTACTTCCCTGAATCCATTCCCTCTCCCTGAGACTGGACAGCAGGTGCTTCTAAACCAGCCTCATTTGAACTTCTGACAGCCTTTGCTGACATGCATGGAAGCAAGGGATGGGTGAGCTATTTTATATTGCCTTCCAACCCATTTGAACAGCAGCTATCCAAGAATGTGACTCAAGCTCAAATGTTAACCTGTTCTCATTTTGCTTAGGGAACAGCTGGAGGGGAGGACAGGGAAAGGCAAGAGACAGAAAAGACAGAGTAGGATACAAAATGAGAAAAATAAAGACTCAAGAAATGAGATCACAGAAAAACAATTTAAAATTATCTAAATCCAGCTGAGGGAAGGCTTCCATATAGGCATCCTTTGCACCAGCCTAGCTTTGGCTTATAGCCTAGAAGCTGTAAAACATAATAGATGCTTTTCTTTAACTGGAAAAAAAAAAATTGTTGGGTTGTTTGGGTTTTTTTAAGCAATCTACTTTGACGGAAGAATAAAGTGTTTAAACTATTAAAAGTGAATAACTCAAACTACTGTTTCATAAGGCCTTGGCTCTATTTTAGGAAGTCTTAAAACTCTGAATGTAATCCCTTCCCTCTGAAAATTGATTAAAAAGGTCCATCAGAACCCTGCTTCAGTCAGAGTACTCACCTGACTCTGCTGTCACCAGTGTGAAAGACAAACAGAATTATGACTTAGACCAAAATATTTCTAATAAAAAACAGCAGGGCCATTTATCAACAAGCCTCAAACAATGGGAGATTTCATTTGAAAAGTGAGATGCATCCTCTCCTGCCAACTATTGCAGTAGTAAGCCTTGGACTTAATGCAACTTTGACTCCCTGTGAAAGGATCAGTGGTTCATCTGAGGGAAATTAAAGAAGAAATTGAAAGTAAAGCTTCTCTCTCACCAAATCTAACCTTGATTTACCTAGTAAACTGAATACCTTCAGAATGCAGATGCAGTAAAGCAGAGCAGTAATGAAGCCTTGATTTGTAAACCAAATATTGGCATGCACAGGCACACACAGCTGAACATTTTCTGCCTAAATAATTTGCACTGAAAATCACTCATGTTGGGACCCAGCCTGCAGTGGTGAGAGTGCTACTCCCGTACATAAGAACGGATACCCTAAATCTAACTTCACATTTTCTCAGTTGCATTTGCATTATACAAGCAGATGACACTTCAATTTTGTTTGAAAATCAAAGCTAAAATGTAACCACCTTTGTGTCTTGTGGTTTTCCTGTTGCTTTTGGTGTCAGCAAACCACTACATACAGTAAAGGTAAATTAGGAAAATTACTGTTTTAACACCTTTTTGGCTTTCTCTTATATCACAGGTTCACCCAAAAACTATGAGCCCATCAAAGAGCCTCTGAATGTTTTATCACATAAGGGATCACCATCTCCAGCAAACTCTGATCCAACAACGTTAGATGAATTATTGATCCAAAGGTAAGGAGGTTCCCATGCAGGGTATTCCCCATGCCTTCCCTGAAAACTAGTCAGTGGTGTCAGAGGGAGAATGCTTCTTTTGGGAAGGACAGATGGACTAAGCTGTAGCTCTGATCCATGCCTTCTCACCTTGACTTGTGGTGCTGCTTTCAGTCTTAATGTCTTATACAGCAGAGTATTAGCATGGTGGTAAAAGGGTCTTATCAATGTGGTTTGGGGGAAGACAGTGAAGGAAAAAGGGGGAACAAGAAGACAGTGGGAAAGACTGAAAAAAGGGGAATGTGATGCAGGATCACCCAGAGGTGTTAGCAAACTGGGCAGACGGCCTTAAGCAGTTTCTTGAGAATAAGGAGAGCATGTGGACATTTCATTATGGAACATCCCAGCATCAGGGTAATCCCATTCTTGGCCTTCACAGGGAGCTCTTTTGAAGCCTTGTACACAACCCTGCATGGAAAACAGGATTTTATAGCTGAAGAAGTAGCTACAAAGATTTTTTTTTTTAAAGTATCCAGACTTTTTGTTTGCTGTTTACTTTAAAGAACTGATAAGCAACAGAGGCCTTCAGTGAGGTAGTCCTTTTTGGCTTAAATCCCTCAACAACAAAGGTCTAGCAGAAGACCCTGATCCCATAACTCAGAAATTTACAAACATCCCATAAATCTGCCCTCACTCCTGCTCTCTTGCCACTGCAGCCAGGCAGAGAAAGGAGCAGCTACCTATCCCTACATTTTCAAACATAACTGAGGTTTTCTCCCAAACATTCTCTAACTCCTCACCTCCTGTGTGTACAGCTGTGAGATAGTCCCTCCTTCTATTGTAGATCAAGCTGGAAGCAGTAAGCGCTTGTCCTCTAAGGGTGCATGCATCCTGCTGCACCGTCTGGTCTGAGACCAGCTTTCCTTGTGGAGAGGACTCCAACAGAACAATTTTAGCCAAATGTCAAGTTGGATTTAAATAAATTAATTGCCTTGGCTAAAACTGATTGCCCCTTGGCCGTAAACTGAGCATATTAAACTAGACAGCCGCAGTCTGCTGCAATGTCAAACCTATCTGTCTTCCTTTCCTTGGGGCATAATCATCACTGTCAGTCTGAAATCCTGACACTGGCACTTAGGCAGCTCTGAAATGTGCAATTTCTGATTCTCCCTGGAGCTGGAAACAATGAGCCTGTGCTAGGAGTTAGTTGTATCAAAGATGCTGCTGTGCACAGAGCCTGGCAGGTTCTAAGTCATGTGTCTGCTAAAAGCTGGCAGTCTTGCTGAGTGGCATCTCTTAAAATTGAGCACAGAGATTTAACAGAGAATGAGACCAAAGTTCCAGCTCAAATTCAACCCATGTCCTCTTTCCTTCTCCAAAAGATCAGTTGTAATTTATAAGAGAAACACAAGAAATCTGCATTGGGAAAGCATGCAAGAGCCTAAAAAATCGCCATTATTTCAATAGTATCTCACTTCTATTTGGAAAATATGGCCATTATGCCATAATACATTTAAAATATTATTGCTGGTCTCAAGAAATAAATTACATTTCTCCTCAAAAGAATAAATCTGGTGCCTGCCAGCTGACCATTCTTCTGAAAACAGCAGCTAGCAGTTCTGCAAAAGAGACAGTACAGACACCTCAGACCAGGACTGGGAAGATCCATGACATTCTCAGGAGCAGATCACCACAGTCCTGAGGGCAAGTGGGGCAGCAGTGCTGCATCTCTTCACATTCAGAAGCATCCTACAGCAACCATATAAATACATATAAATACTGGGGCTGGGCAGTCATAATCCCTCCTCCTTGCATGAAGACAACCAGCAGCTCTGACACAAATGGGTTCTTCACAGGCAAGGATGTCATTTCACATATAGTCATGCTACATAATTCAGGGCAGGAAGTAAACACAGCTGGGGAACATAGTAAAGAGCTCAGGAAAAGGAATTGTCATCTGCCTTGTACTCAGATGGGATTTTGATTTGAATCTACACATTTTTCAAAGCCCTGAGAATAGTAGAGTAATTCACTGATCTCACAACATTGATGTCTGAACACAAGATGTCCTCAAACACTGCTGGTGTTCCAAACTCTGGATGGCCGTGGGCCATACATAAGATACTTACTAAGAGAGCTTTTATGCCTAACTATGCTCAAATGATATTTTTTCCCCATGACCTTTCTCTTATGTGATTTCTAGCTCCCCCTAAGCACTCTAGAGCTCTCTACAGCATTCCATGGCTTCCTTTCAATCTTACCCATTGTACAAAGGTCCAAACCCCTACAATGGCAAGCCACTAACCAATAACTTGGCTGTTTTGCCCAGACCATATCAGTGCTGAGCTTCTAGCACAACTTCTGCTTCCCAGAGTAACCAGAGCCAAAGCCCTGGAAGGAACTGAACTCATAAAAAGCTGCTCTTTCATGCTGGGATGAGTCCTTCCAGCTCCGGTGTGGCAGCAGTTGTGCAGAGATCATAGAAAGCTGTCACAGAAGATACGTCGGAAGAGAAACACAGTGTGAAACTTCACTTTGCAAAACTCATGCAGGCCCATTGGTCTACCAGTGCAGAGCAAACTATTTCTTTACGCTGCATATGAAACCTCCAGTTCAGATAAACAAGGACCATCTAAAAACCCTTTGATCACATTTGATCTGAGCTCAAAGAATGGAAGTACTACAACAATGAATACAAATAGTCACCTCCGGCAGCAAGAGGGAATCTAGTTTGTTTGAATTCCTGCAAACACATGTATTAGAGAGAAGCAGTACACATATGAAATAGCACAGCACTCTGAAAGGTGCTCATGTGAGTTTGGGTTAGCATCCCTTAGCCCAGCACTCTCGGTCCTGGGCAGCAGAGGGCACTGCTTTTATAGCCTGATTTAACCAGAAGAACAGGAAAAGCCTCTGGAGAGTCCGGGACCTGGATTGCAAAAGGACTTGTACCATATTTGAGCAAGCTTCCTTCTACTTAAGAAATACAGTTCTTAAAGTTACCTCCTCTTTATGTTGCCAATGGTGCTTCAATGCAAGCAGTGAAGTCAGGAATAGCTGGTGCAAACACCTGTGGACCAAATCTTTAAATTTTGTTGCTCTACAAAAAATTTTTGTTCTTTCAGAGATAGATAGATATTTTTTCTATCCCTCTTTTTGTGCAATCTGCATCCTAAAAAGTCTAAGAACAACTATATTTGCAGGGAGAAGTATTTTAAAAACCAATACATTTTCAGTAAAAATAGCCACTGTAGGTATTAAAATGTCATTACTTTCAAAATCTCATACTTCACAGGATCACACAGAACAGCAAACAATAACATGCACAATTCTAATAAAGCATCCTTCCAGCATATAGCCAGTGGAGATCCCAATCCCAGCCTGCCCACCTATTCTACCTATTCTCTGCTTGCCAGGTTTTTCACCCCCTCATATTTTCATTACTGTGCAAGGTCTAGGCTTTGCCCACCAGGTCTCCCAATCTGATCTGCTTCATCTGGACATGCCCTGACCCCCAAGTTCTCCATCAATCTCTTTGTTTCACTCTTTTTCTATCAGCTTCAGCTTGTAATTCCCCACACAATTTCCTCAGCCTACTATTTCCCAGACACATTTTTCTCACTTCCCCACCTGTGGTTCATATCTCAGTGTTCTTTTGGTCCACAGGCTCTTCACAATTTCAGTGAAGAAGCTAAGAAGCTAAGCTAAGAAGATAAGAAGATAAGAGTTAATCTTAGTAACCCACCCCTCCTCCTAGCTCCAGTGCCAAATTTTACAGTCTTTTCCAATTCATCATTTCCTGAAGCATCCAGGTGTGGGTGAGTTCCTCTCTTCAAAGCAGTCCCCGGTTCCAGAAGTAGACCTCTTCCTAGTCATGCTTGAGTCTTGCTCCTTGTTTTTCAGTTTTCTCATCATGCTGATCACAGAAATGGCCTTCATTCACAGTGTCTAGATCTGGACCAGGCAGCTTTTATAGCTACAATATCAGAAATTCTCTCAGCCCTCGCCACTACACATATTTTCTTCATGGTCAGGAGCTAGGGAATAAAGGGCCTATAATTCTATGGATTTTCGTGAATGTGGAGAAGATAAAACCCTTGCAACCCCAAAATGGCATTTGGCGTATCAACAGAAAGCAAAGTTTCTTGAAGGAGAGAACAACTAGGATCCAATATTTTCCTAAGTCTAATAAATAGGTTTTTTTTTAAAATATATAAAAAATAACTTGTCTCTGGCAGATGGTCAGTAAGTAAAAGTATAAGCCTGATGATTATGAGCATCTAAATGTTAGAAGCACATAAAGATCTCATAAATGGAATTTCTGAACATTTTTAGTTATTGGTAAGGCTGCCAGTCCCAACAGATATAACTAAGGTGTTTTGATGAAAGCTTAAGGAGCTTCAGGAGAACAGATATGTTCCTAGGCTTGAGGATCTAAAAATACTTGGGATGAGAATTTCTGCCTGTCTACCATTAAAAAGTCAAAAATCAGGAATAGAAAGTGTCCAGACATACCGATTACCAAAACCACTGTTAAAATATACACGTGAACAGAGGGTACCTGAATGAAACTGAGGTATGAAAAAGTCCTTGACGAGGTATAACATTCAAATCTATTAGTAACTTCACACTTCTCAATTTGGTTAGCTCAGATTTAAAAATGTTTCTTACCTCATCTTGTGGCCTTTCTTGGTGTGAAACTCCCACTGACTAGAAGAGTTTGGGGAATTTTTCATGAATAAGATCTGCTGGGCTGCCTCTTCTCTTTTTAGTTTCTAGAAGAGGAGATTTAATTTCTAAAAATTGCTATAAGACAACATTTAGAAAATGCATTTCAATTTCATTTGAAAACAAGATCTTTGCATGGCTTTATTCTAAGGATTGCTTTTGATTTGAAATACACATAATAAATCTTAATTCAAATGATTATTCATTTTTCAAAATTGCTAGTGCTTGAAAATACAAACCAAGATTGGGAATTCATCCCTCAAGCATAACTTAAGTGAGATAATTGTGATAAACTAATTATCAATTCTCATCAATTATCACATTTTTAACACAACATGGACCAGGTCAGCCAGTATTTCAAATCTTTTCCAGCAGCAGTACAGTGAAGCTGGAAACAGTCTGCAACAACACAAACCCTTCTTTGCAGAACATATGCAAGCTCAAACCCCCTTCCCTTTGCCCACAGGGAGCTGAGCCATGATCATGCTCCATGTCAATAAAGCTCCATCTCAAGGATTATTTCCAGTGCCTTTATGCTCGCAAACCCTAAGAGTCCCAGAGACGAAACTGGGATTTGGTCTGTTGGGGCATTGCATGGCTTCTGTCACCAACAAGAGCAGAGGTCACACTGCACTGTTTCTACAGTACTGCAGGAGAATTATTACGGGGCTTTAATGTATATTGTTCTGGTAGTCAGATTCTTTCTTTCCCCCTACAACTAGACATAGAATTTTAGGATGAATTAAAGGGACTGTGGTGAGAAAACTGGTTTGTCATCATGAGTTTGTACTGATTTTGGTAACTGGGGAAAAATTCTTTAGGCTCTGGATCAAATTGCTTGTTGTTACAGTGAGAGAAAAAAGTACACATCCTCTAAACTCCTACCTCATGTTTAAGATTAGGTGGAGTAGGAACCTGTCCAGGCCTGAGCCTGCCATTTCACAGCAGTGATAAATTATCCAAGGTGGCACTGCCATGGTCCTGACATCCATCTGCACGTCTGCCACTTCTGCTCTGTTGGCACTCACTTTGAGCTCACTCTGTAGTGAGACAATACACACACAGATCTAGTTCTACCAAAAAAATAGAATCATTTTCCAAGAGTTTAGCTGCCCAGACTTGCTTACTGTGAATGGGATAAGCTTGAGTGAGTGCTGGCATAAAAGCAGAGATAGATATCTGCCTCAGGGAGTTCAGTGGAAAAAAAAAAAAGTGGAATTGAGCAGCTAGATCAGCTTAAACTGCATACAAAATTCTAACATTTGTGGAAATAGGGAGGCACCTTAGCTATTCTGCTTCATATAAATAGTTCAGAATTGACTGACTTAGTCAGTAGTACCTGGTGAATAGGGCATTTAGCATGTTCAAGAACCTTTCTGAGTGACCAGAGAAAGCAGAGCATCTCCAGGAAGAGACTGACCTGCCCTGGAACAGGCAGTAACATGTGGGATGCAAGGGAATAACACACCTCTGACTCTGACCTGGATCCCCCACCGCCACCACGAAGATCCCAGTCACCAGACCACTCTGACGGAATCACTTGCCTGCCTTTAGTTTTTGTGTCAAACTTTAAAAGTTTTCTGTTTTGTCCCCAAACAGAAAAGGAAGACTTAGAAAATCCCAGCAAATTTTGTAGGACAAAAATGTCTCCTTCTTGCTAAATATAATTTTTTGTTCCAGTCCCATGAGTACTGGGAACACTCTGTCACCTCAGTTGGGAGAAAAAGTATTTCTCAGTATTTCTTATTTTGTTTATGGATATTCTCTGTTACAAGAATAAGGCTGGGAAGGAAGGAACAACATCTTTGAAAGATCAAAATTACAATTAAAAAAGAAACAGCCCTAAAGGAAGGAAAAGCAGAGTACTGGTCATTGCTACACAGTGTAACAGCTCTCTGAGACACAGAAACCCAAGCTGGGCCTGCCATAGCCACAGGGGGCATTTCACTTCTAGCTCGTGTTTCACCTCTTCAGAGCTTCCACTGGATTTGTTATCATTACGTTTTCTGTGGTGTTTTCATCTCAGAGCAAAAGTAAAATTATGTTGGAAAAAGTGAAAGAAAAGGGAAGACAGGCAGCATCAAATTACCAGTTATGGGATCATAAGAAGATGCTTTCCATTTCTGAATGTTTTTCATAGCATGACCCAGACATTTTTCTAAGAAATTTCAATTTCCAACAGATTTAACCCTTGAGAGTGAAGCAATGTGAGGGGTTAGGAATCTGTTACATTCTTCAAGCCTACTTCTGAAAGATTTGGGTTTTTTTAAAGTTAATACATCCAAATGTTATATTTAGATACACATTCATTCTAGTAGTGTCAGTTAAGAGCTTATACACTGATTTCACTTTGCATACTAGAGAGAACTCCTCACTGCTCTTGGTCCTTCCCTTGAGAAAACAGTAAACAGCATATCTGATTTTCCAGATTTTAGGGTAATGAAGAGGCCCCCTTTTTCTAAGAAAGAAGCTTTTTAAAATCCTACCCACTCTCTAAAACTCTTGACAATATTCTTGCCCTGGCAGCAAGCCACCAATAAAATGAGCTTCAGATAGTTGCTGCTGCTTTATCCCTTCCACAAGGTTTTGGCCACCCCCACACTCACCTGGCTCCCCCAACCCCTTAATGCCCAGTGTTTAATGGCTGGTAACATATACTACCCATCTATCCAGTGACAATCTCAGCCACAGCTTTCAGGCTCTCATCCTACTCTGTAAGTACAACACAGGCTCCAGCTCTCACCCTCACCCTGGTATTTCCTTTCAGTTGCCTGGTTCTTCTGACCTCCTGGTCTGGGAGGACAAAGACCACACTCACAGCCCTCTCTGAGCCCTCAATGACATTTCCAGCTGTTTTTCTTTCCCATTCTGCTTCTTAATGACTTAACAGCTAAGCTCTCCTGTGTGCCAGATCTAGATCTAGTTCACATAAGCTGAAGGAGTTTCTCTGGATGTATCGTCATGTGCTGATTAAAAGCTGTCCTGACATATCATTTAGCAAAACCAATATAAAAATGATTAAAAGGAAGCCATTTTACACATACAGACCAACACACGGATTTTATGTTGTTGCATAAATTACCTTATCACATACAGAAAAAAAATCATGGTAATTTATGCAACGGGGAGAGAGCAAGCACAAGGAATAGCAGAGCATTTTTCCTCTGTTAACTCCTCAGTTACAGCGTGGTGCAGATGACTTTTTTTTGCTGAGGGTTATTAACGTGTGGTGAAGAGCTGCACCCAACCTGTCCACAACCACTTGAACTGATGCAAGGATGTAACCGTACTCTGGAGCTCAAGAGAATTTATCCCTGAGGCAGAAAAACAATTACCTGAACGAAGACAGATATAGATTACTGAGTACTGAGATACTTACTTCCTAAACGAGGGAATATATCCTTATGGAAGTAGCGACGCTAAGGAAAGGGAGATGAGGGAAATGACCGAGCGGGTGCGAAGCCCTGCCGGAGAAGGAGAGGCGAATAGCAGCCAATCCTGTGGGGTAATCAGGAGTGCGCTTCCCGGCAGGAGGGATTAGGCTGAGTTTCCCAGTTACATTCCTCCATCTCAGGGTTTCACTCCTAGAGAAGAAATGCACCATATGCACCAGATCTGGAAGCAGTTCAGGAGGAGCCCCCTCTGCCACCCCCTTTCCTCCCTCAAAGCCGGCGCCATCCGCACATAAGCAGAGAGGTGCAGGGGATGGGGGGCAGCGCTGCGCCCCGGGGCTGAGGGACGGGAGGTCAGTGCCGGGGCAGGTGTAGGGTGGTCGTGCATAGAAGAGAGGGGCTGTGGCATGAAGTGGGACGGGGTGTGTGGGTGCTCGCTGGGGGAGGGTGCCTTGCTGGGGAGGGAGGGAGCGAACGGAGGAAAGGGCTTCCCTGCATCGAGGGAAGTCCCTTTGCAGGAGCGCAGGGGGGATGGAGGTAGGGGGGCCTGCGAAGGTGGGGGGCCTCTGGGGCAGGGATTGCTGCCTTTTGGCGGGGCCCTTAGGGAGGAGGGAGTCAGCCTCCCGGCGGAGGAGGGACCTGCGCTGGAGCGCTGGAGGGGAACCGTGGGGCTGAGGAGGTCTCTGCGGGCAGGGGTACCGGGATCGGGATGGGGGGCTCTGAGAGGGGAGCGTGGGGAGGAGGGGAACGACACGACACCTGAGGGGTCTGAGGGGGCTCGGAAAAGATTTTGGTGGCTTTGAGAGGGTCTGCTGGGGGGGCTCGGAGAAGCTCTGGGGGAGCTCACGGCCGGGCGGGAGCTCTGAAGGCTCCGAGGAACAGGGGCTGGGAACTGCCGGGCTTCGAGGGGTCTCGGGAGGAATTTGGGGAAGGCTGAGGGAGCTGCGCGGGGATTTGGCAGAACTCCGTGGAGCCTCGGAGGAAATCTGGGAACGAGGAGAGAGGCTGCAAGGGGCTAAGCGGGCTCTGAGGGGCTGCTGGAAGCCCGCGGGAAGGCTCTGAGGGGATCTTGAGGGGGTCTCTGTGGGGAAAATCTGTGGGGAGGCTCTGAGAAGAGGTTCTGAAGGGGCTCTGAGAGGATTTGGATAGAGAGCCCTGGGGATGCCTGACGGAAGGTCTGAGGGGAGGCTCTGAGGGGATTTGAGGAGGCTGTCTAGAGATTTTAGGGGAGAGCCATGGGGACGCTTTGGGAGAAGTGGGTGTCTAAGGAGAGTCTCTGAGGAGACCAGAGAGGCTCTGAGGAGGCTTGGGGGTTCAGAGGGCCGGGGTGGGGGCGAGCTGCGGGGGCGCCCCTGAGGCGGTTGCAAGTCCCCTCTCCTTCCCGTGCAGGCTGNATGGAGCTACTGGCCGCGGCCCTCAGCGCCGCCTGCGCCTTCGACCAGGAGGGCTCGGCGGGACAGCTCAGCAGGTGAGGGGGGTGCTGAGGGCGGGGGGTGCTGAGGGCGTAGGGGCGAGGGCGGGCGTAGGGGCCGCTCTCCCGCCGCTGTCCCGCCACTGCTCTGAGGGCATCTCCGCCTCCCCGCAGGGTCCCCGCCGCCTCTGAGCAGACCCCTGCAGCCGGCACGGCCGCGGCACCGCCCGCACACCCCATGACGGCCGACTCCTGGAGGAACCTCATCGAGCACATCGGTAAGGAGCCGTGCCCACCGCGGAATGTCCGGCCGCCGCTGCGGCCTCACACAACTTCGCCGCTTCTCCCGCTCCCCGCACCGACGGCGGCACAGCAGCCCCTAGAGGTGCCCCTCAGCCCAACCGGGCTGCACCTGCCGGCCCCCTGAACCCCCAAACCCAGGGCTAGAGACAAGCGGTGCACAGATGGGGGGAGTTAAGGGCGGGGTAAGGGCTTGTGCTGCCGGTCCCCAACTCCCTATCCTTGCTGGGAACCCCCTCACCATCATTCCCGTGGCTTTTTGAGGTCTTTAGGGGCATCAGGTTTGTACGTTGCCCGGCAGTGGATTAATGCTACCGCGGAACAGCCTAACCCTGTTCATAAATAATGATTATTCTTGTGATTACAAAACAATTAATCATTAAGGCCCAAACTTTCTACTAAAATATGATTTTGCCTGCTCCAGAAGGCATAAGACTAAAGTATTTTTTTCACCCGTCCTGTTGGACATTAGTTGTATGTACCAGGTTCTGCATCTGTTCAGTGTAACAGCCACAACACTTTCAACACAAGAGTAAGTTATTTTATTCTTTGTGGTCTCTAAAAAGGCAAAGTTGAGGTTATCTGGGTGACTATGGAGCAGAGGACTGTTAAGCTTTTGCTCTTATGTTATTTTCTTTTATTTTTTACTTTTATCTTTTGTGGGAGGGAGAGAGGACCTGCACAGCTTGTTTCTTGGTTTCCCACATCAGAATTGTGACATTCCTCAAAGGGATTTCATCAACAACAAAACTAAATCCCATCCTGAGGCAGGTTTTATGGTGGGAATATAGAAGCTTTGTTTTTAAACACTCCTGCTCAGTTTTAGGAAATAGAATCAACATACTTGAATCTAGAGGGCAGGAATGTAGCACTTAGCATGGGAAAATTGAATATATAACTCTCACAAGCAGCAATGCAAACCTCCCTGGCAGAAATGAGAAGGCTTCTTAGGCTGTCTCTGCTGTGTGGTGGTGTCAGGCTGTGGCATACAAGGCTGATTCTTGGTATGCCTGATGCCTCTGGGACAGTGCTGGAGAAGGAGGCTGGTATGAAACCAACAGCCTGCCAGCATCTGTCAGACAAACCAGCTGAGTTTGGGGCCTCCTGGAGGAAAGTGGTGAACAATTTGTGTGAGTGTTGCCAGATCTGTTACCTGCTTTTGGCTGGGTAGATACTAACCTACCAAGGGAGCTGTGTCAAAACACTGTCAGTTTACTGGGACTGTGCACCTCAGAGGTGAGAATAAAATACTAAAACCAGCAGGGGTTCAGAGCAACCCAGTTGCTATATTCATATATATTTTTATGTGCTGTATATCAGAAGGAAGCTGTGCAAAAGCTCTGCACACATCAGTGTAACTGCAAGTAGGTCTGTTGCACCTTTATGATGGAGACTGGGTTTTGACAATCTGCGGCGTTATGTTTATCCCCACCAGAGATGTTACATCAAATGGCTGGAGCTCACTCACTCCTTCCCTCCCTCCTGCTTTTGAGACATTAGTGGACTCTTTGACTGAAACTGGAGCAGAGAATTTCAGAGAAAACCTCTCTGGGCCTCCTGAGATTTTACATAGCTTTCAGTGCAATAACATTTACTTTAAGAGCGTTGCTAACTCTCTAAGGCAAGGATTTCCACAATTAGTAACTAGTTTTTCAATTCCCCTCCCAGGTTTTAAGAGAGCTGGGAAGGCAGACTGTGACAGCAAAATTAAATGGAATAAACAAAAAGGGAAATGTCTGTTATGTACTATAAAATTATGTAAACATGCCTTATGAAGATCAGTCTTAACATAACACCAAACTCATGCTCTGACCACACGGTTAACCGTTAGCCAGGTCACAGCAGGGACAGTGGGACTATTAAGCAATAAGGGGAGCTTATGCAGGTCTCTGACATTTTGTACTTATTCACTTACTAAATGTAAGCATTTACTAAATAATTATATCATCTGAGTCACATTCAGCTATTGATCTCAGCTTTTTTTCTACACATTCAGTCAGTTCCTAGATGTATTGTTGTCCCCTTCCAACATGTCAAAACCTTGTTCCTTGACCTTGTATCTGTTACCCTTGCTGTGCTGTGATCATCTCCTGTTCCATCTTGACAAGGCCGTGGCATAGCTTCTCTTCCTCTCTGTCTACATAATTTTTCTACCCATTGTAACCTCTTTACCAACATATGAGTAGACCCTTAGGACCAAGACAGCAGGGATATCTTTTATCCTTGCTAGCACAACCTTCCTTATTTCTTCCTACCCTTCTGCCTACCCATCTACCTGTCTTTTGTCTTTCTTCTGCACCACCTTTCTGCTTTCTCCCCATATTGCTCTCTTAGAGCTGTTAGAGCTTCAACCAGTCTCTATTGCTGTCATTTCCAATTGAATTCTGATGGTGGATGCTTTCCGTCAGTCAGATCTTTCCATGTCTGTATTTGCTTTGCCTGCCACTGATGGCTCCATAGCTCTTATCTGGTCAGTCGGAGAACCTGGAAACAAAACCAGCTTTCATTATCTGGGTCTTATTTCCTTAAAAGCAAGAGAGAAATAGTATTGGGGATCTTTTAAAAAGGGCTGCTCTTCAGATTTGCACAAGGGACCCTAAATCCCCCTTACACAAAGCATCCTCTGACTTGCAAGGCAGAGCCAGCAGCACAACATGGCTGTATACCTACAGTCAAACACTGCAAGTATAATTATCTCACATTTCAGTAAAATAGATTACGCTTCAGTTTCGCAGCATGTTTTCCCTCGAGTCAAGCACTGCCCACGCTGCTGCAGGATGTTGCTTCCCAGCTTGTCCTGCTCTCTATGGGGCAAAAAGAACCCAGAGCCCTCAAGCACAGGCTGGCCCTACGGATCAGTACTACCAAAAGCAGCTCAAATTTAGCAGGCTCTCTGCTACATACCTGAAGGAGCATTTCCACCCTGCTACATCCTCAGCACCCTCCCTGATGGTGAAAAACAGCCTAAAATGCTTAGGAAAGCCATATAAACCTAGTTGACGCAGAGAGAAATTACATAAGTGGCAGCAGCATGCAAAACTTCAGGGGAAGTCTCCTCTGCTCAGTATTGTGTAGGAAGCTAACAGAAGACTGTATGGTTTCCTAGGCACAGCTACCCTTGCTGCTATTTTAATCTGGTGTTGAACATCTTTCCAGGAAGAACAGATAACAGGACACACTCACAGACTGCAGTAATGTTGTACTTATTCCTGTGCCTTTCCCCAGCATATTTCCTATATAGTTTTAGCACTGACTGGTACAGAGCCTCACTAAAACTGGTCCAGAGATTTAACAGGCAGCAATATCTACATTTCTGCCCGCCTTAAACTTTTAATCCCATTGTCTCTCACCTTATTACACACAGAATCTCAGATCAAATATCATGAATACATGTGACCAGATAAATTTTAACCCCTAATGATTCAGACAAAATAAATTATTTAGCATGGTCTTTTTAACATCAAAGGCTTTTCTCTTTATTCATTCATGTTACACTGCAATTCAAGTATAAACCAAGGCAGATAATGTAAATTGTGCTTCATCAATTTCATTAAGGGAGGGAAGTGACTCAGTGTGCTCATGCTCTCCTGTCTTTACATATCTTCTAAATTACATTTTATATTCAAGCAATTAAAATTCTGGGTCCTACAGATGGTTCATAAAGAAAAATGGGACAGTTTGAAAGCCCTCAGAGAGACAAAAGATGTTCTAAAGATTGGCAGTGAACTTCAGGATTCCTACCTTTTTCACGCTGTCAGTTGATATCAGAGTGGAGGCAAATCCTGCAATTTCATCTACTCCTGAAGTTAGTAATTGAAACTTGGAAGACACCTGGTGTCATTGATGTGCTGCCTCATGGTGTGAACTCAGAGCCTGTTCCTTAGTGCTGTAGCAAATAGATACCTTTTGGATATTAATTTTGTATCTTCAGACATCACAGAAACTAAGAAGAAAAACACAAAGATATTAAGCAACATGTCCAAGGCTAACCATGAAGTCCATACCAAAACAAACCTAGTAACTGTAGCTAGTTGTCCCAAAGCTTCACCTGTCCAATGCCAGTAACAGCAGCTCAGTGTTTCCTCATGAAGGATTTTTGTGGCCATTAAATTGCTCCTTTTAAAGTCATTTCAATGCGTGCAGTATTACTTTTCCAGACACACACTTAAACATAGACATCAACCTATATAACTTGTAACATTGTGATATAACAGAGAATCAAGGTTTGAAAGACATTTAAAAGACTGACAAATCGGTTCTTTTATGTCTTCTGAGTGATCATGGATTCATCTGACTGTGTTACTAAATGTTTTGTGAGAACAGATTTTTAACAACACTTCAGATTTAGAAATGGCCTTCCATTTATAGTTTCCACTTCTGGCTAAAATAGGAATACCATAACAGGCTTTTAATTCTGCATGGAAGGGATCTCTCTCACCTCTGCTGAGGTGAGCTAATGCAAAGCAGTTGTCCTTTCCCACAATATTTTTCTACTCGCATTCAATTGTAACCTCTCAGACTTGCTATGTTCCTTCCTAGGGCTCTTGTATCAGGAATATCGAGATAAATCTACGCGTGAGGAAATTGAAACCAGGCGATTGCAAGATTCACAGACAGACCCTGAGGAGACTTCACCCAGTGAGGAAACCCCATCTGAAGCAGAACCCACAAGTACAATCGAAAACAAAACTCCACCACAAATTAATTTGCTGAGAAATTCCAACTCCAGGTTCAACTTATGGCAAGATCTTCCTGAGGTCCAGAGCAGTGGTGTCCTCAGCATCCTCCAACCAGATGAGATCAAGCTGCAGGAGGTAATGGAGGAATGTTAAAAATATTTCTTAACTGTGTTGCTGCTTAAAAAATGCAAAGTGAATTAGGCCAAATGATCAAGATTTAAAAACTAAAACTTCACAGCAGTCAAAGACAAGCCTTGCCCTGTTGAATACTTTCTGAGTTGCACTGGTTAGCACACCACTCACTCTTTATTGGGAAACTGCAGATGTTGTTCTATATGCTATTGCTGCTGGACGTTTCTGTAGCAAAAAGAACTTCTTTACCCTTTCCTGATTCAGTGTTAGGAGCAATTTACAAAGGAAGAGGGATAGTTAAGAGGTTTTTACAAAAGAGCTATTGGTTCCAGTGCCCATTAATCCTTTTCTGAAGTAACTATCAGGACACAACTTTCCACCAGAAATCTTAGAAGAATTCAGCCATTAACTGTAAGATTTTGAATATGAGGACACTAGTAGAAATAGAAGAGATAAAGATTGATAAACATCCTTATATTTAATTGTTGTTACTTGGAGTCTATTGCAAACAGTAAAAAATTATGACAGGTGTACGTGCATTTACCTATGCAGTGCAGTGATGTCACTATTTTAGAGCCATGTGCTGTGACTTACAGGACTGCATCAGACAGTGAAAGGAGTAGGTGGGGGTTGCTGTCACAAGTCATGACAACATCAGTTGCACCACAATTTACAACTGGTTGCTATTTTGGGTATCATGGGGAGTGTGAGTGTTCTTTGTCACTGCATAACACTGCATTTGTAGCCAGCAATGGAGAGGGCAAACCCTGTTTAGTGTGTGGTTTGCATTGTGGTACAAGGAGTGGGCTTGCCAAGGCTCAATCCCACAAGTCCAACTGTACTCCTGCACCAGGATTGCTTCTGGTGAGATGGTGAGATGGGTGTGGCAGTGTATCTGCTTAGCCCTGGCTTGCAGGATTGTACCCAAAATGGTGAAGAACATCTCAGGGTGTAAGCAGTCCCTCCTAAATTCACTTAGACTTCCATAATCCACACTGATGAATACCTTGTGCAGACAGTGCCAGTCCTGGCTAGGGCTGTAACTTGACTGTCACACTGGAAGGGTTCATCTTGTGCACCCCAAGGGCTGTGATATTCACACCCTTAGTGGAGCAGACTGGCAATTATATACAGTAAGCAAGCACAGGCTGTTAGTGTATCAAGGTTAGGGCTGAAGGTGAATGAAATGATTTGTTGTTTTTCCATGTTCTTTTTCTGCACTGGTTATTTGGATTTGTTCTGTTTACCTGGCAAAACACGGTACTTCCAAGTGCCAGCATTACAAACACAATCTGGCATTTGAAAAATTACAAGATTTTATTTTTATTTTTGCTTCAAAATGAATAATTTTTTATGGAGAAATATTTTGCTTAAAAGTGTGCATTATAGATTTCAAAACTTGTCATTTCTGTTAAGTTACATTTGTTACCTGTATGTGTTTCTGGGAAAAAAATCTCGGTGCTGCTAAAACCCAATATTAAGTGTGCTCAGTTTTCTTCTTTCTGTTAAAATAGAGAAATAAAACAGTTGGAGAATGGGACAGTGCTGTCATAAAGAAGTGCTGTGCCTTCTCCACTGTTAGTTTGTCATGCCTGAAACTTTCTTCCTGCTTGTTCTGGGATTAGCACAGTAAGAGATTATAAAATTGCTCAAAGCCAGAAAGCTGTGAAATTGGCTGAACATTGAACAGATAGAGTGGAGAATTTGCTTTGTGAGGAGAATCAAGGTCAGAAAACAAGGAGGGTAGAGAAGTCACTGAAGCTATTGAAGAGATGATGTTGAATTCAGCCTTGCTATAAGCAAGCACTATTTACTCCTGCAGTTCTGGAACTCTACTCATGTTGTATGTGAACTGTGAGAGTGAGCTGTACATGAGGGCTTAATTTAGTGAATGCAAAATGTTCAGCTTCATCTTCAATGGAGAATTGGAGAGGTTTTCCTGAAGTACAGGACAGCAGAAATTCTGGAGTAAACATCTTAAAGAAAAAACTGTATTTTCTTACCCATTTTATCTTCAAAGCTGTAGTAAACACAGGGACTAGAAAAGCTTACATGTCTTCAGCCAGGAAAGGTGAAGCAAGAGTATGATTTTGACTAAAGGGAGAAATACTGGTACACAAATGGAAAGAAAGTTGAAGTTAACACCCTGCTTCATAGCTGAGGAAGGGAACACCACCATAGCTGTGACAGAGCAGGGCTTAAACAGTCAGAGAAAAAAGTTGGTTATCTGAAATAATCTTTGAAGTAAAAGAGACTAGAACAGGAAGAGAAATTTAATGTTCATTAGTGGCAATGATGGAAAATTACTGAGCAGCTTATCAATGAAAGATTTAAAAAAAAAAACAGGTTTTCAATCATCAAAACAAGAAACTTGACTGGAAGAGCAGTGGAGGCTTGAAAAGTGTCATGGAAAGTGATTTTTTTATTGCCCCCATTGGAACAAACAGGCCAGATATTTTCACTATGGATTTCATTATTTCTTTAGTATAGCCTGCATTCTGGACTTGCCCTTGCAGGTCTGGCACCCTCCACTATGGTAAACAGCAAACACAAATTCTACAGTCAGACTTGGCAGAAAAAAAAATCCTGACTTGGAGTCTCTGGAAAGCTGCAGTGCAAAATGATTGGAGGTGTCAATCTCCAGAATACCTGGAAGGGACAGGCTATCCTAACGCATCTTGTATATCTTTGCCTATTTCCACCTCTCTCATTTATCAAATAAAAAGGTACAGTTAAAGCTGTAAAAGTTACATTTAGGATTGAGCCAGTCATGTAGAGAGGTTCTCTCACAGGTTCGCCCAGTGCCTGGGTAAAGCTTCTGGGAAAAGTTGAGCTGATACTCCTCCACTTTTCTCATTAGGAATATGTCCTTGAAAAAAAATCCAGTATCCTCTTCTTTCTTAAACACTGTCTGTTCCACGGTCACTGACTAAGTTCACCTGTATAGACATCCTTTGCTCTGTCTTCCTTCTGGGGGCTGTGCAGGCACAAGCTCCTCCTCTGGTGCAGGAAACCAATTGTTGGACTTAAGTGCCCACTGGAAACATTTCCTAGGCTGCCAACCCTGCAAAGAGCTGAAATGTCACTTGAAATGCTATTTTAGCAGCCCTGGATTGAGTAACAGTCCCTCTTTGCTGAACCCATTCACCCAGATCTTGGACTGCAGCACAGTGTCAGGGACACAACCCAGGTCTCTACCTTGAGTTCTTATGTGATGCACAGTGATATTTCCAGGAAAAGGCCAAAAACTGATCAGTGGAAAATTCCAAATCATTTCTTTAAAGAGAAAAAACAGACAACAACCAAGCCACAAGACAGACCCCCAGCTAATTTAGGGTATATTTGTCTATGTACACATCACAAAAAACACTGCATGTACCTGTGGCCCCATCTGACCTCCTCAACTTTAGCTGGGCCCCAGCAGCCACTGAGAACCAGCTGAGCTCATGGACTGGCACCTGCACTGCCTGGCCAGCTCTCTCCTCAGCAGAGTGCAACAGAGGAGCTGTGGGCACAAGGGGAGCATTGAAACAGCTTCAGATTCAAGGGAACAAAACTTTCACTGAACTACCAACTAACTACCCCTCTTAGTAATGGCAGCATGGGCCATGAGTTCTGGGGCAAGGAACCCAAGGTACCTCTTCATCAAGAGATGCCTGAAGGCTCTAACAACTTTTCATTGTTGAAGCTCTTGTGAGAACCTTCATTTAATCTTACTTCAACTAATGGATTCAGTAGTTGTGAAAATAAACACCTTTTGTATCTACCTCTGAACAGAGACAACATATACTCACCCAGAGAGTAACGGATCTCTGAGTGGTAATAGTGGAATGTCCCTGCAGCACTTGCAGTAGGTAGAAGACTTTATATCTACATCTCATTAAACTGATTTTTATCTCTGAACAAAACCATCAATTTGTCTTTCCGCTTCCACAGACTACATCCTTGGCCTGAGGAAACCATGCTTTGCTCCAGAGTTTTCTCTTCTAACAAGATAAGCAAAGGCTGAAATTTGGAGATTATTTATGACTTCTGGTAGTAGTTAGAGACTACTGTGTCTTGTCCTAGTCCGTTGTGAACTGGGACAGAAAAGTGTATGGCCAGGGCTGGCCAGGGAGTCTCACTTGGACAGTAACAGCTGTATTCCCTCTAGGTCAGGGCTGATGGTTGTGGGAAGAAGACTTCCCCATTGAACTCACTGTCTCCTGTAACATGTGGCAAATGCATTGTGAGCTTACCTCTTCCCGCAGCCTGGGCCTGCAGGGTGGATGCAAGGTCTGTGGCTGTGCAGCACAGATGTTCTCATTAATGCTAGGTGTGCCTCTCTAGAAGTAGAAGGTACCTGCTGACTTCCTTCTTTGGGATTTTCCCCCAGGCCATGTTTGAGCTGGTTACTTCCGAAGCATCATATTACAAGAGTCTGAATCTGCTGGTGTCTCACTTCATGGAGAATGAACGTCTGAAAAAGATCTTACACCAGTCTGAGGCACACATTCTCTTCTCCAACGTGCTGGATGTCATGGCTGTCAGCGAGCGGTAAGTTGGCTGCTGAATGGCACTGAAAGCAGCAGCTTTAGGTAACTGCAGTTGTAGAGGGATAGAGGAGCTGATTTCTCCTGGGAATTGTCTGGGGCAGATAGGTCACAATTAATATGGGTGCTGACTTTCTTATTTAGCTTCCTGTTGGACCTCGAGCAGCGAGTGGAAGAGAACATTGTGATCTCAGACGTGTGTGATATTGTCTACCAGCACACAGTTAATCACTTCTCTGTGTACATCACCTATGTCTCCAACCAGACCTACCAGGAGAGAGCCTACAAGCAGCTTCTGTGAGTTCTAGCACTTGTTGCTGTACTATTTTGCAAAATTGTACAGGCCACAGATTTAGCTGTAATTTTGGTGTTTATGAGAAAGGGCTAGATAGCACAGAAATGGGGTTTCCCACTTCATGATTTCTCACTGCATCTATAAAAAGGAAACACAATTAAAGGCTTTATAGTAAAGATGGGTTGATGCAGGTAACATGGCAAGTAAATTCAAAGCCAACATTTCTCAACTGCAAGAAATATTTATGATGCATGCAGGGCCATGTACATGCTTGTGTAATGCATGTATTTTTAACCTGCAAGTAGAGGCAAGAGATGGAAGGCCAAGAATATAATACAAATCTCTGATGAGAAGAACAGCCACTGTTTTTCCCAGCCTTCTCAGCAAGGCATTTGACTTCCCCCAATTTCATATCTATTCTTTTTCAGAACAACAGGATTTTCTTAAAAGAAAAAAAAAAGCTAATTTCTTCATATTCTACTGTTATACACACAGACCTAGGCCTGAGGATATAATCCAACATATTTTTGTAGTATTTTTCAAGTATAGCAAGTCTTTTGGTCCAGTAGGAATTCTCTGATACAAGCTCAAAACAACGAGTGCCCTACAAGCTTGTCTTTGAGAGGAGGAGAATCAATTTTTCTCTAGTTACAATGTCCTGGATTCTTTCAGGACAGTCCATTGCACATGCTGCAGTGTATTTTCTCCTATAGCATCAGCTGGTTCAACTGAGTGTAACAATGTTCAGTCCTTTCATTTCTCTGCTCTCTAACTTTCGAAGGAAAAGAAAATTTAAGCAGCCTTTATTGAGCTTGGCCTGCTGTTCTCTCCAAAAGAGGGTTCCACAGGGTTTCCTTCAGTCAGAGGTGAGCAATACAGCTGCAGAAAGAGCTTGCCTACAGCCATTATCTAAACACTTAGAAGCAAAGCAGCAATAGGCTGGGTTACTTGAGCTTGAAAGGAACCTGTTGGAGATGAGGTATTCCTAAATGTGAATTCAGAGGGCAGCACTTCTTTTGTCTCAGGAATACATAAAGCAAGTCGAAAAGAACTGACTCCCCTTCCCAGGCTCCCAGCTAGCTCAGGAATTTTGCAACACAGGCTGAACTCAAAGCCTGAGGTGTGTCACAGTTTCCCCCATTTGACTGTTCCTCAGACACATGCAGTTCCATTCTGCCATGAGTCACAGTGTCACACAAGTACCTGCTGCAGCAAGGAGGAGCACTGCCAATGGCTTCTTTCAAATGTTGTAAGGAACACACAGTGCAGACAGGTTTTGCAGAGTTAGCAACCTCTTTGCATCCATGCTGTTTCTGCTAGCCAAGACTCCAGCAGAAGAAGCCTTGTTCAGGTTCGCTCAGTCCGTGGCTGCCAGGAAGCTTTGTCTGCCTGTGGCAGCTGGGACTGCTCTGCTCTGTACAGCTGTGTCTGTGGCCCAGCTGTGCCCTCATCTCCTGCAGACATCATCTGGGAAGGCCCAGGCATGGCCCCTGCTCTTCTCAGGCCAGATAATGATTTCCATCCTCTAGCTAAGCAGCAAAGAGTATTCAAGCTTGAGCTACTTTGTGGCTTGTCTTGTTCTTATGACTGTGTGAATTTCACCTTATCACAGAGTTCCAACTGTGCAAAAATATATAATTATGCCTCTGACTCATTTACTTGGACACACACCCCATTCACATACACCTACACACGCAGTGTATGCTGCTGAGCTAGATATGAACACATGTGAACGCTGCCATAGCTTGTACATTAGAAGTCTATTTTTTCCCTCCCCCAACACTATAAATAGTTTTAGATTTAAACTAAAATATGCCCAGAGGCATTCAGTCCCCTCCTTCCCTCTTCTCTCCTATCGTGAGAAGCCAGGCAGATGCTGTCTCTGGGACCAAGCTGCTTTTGGGTCACCAGCCATATACCAGAGTCCCAGGCAGGGTAGCACTCAAAGTTCTCAGCTTCTCTATCTCTCCTCTCAGCCAGGACAAACCAGCCTTTCGGGAAGTGATCACACAGCTGGAGCTGGATCCCAAGTGCAAAGGCCTGTCCTTTTCTTCCTTCCTGATTCTGCCATTTCAAAGGATCACTCGTCTCAAGCTGCTGGTGCAGGTAGAATTTTGCTCTTCTCTCTCTCACAAAGGACTTCACAATCACTCCTGGAATTTTCCTATCCAGCAGATGTGAATGGGGCTTAGATACAGCCACAATCAACCCTAGAAATGGATGAAGCCTTTCCACAGAGTCAGATATTTACCCCAACTATGGAAAAAGGATTTCAGTCACTCAGAGTCCATCCCCAAATTAGTGTTGAATTTGCCAGATAGCTTTTACTGAGTGAAAGAGTTGAGGAGGAGCTTTGTTGAGCTGCCAGAAGAGGTAGTAACAGTCCATTAATCCAGCTGCCTAATGGTTAGGATGGTGACACACACATGCAGAGCAGCTGGATGACATAGGGATGCTACACCATGGTGGCTTGGACCAGTCAGCCATTTTCCTCCTGTGCTCTGCCACCTTATCTAAACATTGCTGGAGAACATGTTTCTAGGGATGAGGAAACAGCTCAGTCCTAAATGGTCTTATCCCACTGGGATTACCAATAACACTGTCTGTTAGTGCCAGCTCTAGTTATTTATTAATTTATTTTTATAAAAAAAGAATCTACCTGTTATATTTCTCTTAGATATAAGATGGGAACAGGTTTTAATGAGAAAGAGGAACTAAGAGGTGAGAGTCACTGTACTGTGTCACTTTGCTGTAGTTAGGCTGATGGCCAGAAGTAATTTGTAGGCTAGCAAAGACCTTTCTGTACTCTTACATTGGGATCAGCATTAACACACCCTTTTCTTCCCTGCAGAATATTTTGAAGAAAGTTGAAGAGAAATCTGACAGGGAATCCACTGCGCTGGATGCACATAAAGAACTGGAAACGGTAAATTGAATAAGTTAATGGAAGGCCATTAAGGTTAAATCACTGTGCTCATTTCACACACACACATCCCCCTGAAAAAATCACCTGCAGATTACATTCTATCCGGGAGCTGTTTCTTTGAATTCTGTGTTTCAAGAGGTTTTTTTTTCTAAAGTCTGAAAGATGGACTAGTCTACTTGCACTTAAAATGACAGCGAATCCCTTGCTAACAGTAGATGTATGTTTCTGCCATAGGAAAGGGCAGAGAATGTTTTCCTTTAGAGTCTCCAAGAACACAAAATGGTTTTTGCAGACACCTGAAGGTGATGGATCTGACTGAGAGGTGTGATTAGGTGCAGAGTACAACTGTGTCAGGCTCCTCCGACACAGCACACTTCTTCCTCTGACCTAGAATAACAGCTTCCTAATGAAGTACACAAGCCAGCTTTTAGCCCTCTTCCCTGAAGCTGGCAGGTAGGTGTGGGGTTCAGTCGTGCTAGTTACTGATGTGTGCAAAACTGCAGGAAGGCGGTGGGATGTTTCCCATCTGGGCTGTTCCTGATACAGTTTGACAGGATAATGCCATATCTGAATGGTCTAGACATAGCTAGCAGCTACATGGGCTGGGACAGTGTTTCAACCCTTCCCCATCAGAAGCTTGGAACATCTCCTGACTCTTGCAGTTCAACACAAGTATTTGAAGTTGAAAACTGCTAGAACATCAGCCTGAGGGTGGGCCTGCAGTCTCTGATTGAAACACTAGAACAGAACAGGCTCTTGGATTTGCCCTGAACCAGTCTAGGAAGTGTATGCTTGGAGATCACTAGGGATAAAGACAGGGACTTTATCAATGAAGAATGTTCTGCATTGAGTTAATATTTGCAGAATCCCTCTTGACACATCTAGTAGCCAATTATTTTTCCATTGGTCAGTAGCCTGAGGACAGCTGTTCCTGTAGCATGCAGATGACTATAGCTGCTGATGGAAAAATGCTGGGTTTGTATTCAGTTATCAGAGACTCATGTGATCGGTTTACTAATTCTTTTGCATGGTTAAACACTTACCTGTAAGTGTTTAAGCTGAGATACCTAATATCCAGCTAGGTACAGGCATCACAACAGAGACCATCTGATGCTTACTTTTTCTGTAGATTTATTTTCTCTCTTTCTATTTGAGAGGCAAGAGATGATCACTGTTTCAGTTACTGATATTCTGATAGATTTTGAGAAGCAGAAACAGAGCACAAAGTGGAGCTTGTTCTCCAATGTAATTTTTCTACCTAGCCAGTTCTCAAGAGAGTTGCTCCTTATGAAACAGGCAGTGGCATCTAGGTTAAGGTCCCTGTAACAGCATAGTGCTTGCACGTTGGTTGTGGTTTTTCAGTTAAAAGTTTGTACTCAGAACACAGCTGGGCTCTGTATGATGAATGTCTCTTTCCCTAGGACATTTCATAGCCCTGGCATCTAGTGCTGCCTGGCAGAACTACAGCATTTGCATTTTTGAAAAGAAGATGTTTGGCTTCATTCTCTCCTTGAAGATGATATTGCAAATGTACCTCATTTCAGGCGTTGGGAAGAGGGAAAATGAGATATATGATGTGTCAGGTTTTGGAAAACAAGCTGTTCATTTTGCTGTGCAACCAAAAGCACTGTTTTATACTGTCTGGTTCAGTAACTGAATGTAGCCATCTAATATGTCCTCTGACAGTCAGCTTCCACCTGTAACACCTGGGAGTTTGGGAGCTTTTTGGTTGTTCAGGTTTTGGGGCTTTTCCCCCTTCTCCTTTTCATGCACCCACAGTACTGATAAAAGAACTTGGCTTCATCAATTCCTGTTACAGCAGGGCACTTACCTGATCGTGGTCAGGCCTTTTCATGCTGCCCATCATCACTTACCTGCTTGAGGCCAGCAGAGACAAACCTTTGTGCTCTCTTTTCCCAGGTGGTGAAAGCATGTAATGAAGGTGTCCGGAAGATGAGCCGAACAGAGCAGATGATCAGCATCCAGAAGAAACTAGAATTCAAAATCAAGGTATAAGCACAGGCTGGACAGTTTTGGTTCACTGTCTGCACTTTGCAGACAGCCTCCAAAGGGGCCTCTGCAGAGGGGCTGCTGCAGGCACAGCACCTCTGGGTGTGCTCAGTGTACACCCGCTGCAGAGGCTGGGGCAGCACCAAGGCCAGTGTGGTGTGAACGTGCACGGGTGGGACACATTGGCATCACTTCTCCTGTGCACTGTGCTCCTGCTCCAGCAGTCAGGTCTGGCTCTTACCTCTCTTCAAAGTGCAGGTCAGCTTTCAGATGTCATTTTACATACAAAATATGTTAAAGGTAGATGAAAGCTACAAAGAAAAACACTTTAAAATTGAAAAATACCCAAACAAAGTCTGTCCCACCATTTAAATTCTTTCCTGTACTTGTGCATTGTGTACAGTCTCTAAATACCTGCTGTTGATCTGTTTCAGCTCCACTGAGGGAATTACTGCATCAATATTTAGGGGTGTCTGATCAGATCTCAGTTGATATATACCATGGAATTCCAATGCTGAGTATAAAGCTGTCAGTTATTTTGTTGAACACTATAGAGATGGTTCTCAGGTCTGTCTGTTTCACATCTGTAAGGATCATATTTAGCTTCCAAGCAATCTTTTTATGAATGTGAACAACCAAAACAAAATCATTTGATTTTTATAGAGCACTTTACCAGTGTGTCAGGGCTAGACCACAGTCCACAGGACAGTAGTAGATTAGGGAAGCTACACAATTTACTCCACCTCTTGTAAAGCTGAGGCTGTAATGACAGGCAGGAGCTGGTTCATCTCTGGCGCAGATCTGCCTTGGGAACTGGCATGGGTAGGGCCCTTCTGGGGAGAAGAGTGCAAGGAGCTGAAAAGAAGGAATGTGCCACCCTGCATGCGATGAGCACTGGGAGTGAAGGTGGAAAGAGTGACAGTTATACAGGTATTTTTCAATATTTCAGTCATTTGGAAGTGTAGCATTTTTCTAGTATAAGATGTGCTTTGTTCTGGACTTCTTGATTTTAGCACAATATGTGTTGAAACTTCAGCAGAAGTAGTAGGTGTGTGGACAGTATCTCCTCCTGACTGGGACAGACCCAACCAGAGGAAACCTGTTTAACCTTGGTTTTTTTATAGCCAAAAGGCCAAATCCATAGTTTTGGAAGTCAGTCTTACTATTTAGGAAAGTTCAGCCCAGGTGACAGGATCTCTCAGCGAGAGATCAGGGCACAGGCTGTTGTTTCATTCCAGCACTTGACACTCTAGCATTGCCATCCTTAAATATCTGTCCATCCTCGGGCTCCTGTACTCCTGTCCGACTTCTGTTGCACTGTGCTGGGCTGTGTGGACGGCAGAGCACACTGCTCTCTCCTTGCAGCTCTGCTCCAGCCTCTGCAGAGCAAGTTGTGGTGATAGGAGCTCACCACCCTTCCTTTTGCATCTCGCGGTGCTTTCAGCATCATAACCACTTAAATCTGTGGGGTTTTGCTGCTCTCCTAAACTTTGCCATCTTTTCCTCCCTTCTAGTCTGTACCCATCATCTCTCACTCCCGCTGGCTACTGAAGCAGGGGGAATTGCAGCAAATGAATGGTCCAAAGACATCACGAACGCTTCGCACCAAGAAACTCTTCAGAGAAATCTATCTGTTCCTTTTCAATGATCTGCTGGTGATTTGCCGGCAAATTCCGGGGTGAGTGCAAATTTCAGGTAGTACACAGGAGACTTCAGTAGTTCTATTGCTCCAGGTTTATCCAACCTGTGATGCTGTGACACCATCCTGTCCCTCAGGCATAGGGAGGGCATCTTGGCCTGACATGTACACCTCCCTCCAGCAGTCACCTTACCTTTAAGCACAGCTGACTCTTCATGGGTGGCACAGCTCTCTCCAGGTGAAAATTCATGGCCAACAGGAGTTAAACAGATCCCAGGACAGATCTGCCAGCAGAGCAACTATGCATCCAGCAGCTTCTGCAGGGTGGCAGTGAGTTACATTGGCAGGTGAGCTTACCCGGAGACCCGTCTTCCTGTCAAGAAGTGATTTTCCGAAGAACAGCTCAGATTTAGTCAGTTAAAACTCTAAGAAAGCCAACTAGAAAGTTAGAATAACAAGGAGGGGTATAAATTTTGGCCTGAGGCTAGCGGTTATATTTGACATGGTGTAACTTGCCTGAGGAGAAGGAGGATGTTGTCATGCTGAGGACTGTGTCTTGTGCAAGCAGACACTGGTGAAATACAGCAGCAGAGAACAGCAGGCTCTTTGTGGCGTGAATTAGACCCACTGGTAGGAAGCATCTTGCCCGTCCACTGTTCCTAATGAACGTGTCGCCGCAGTGTCTGTACGCTGGGAAATGTTTTGCTTCTGTGGCAACTTGTATCCAGAAAACACAGAGGTACTTCATAAATAGGAATGAATTAAGCCTCACAATCCCCTTTGAGGGAGCGCCATCTGTATTTTGGATGTGGGGAGCTCAGACAGAGCAAGCAACTTATTCCAGGCCATGAGGGATGCCCAGGGCAGTGGGTTTTAATAGCCACACGCTCATCCCTTCCCCCAGCAGGACATCTTTTTTCCTCCTTCCGTGCAGCAGCTCCTGATCTGTGTCCTCAGTACAGTTCTGGGTGGCTGAAGTCAAAGTCTCCTGCAATAATCACAGTTTTTCCTAATCTTTCTAACCCCTCCCAGGGACAAGTACCAAGTGTTTGACTCTGCTCCCCGAGGGCTTCTTCGAGTAGAGGAGTTAGAAGATCAGGGGCAGAGTTTGGCCAATGTCTTCATCTTGAGGCTGCTAGAGAATGCAGATGACCGAGAGGCCAGCTACATGCTGAAGGCATCATCCCAGTGAGTACCAGTCACCCTGCTATCACTCAGAAGTGCTCTCTCCCTATATCCTGCCTTCATGGGGACCAGCTGTCCAGGCTTTCCAGGGGTGGGCAGGGAGGGATCCCACTGATGCAGCTGAGCTGGCCCTACATAACTCCCCCAAGACTACTGGAAGCCCCAAGGCTACTGGTCACCTAGGCAGGTTTCTCTCCTGTGCAGTGTATTTGAGGCCTCTGGGGTGGTGGACAGACAGGCAGTTCCTGTTCTGGGACAGAGAGGTCAGAAATCAGCCCAGGCACCGGGACCCAGCTGATTTACAGCCTGTAGCATATTCAGAAAGTAAAACCAAGCAGGAAATACACTCACACACTCCAGTGGCTCCACTGACTCACAAGGATCATGGCCATGCCTGACCAGCCCTGTGGAGCAAAGTGTCTCCTGCTTATGGGTGAAGGTGGGAGAAAAGGCTCCTTCCTCCATGTCTCCACAGCCAGTGCAAATCTTTTGCAGCCCTTCTGCAGCTCAGGGCCTCCTTGTCTCCCTGGATACAGATTTTCTGGCTCACTGATTTTTCACTTCAGGCTCCAACAAGCTCAGGCTGGGCAAATGATTCAGCTGTACTAGCACTGACCCAATTGTTTTGGAGCACAGGGCATGGCTTTCTCACTGACTCAAGCATTACCAGGCCCACATTTTCTAGCCACCAGCTAAACAGCTCCTAGAGACAATGCACATCCCCAGGCTGATGTTGTCTGCTGTCAGTAGGCTGGTGTTCATCATCCATATTCCTAAATGAACACCAGCCCTGGGGTTGCACTCTGATCCCCACCCCATCACCACCACTGCTGCAGCATCACGACAACGAGCCCCCAGGAGAGTGAGCAGCTGCACCTTCTCCCCAGACATATGGCTGCAGCTCTGCTGCACTGAAAATAGAGATGTCAGTCACACTATGCAGGGCAAGCGCACGTGTGACGTCTGTGAGGCTTGGCTGTGCAGCAAACTATAAACCAGGCCAGGATTTGCTCAGCTCAGGGGAGGCAGTCACAGGTCCATGCTCTGCATCCTGTCCCATCTTCTAGGTGGCCACAGCAGGTATGTGATCCAGAACATGGCTTGCCAGAACAGGTCTTGAGCACTGAAATGTGACATATCAACTGCTGAAGGCTGCTGTTTCAGAGATGCAGGAATGATGGAGGCAGTACTGGTCACAGACTGAAAAACTAAACAGTTAGAAGAGATAAGTGGGAGCCATACAGAGACTTCTGCATCTGTTCTACAGCTCTTGCATCAGGCAACAGGCTCAGTGGCAGCTTGCAGCTCACGCCCTGGGTGGGCTCTGCCACGAGCTAACACTTTATTTGGACTCAACCAGTTGCACCAATAGAACTGGTGTGTGGGTGGGCTCCTTGCAGGCTGAGAGGAGCTGGGCACTGTTGGCGGATCCATGGAGCCCTGTAAGGATCTGTGGGCAGGGCCAGCATGCAGACAGGGCCACAAGCACAGTAGGACTCTGGGTTTGACCTCTACATGTTATAGCTCCTCTGTGCTCAAGGCCTTCATACCACACATCTTCATGTGATGTGACCTGCAGGTGTTTCCACTGGTCCTTGGGATTTTTCTTCATACCTGAAGTATAAAGTATTCCCAACCCTACAGATCAACCTGTCAGCACTTGTCCTTTACATCCCCCTTTTAGGCCCCTCTCCTCCCTGAAGACACCCCCATGGCTTTTCATGTGTGTCAAGCTCAGGCTTTAAAACCACCTGAGAAGGTAGAAAACTCTGGCTCTGTGGCAGATGGAAGCACAGCTGATCCTCCAGGCAGGAGCTGGAGTCTGTGAAGGTGAACTGCCCCATTTCCTCGTGGGGCTGAGGGAAGCTTGAGGGGAGCCAGGCCTGGGACTTCTCCAGCATTTGTGAGATCTTCACCCTCCCAACTGCAGGTCCCGGTTATGAAGCATGCTGTTCACATGGGTCTTGCTGCCAAGCGATACCCTTGGTGTGCTGCAGTGCTCTTCTGCAGGGGAATTAATCAGCTCTGCCATTTAAATGTTCCTACACAGCAGTTGCAGGAATAAATGGTTCCTGTAACTGCTTATCTCTGGGAAAAACTGCTCCTGCTGACCAGCCCAGCCAGGCGCTGCCTTTGCTTGTTACTTCTCAGGGAATGCCAGGCGCCCCCCCCACCTTGCTGCTGGCTCTTGACAACAATGCTAGCAGGGGGATCCTCCCCAGAGAGGGACCATGCTGCCTGTGGGGGACAGCCAGGGCTGTGCAGCAGGGCCCAGAGTACTGTGTCACGTGTGACATCCCAACCGGGGTGTACAACAGTGGGGCTCAGCATCACCACTGCACCCAGGACGCTGAAGGGGCAGGCAGGAAAAGGCTGGGAGGAGGAATATGAAGTTCAGAACTGGCTGGAAAGAAGAACTAGGGCCCCTGCAACTCTTGCATGTTCACAGCTTTGGTTTGTCTGCCCTATCCAGGAGTGAAATGAAGCGCTGGATGATTTCACTAGCCCCAAACCGGAGAACCAAATTTGTTTCATTTACATCCAGACTTGTTGGTAAGAGACACAGCATGGGACCTGGGAGCTCTTCACCCCTACCCCAGGGCACCTTATTCTGCCTGATCTCAGTGCAGCCACATATCTGGGACCTGTGCCAAAGCTGAACCCTCTCCTTGGGCTCCCCCCCTTTTCCACCATCAATACCTGCTTGTCTCTGGGCCTGGCCCTGACCTCAACCCCTCCAACCTGGGCTGGGCTGCACCAGCACTCTCTCTCCCATCCAGGCTGCTCATGGCTAGCAGTGTGGTGGTGACGTGAACGCAGCTCCCTTCCCAAGAGCTGCTTCCCCAGTACCTGTGGCTGGGGCACTCCCTGGCTTCCCCAGAGGCCCTTACAGATCAGAGGGACCATGTGCAGAGTTCATGGGGTTACAGCAACCCAAGCTGTGCTGTTCTTCAAGGGGCTCCATCCCACTCCATCCCTCACTCTTGCCCTGTTCCTTGGCAGACTGCCCACAGATCCAGTGTGTCCACCCGTACGTGGCCCAGCAGCCTGATGAGCTCTCCTTAGAACTGGCTGATGTCCTCAACATCCTGGACAAGACAGATGATGGTACGGCGACGGGATGGGGATGGGCTGGGAATCCCTGTGGAAGGATGAGCTTTGCTGCAGGCAGGCAGCTGCGAGTCTCTCCCTCCAGCCAGGGAGAGGCTCTGGCATCAGCATCACAGCCAGGGAAAGAAATTACTGCCTTCTCCTAATAGCCAATCCAGGTTGCCTAAGTTGCAACACTGGCACAGCCTACCAGCACCAGCTGTGGGCCATGGTAGAGCTAGCACAGCCACTTCAGATATATCCCAGTGCTGCTCTTACCTTCATGATGCTCCACAGCCACGTGGTCCTGCTCTCTGGGGTACTCTTGTAGCTGGTGGTCTCAGTCACATTGCTGGGGACCACTCCTGTGGCTCCAGGGACAGCAGAGGGCACTTGGTGGCAGCAGTGCCTGCTTTCTGCTAGCATCCCTTGAGCCAGTTGTCCTCACATGATGCTGCTCAGGTGAGCAGGCCTCCTTGCTGGATGGACAACCTGGGTCTGCTCCAGCACAGGCCTCTGAGTAGCTTCCAGAAAGTTCTGCCAGCTCCAATGGCTCTTTCCAGCACAACTGTCCCAGGGCACGAGCAAGGGCCAGTCCTTCCCCCACTTATGCCTGTCTCTGTCTATACTCAGGCTGGATATTTGGGGAACGTCTTCATGACCAGGAGAGGGGCTGGTTCCCCAGTTCTATGGGGGAGGAGATCCTGAACCCCAAAATCCGAGCCCAGAACCTGAAGGAGTGTTTCCGGGTGCACAAGTCAGATGACAGTCAGAGAAGAAAACTGGGCAGCAGAAACCGCCAATGACCACTGGCATCCCCAAGCATCTGGAGTGCCTCAGAGAGGCAGAAGACAGAGGCTGCCAGCTGGGAGGAGGTGGCAGCTGTGGGACACTGTGTGGGACCTGGTGCAACGGACAAGGCACACAGACCCATGAACAAACAGACTGTCATTCCTAGGGCCTCCAGAAGCACTGGTCCTTTCCTGGAGATCAGTGCTTTAAACTTAAATATCCCTTTTCCAAGTGTTCTGTAAAGCCCCAAAGAGCACGAGCTCAACGGACACTGCGTGAAGGCCACCAGGTGCTGGCCAGATGAGCCACATGTGCTGGCTTGGGCTGGCTCAGGCTGCTTGGGAAAGGAAGTGGCCACAAACATCACTGAGCAATTGATATCACCTGGTTTCGGTATTAACAGCTCATTGCTACCTTTCAAGTCTGGAGTGCTCTGAAACCCAGCATCTCACAGGGGTAGAACTGAGGTCAAGCAGCAGTCTCAACTCTCTCAGAGCTCACTGACACCTGGCTGGGATGAGCCCCAGGAACTCCACCACCCTAGACCTGCTGTGAAGCTGCTGGGCTCATTCCCACAGGCAAACCCTCAATCTGCTTGCAGTCAAATGCTCTGCAGTGCTCCACACCCAGCTCTTCTCCAGCAGCAGCCCAGCCTTACCAGCCCTAACCCACATCTATGCCTGCCTGACAACTTCGAAGCACATCTGGACACTGTCCCATGGCTCAGCCCCCTCTACCACACCCTGCCTCCTTCTGCAGGGCCACTGCAGAACCCCAGCATCATGTCCTTTTCCTGGTTGATCGTGCACTTGTGGTCTTTGCTACGCCCTGCTGCTGAGGCCAGAGCAGGGCTGGCTGTGCCAGCGCCGTCTCGCACACCACACGAACCACTGGAGCACCAGCAGCCCCAGCTGCCACACAGCAGGTGAGTGACCTTAGCTGAGAGCTGCTATCCTACGTGCTCTGGGAGGCCCAGCGACCGCTGCCTGCATGCTCGTAACCCACCCCCACCAGCCTCCCTGTACAGGCTCACCTCCGTGTAAATATGCGAGTCTTGTGGCCAGCAGAGCCAGCTCATCACTCCTTCCAGCTGTGGCACTGAGCAACGCATGAAGCCCTGGGCACAGCACTGAGAGCAGCATGGGGAACAGACCCACAGCAGCCGCCCCTTGTTCAACAGTCCCACACGTGGCTGAGGGCCTCTCAGCCACAAGCTGGGCCCAAGCTGTGGCCAGCATCCATTAAGAAAATCAATTATTTGGCACCTTTCTGTTACACGGCAAAGGATTGTCTTCCAGGCATTACAGCCTGTGCTGATTTATGCTCTGGCTGTGCCATGGCCGTGCTCAGAGAGGGGACGGAGAGCAGCTGCTGACAGAGCCACGCAGAGGCCATGGGCATGGACGGGAGGAGCACAGCCATGCCAGCAGGAACGTGGGGAGACAGCAGGACGCTTGGAAGCTGTGAAGGGAGGCTGCGGAACTGCTCTTTGGACTATATGGGTGTGCAGTTTGAGGCTGAACACAGCTGAGGTGGGTTCCAGGGCTGTCCCTGCTGACACCACAGCCTTGGAACAGCCAGCCCAGAGCTAGCACCCAGGACCAAAGTGGTGGGAGCCACAACAGTGAAGGGGGAAGAAGGCAGTCTTCACTCAGGCCCAGATCAGTGTCACCACATTGGCGTGTGACGACAGCCAGCAGGGCTGTGCTGCCTTGTCCACCTGTGGCAAAGTTCATACTAGCCAGTAGATCCCAGTCACCGCCCAGCCCCAGAGCTGTGCCAAGAAGGACTTGCAGCCTCCAGTCTGGTGCATTGAGCAGATTTAATGGGGACAGCCCAAGCCAGGTTCCTCCAGCAGCACCCCACACTCAGCTTTCTGAGACAACCAAACCACCAGCGCAGGATCCAAACCTTGCAACAGCCACAAATTCACTAGTGCAAACCCCAGAGGAGTTCCAGCTCTAGGAATTCCTTAAAATTACCTGAGAAATCACCACATCTCACAGCATCCAGCTTTACAGCCCAGCCCAGCAGAGGGCCTGCAGCCCCACGGGCCTGCCTGGCATGTTTCTCACAGCATAGAAATGCTCCCTTGCCCATCAGATGTTTCACCAGTTCGCCACAGCCAGGATGCCAGCTCCTCACTGCACTTCTCCAGGGAGAGGGGCTCAGTGCTGCTGTGCCCTGTCCCATCACTTGCCACCAAGCCCTGGGACTGCTCCAGCCCCTCCTGCTCTGTTGCGATTCCATAGGACTCTAGACCCCAGGCACAGGCTGTGCCATTTTCAGGCGCTGAATGGCATCCAGTGTTATTTCTTCAGACCCAGCCCTGCACGCCTCCATCTCAGTGATCTCCAGTGTTGTACAGGACCAGGCCTGGGGCCCAAAAAGCACGGGCTGGAGCCCCCCAGCCCTTGCCAGGCTGCCTCAGCGAACTGAGGGGAACTTCTTGTTGTCTAGTTTTTCTGTGTGATAAAATGTAGCTGAGCAAGCCAGCGCCAAAACACTTGTGTGTCTCCTTCCTCCCCCAGACTGATCCCTTGTCTCCTTCCCCAGTCCCCTCCAATGCAACTGGCCCAAATGCAGTGGGTGAAAATGGGGTTGCACATGAACTTTGGGTGGCTTACACCCATGAACAACCCTTCCCTAGGAAAGCTGTGCAGGGTGATGCCCAACATCATCACCCAGACTAGACCCAGAAGGGCTCTTTTATGCTCCCTGCTCAAAGCCATACTGCCACAGGTTCCTCCTGAGTGGAGCTGACAGGCCCTGCCAGGTCTGTGCCACCCAGGAGATACACACACGCACTAAGGGCAATGAGCACTCGATGCAGCCTGGCTGCCCAGCACAGGGCCTGCAGTGCTTTTCCCGTATCCGTGGCACCATTTCTCCCAGGGCCCCAGGCAGACAGTTCAGGAGCAGTCGAGGGCTGGAGACAGGCCAGTTGTGTAACAGAAAAATGTTTTATTGAGTTCAGGAGGCTGAGAACTTTCTCAGTGTGATGACAACCAAGGCCACAAGCACAGATGTACCCAGGAGGGAGGCAATGACAATGGCACCAATAGCTCCAGGCCCCAGTGAGCCTGCAGGGAGAGAGAAAAAGGCATGAGGTCAGTGGGGCCCAGATGGGAAGGGCTGCAAGGATCACCCCACACCCAGCATGTCCCCAGGCATCAAGCCACACTCCCGTCCCAGAGCTCCCTGCACTGGCCATGTCCAGGTATCGTCCTGTGCCCCTTTTGGCAGGGAGCTGTAGCCAGCTACCACCACCTCATCCAGCTCCCAGTGACAAGGACAGTTGCCATAAGGTGGGTCGGTGGGGCCCAGCTTTCCTGCTAATGCACTGGGAGAGTTGCTTTGCTTGCAGTAGGACCACATCTCAGCTGGTGCTTGCTGTCAGTCAGGAGCCAGGAAAGGCACTCATGCTCCTGTTCAGGGAGCTCCTGGCACACTCTGTCCTGAAGAGCCCTACCTACACTCAGGGCAGTCTTCTTTTCAGGGCAGGTGCCTGCCATGACAGGTCATGGGGCAGGAAGAAGAGTCTCGGAGCCATCTTGGGCCTGGCAAGAGCTCCGCAGCAGAGGCTTTTCAGCAGGGAAGTTTCCATGAGCAGGCAGTAAAGGCATCCCACCCCCTCCCCAGCAGTGTGGTTTTAACCCCTCCTGGGAGGTGACAGGCCCACAGGGAGCAAATCCACCGTGAGGACATCCTAGGCTGCTGCGGGAGCGAGCCGCGGGCAGCCCCTCTCGCACTCACCGTCCCCGGTGTCCAGCCGGTGCAGGTGGGTGGTGTCCTCGGGCTCCAGTTCGGAGGTGTACGGAGGAAAGGCAGTAGCATCCGACAGCCGGGTGGTGGTGGTGGCAGCGTCGAAGGGACCGGCTCCAGAGGGCAGCTCGGGCGGCTCGTTCCAGAGGGTGGGGACCGGGTCCTGCGGGTACTCTGCTGGAAGACAAGCACCCACGGGCAGGCTACTAGTGACAACCACAGCTCAGAACATCCCTGGGCTTCAGCTGACTGCCACGTGCCCCCAGGGTGGATCAAGGGTGACCTGAGGGCTGAGACACCAGTATGGCAGAGCCCTCCTCTGAGGGGACACCACCTGTGCTGAACAGCCATAGGCAACGTTGCTTCTGTGGCAACCTAGTGTACTCACAGCACACACGGGACAAGAGTGCCCTGACACCCTGCAACCTCTGCTCGTGCACAAACAGGCCCCACATGAACATCCACAGCTGGTTTGCTCATGGATGCCTTGGGACTGGGCTGGGAAGGGCTGTCACACTGCCAACAGGCAGAGGCCACCGGGCCACCTGTGCTGGCCAAATTCACAGCATCTCAGGGCCCTTTTGTCCTGCACCACCAGCCATGGGCCAGTGCAGGATGCTGGAGGTGTTGGCACAGCACAGGACATGGCTCCCCCAGACAGGACCCCAGAGCCTCGGCTTCCCCCTGCTGCACCCCCGCCACACCGGGGAGATAAAAGCCAGGCCGGGCTCTGTTTAATGTTACCACTCGTCTCCTGTTATTCCTTCCTGCCTTGGGTCAGAGACCAAGCCAGAGAGCCCTCCCTGTGTGTGGCTCACCAGTGCTCCCCGTCAATGCCCAGCCTTGTTAAGGTGGGCTCTGGCAGGAGCAGGAGACATTCCACAGCTCCCTGCTGAAACCACTGGGAATGTTGCACAGGGATGGGGAAAAAAGCAGGGGGGAGAAAAACGAACAACATTCACTGCCAGGGCCCTCCTGAACTGACACAATAGTTATCAGGACTGGGGAATAGGGAGTCAAGAGCTGGAGCAGGCTCCCTGGGGCAAGGCACAAAGGTATCTCCAGGCACCCCAACTCTGGCACGTGAACCTTGGTGTAGCAGGGGCACTTGAAGACTTGTCCCAGGCTCTCTGTGGCCCAGGAAGAGAGATGACAGCAGCACATCTTGGCAGTACCAGCCCCAGCTTTAAGTGCCTGGAGCCCTCCTTGCCTCCTGTGGACAGAAGGTACTATGAAGGGATAACAAAGAATCCTCATTAATGGGCTGCACCACACCTTGTTCTCCCTTAAGATCCCTTTCTGGAACAGGAGGGCCAAAATACTCACCTTTCCTGCTGGTACAAACCTACTGAGGACTTACTGCAGGGTTTGCATCAAAGAGTAGCTCCCACCATCGCCATCCCACAATCTTGGGAACACAGCAAAGTTCTAGACTAGTTTTGAAAGCTCTTCCTACAGGCAGAAAAGCTACAGGGTATCCAGGGAGACAACTGCCAGGTTTAAGCCTGGCCCAATGAGCATCAACAGAGACAAGTAAGTCCCCAGCATGCAGCCTGTGCCAGTCAGACCCAGGCAGGAACCCAGACAAAGCTGGGTGTAGCAGAGAACGCTGTGTCCTCACACACTTGGTACATCCATGGTCTCTGCACCAGAGGTGGCATCTCAGCTCCCCTGTACAAGCACACAGTGGTTTGTGTTCCACAAGAGCTCCCCACAAACACCCGAGCCTTTGCAGGGCCTTTCCCAACCTGTGCTGCAAAACCAACCAGCAGAGCTAAAGACTCATATCCCATCCCCTGGCTCTTCCACAAAGTGCCATTTCCAGTGGACCGCTCTACTTTAAATCCTGTGGTTTCACAGCCAGAGAATGGAACAGGAGGAAATACAGAATTCAGTGAGCAAAGGTAGTTATCACAGGAGAGAACTGAGCAGAGCTGGGCTATTTAGCTGGCAACAGTGGCGTGGGGAAGCTGTTGGTTTAGGAACAGACCAAACATACGGAATGCTTTGGAAGCCCTGGTTCCAAGCTGCTTTTCTCCAAGGGAAAAACTCCACACAGAAGAGCCACACTCCAGCCGTGACCTTCCTGACTCTGTCAACACCCCCCAGACCAGAGTCAACACTGCCACTGTCCCCACCTGGCAGGGGAACACAGTGCTGGGAGGACAATGTTGCTTCCTTTCCCAATAATGTTTTTTTTTTCTCCAGAGCTGCATGTATGCCTTGTGTGTGACCAGTGCCTGGTGTTAGCTCAGATTATCTGTAACAGATGCAGGCACCATCCATGGAGACTGTCTGACCTGGGCTGGGTCTTCCCAATCCCTGCTCTGAAAAGGATGAGGAGGGAGCACTATCTCTTCCAACCATAGTGCAAAGGTCTCACAGGTGCCACCAGACCCAGAGGTGCCAGAAAGTCTCTCCTGTTCTCAGTGCATCTAACTCCTGAAAAATTTCTGTCAGCTCTCTTTAAGCAGGGCACAGAGATCATTTCTGATAGCCAGATACAGAAGAAACAGTCTAATTTGTTTATGAGCTCCGTGACTTTTAAAAACTTGGATGGCTGTTGGATATGTATTTTGTTAACTCCCCCCATCCAACTGACACACACTTTCAGTTTGCCTGCACAGAAAAGGCAGAATGTGCTTAACATGCATTTGCTATCCCAAGTTCTTGTGGTTTTACCCTACCAGCACTTCAGCCCAGGGAAACACAACCCCTTTCAGTCAGGTCTGGTGCCTCAGGAACAGTTGTGAGCTCAGAGGCAGCAGCAGATTCCTGCACACACATTGAGTGAAATACCTGCAGCTGAGTCTCCCCAGGAGCCAGGGCTCAGTGCTGGTCCCTTTCTCAGCTCCTGCCCCTCAGTGCTGCTAGAGCAGGTGCCAAGGGCCCTGCCATGGGCACACAGGGTGAGGGAACACAAAATGAGAGGCAGGTTCCTCCAGAGCCCATTGCTGCAGCCTGGGAAAACACCTGCTCATAACCAGCACTGTTCTCTCCATGTCTCTCCTTTGATTTTCTCTCCTAACTCAAAAGCTCATGTCTTCACATGCCTCCACTCCTGTCCACTGAGAAGCCCAAGCACCCATCCAACTCTCCTCATGCATCCAGCAGGTTTCTTTAGCAAGCAGAGGTTTCACACCTGCTTCCCTGGCAGTCCCACTGAGTGTCAGCCACACTGCTGGTGGCTGGGAGTGGCAGATCTCTAATGGACCCATATCAAATGCCACAATCCCATTTGAGTCCCCTGGTAAAAGCAAGAAAAAATATGGGAAGGACAGAGTTTGTGTCAGGTACCAAACCCCAACACATGCACACTATTAGTAAGGTCCTATGTCTCCAAGTGAGACATGAGGGCCTTTTCCAGTCATCTGTTGGATAGAATCTGGAGAGATTCTATGTACAGACAGGGGACCCAGTTCAGTTCTCTGCTCTGCTGCTGATGTTCTGGGTGACCACCACAAGTCCTGCTCTTCCCAGGCTCAGTTTCTCTGTGCACAAGCAGGAGACCAGGATCTAAACACAATCTACAGAGAAAGCAGCATCAGAGTGGCCAGGCCTTCCTGCCCACACCATCACTGGCATTCTGACTGTGATGAGGGGGACGTGGCCTGTGAACAAATGCCTCAGTGACAGCTCTGGACCCAGCAGCAGCCCTTCCCAAGGAAAGGGCAAGTTGAAGGGAAGCTCCATGGCCGTGGGGCAAGAAACAGCAATCTTAATTTTGCTTGTAAAAACACCCAAACACGCTGCCATCTCCAGGGAGGGAGTGCAACCAAGAGCTGGAAACTAAATATCGAAGGTGAAGTGGCTTTCCTGTTCACCCAAGAACTTCGTAGAAATAAAGAACTAGCAAGAAACACACTCAAAATACATCATCCATCACAAGACCAGATGTTTAACATCTGGGAGAAAGCCATGCATTAGCTGTGCTACCATCAGTCTCAGGACCAGTCCTACCTCTAGAAAACTCCCGTGGCAAACTCACATGGTTTGTTTGCCCTGGAGGGACTTGGCAGGGTCAGCCAGGGGCACACGGAGGGGCTGCCAGGCTGCTGAGGCACAGGAGTGACCCACCACTGCCAAGGCTCTGTGCCTCAGTGGCAGCTGCTCCAGAGAGAGGGAAGCCTCCAGGCCCTGGCACAAATGAGCTCTTCCCCAGCATTAGCTCTGTCTCAGCACTGAAGCAAAAGCTGAGGGCAACTTCTGCTTTCAGACTAACAGTAAAAGCCTTTTCATGAGAAATACAGTTGGAGAACACTTAGGAGAACATGCAATAATCTTATTGGCATTTTACTGGAGATGGAACTGGACAAAATGGACTAAAATTATTAGAGTGTTTTGCAGAAGGCCAGATGAATGATGGCAGCTCTTCCTTCCCACATGTTAACACTACAAATTGTCTTATTTTAGGGAAATCTCTTTGCTGCACTGTCTTCTCCCTCTCTCCAGCACAGGTTAGTTATAACTGAGGTGAGGAAATGGGATGAAAATATCAGTTACCCTAAAAAAATGGATGATGAGTTTTCCAAGTGATGCAGGGGCCAGTGGAACTCCAGACACATGGGCTGTAGAGAGATCTAGAGGGGATGATGGCAAAGGCAACTTGACAAAACTGCTATTTCCATGCTCGGAAAGAAAGTGGGGTGAGCTGCCAGCCAGTACCCCAGGTACTCAGTGACTGAAAGGTAAGATTGGAAGAGTCTCTACAAGTGACAGCCCTGGGGGATGCCAACCAAATCTGAAGGAACCAGACCCTCCCCACAGGCCAACTCTAAGACCTTAAGGCAGGCAGATGTGGCCACATCACATCACTGTCCCTGAAGGTTAGTTGCCAGTGACCAGTAGTCTTCCTTACACAAGCTGACTTCAGCACCTCATCATCCTCACTCTCCACCTCCAACCCAGCTCCTTATTCAGGAGCCAATACCAGCGTCAGAAATTTGTAAGGAGTGTTGGAGCAGAGCAAGGCTGAGTAATGGCTTACAAAGTCCTGGTTTAAGTGTGGACAGATCTGCTGGAACAACGACATCTTTTCCTGAAATTTGCCAAACAAAACCTATTTACTGCTATCCATGTTCTAGTACTTAAGCTTTGAAAAATTTCCTAATAATCTTTTATTCTCCTGTAGTTGAAAACAAAGACACACAAACTGCCACAGAAAGATGTCCTTGGTCAAGGTATTTTCCTGTGTCTTTACCTTTAGTGTGTGTGCTCTGTTGCTTTTTTCCCCCAGACTCATTCTGATGTGCTACTGCAGTAAAACATATTTCCACATTAGCTCAAAAGAAGCTCACGAGCCCACATATGAGTTTAAATACCAACTATACACAGTTCAGAAGCCAATGCCTTGCAAAGGCTTTGTACTAACTTGCACCTCACTTGAGGCTCTGAATCCATTACAGGAATTGAAACCGGGTTTACTGATAAGAAAAAAAAATCAGCTCTTCATAATCTTCCTATGCTCTAGGCCTACATGCCACTTGGGTTTGGAGAAAGAAGTGAAGAAGGCTTAGGTTTGTCAAAGATCCTTGAGCTGGCCCTTTCCTGTTGCACCCAGATGATGTGGACAAAGGGGTTAAAGGTGCGCTTGGGTGCCTCCCCATCTTTGACAAATGTGATGTTGGAAAGAGCTCAGTAACTTGGAGAAGTTCACACTTTCACCAGTGGCAGAGCCCTGACCCTGCTGCCCAGGAAATCAGACCAGCTGAACAAGCAGCCAACAGGGAGAGGAGACTCATCCTGGGCATGGGGTCTGCATGATCCCATGGTCAGCCCTCTCCGAGGCAGAGCCACTCCTGCTCACTCTGGAGGGCTCTGCTGGGTAGAGCCAGAGGTGCTGAGACGAAAGGGCAGGGACTGGTGAACTCCGAGGCCAGCAAGGGGCTGTCCAGCCCCAGGTGGCCACGTCAGGCACAGGGCCAGGGCAGGGCTGAAAGGAGGCCTTCATCAGCAGCACAAAGGGCAGCCTGTGGAGAGCAAGGCCAGGAGCTCCTGTGTGCAGCAACGCAGAGCTGCGGTTCTGATGGATGCTAAGTAAACTTGTTTACAGAAAAGTAGGGCTGTGTGTGTATGTGCTGAGACCAGAGGGCTGTCTGTGAGCCCTTCCCCTCTTTGTCTGCACCAGGCCGGAAATTTCCTTTTCTAATGGAGTGAAAGGTAGAAAAAGTTCCACTGTTCCTCAAAGCACCTGTACTAGGGGCAGGAATTCTCCATGTCTAATGCAGCAGAGAATCATTCTGCTCCTGGGATGGCTTACTGTCCGGGCTGGTTCCATCCTGTCCCCTTTGAGGGAGCAGGGAACAACCTGTTAGAGGCCTTAAGTCTCTGAAGCACTGCAGAGAAAGCATGGAATCTCTCCTACCCCAAGATCTGAATGTTGCACTCCCTAGCACAAAGCCCTTCAAGCCTCACTGTGCGAGCACAACTCCCCCAGTAACAGGATCAAGTAAACTTGGGAGTGCACCACAGGAGCAAAGTGACACAGGGAGGCAGCACCAGGCACAAACCACAGCTGCAATGCCAGAGCAAGCAAATGGAAAAGCTGGCAAGGAGGGGGGCCAGAGCAAATGCACCAAATATTGGAAATTTAAAACAGCATAGAAGAGATCCCAGCTTGGAGAGGAAGCAGATTGAATTCTCACTGGAAATCAATCACTTTCTGCAGAGTCAAATACTCCTAATGATTAAGAAAAGACCTTATCCGGTATGGGGGAAGAGCATGGCCAGCGCTTCTGAGAGCAAGAGCAAGGCACAAACTGAAACTGTGCTAAAATTATTCATGTTTCACTGCACAAAAAAGTTCATGGTTTGAGAAGGAAACTACTCATGTTTTAGTGCTTATTTCTTAGTTACTTTGAAGGTTTTCCTTCAAAGAAGGTGTCCTAGAAGGAGAAGATACCAGCTGCACTAATTCTGCTCCTCCACCCACAGATGTTCCAGCCAGGCACAGCGGTGAATTTCCCTACCCATATGAAAGCTCCTTTATAAAGAATTCCATAATTTGATCTGCTAGACAGCTGGCCAGATCTCCCTGCAAGGCAAGATGCTCAGAAGAAACAGGGAGAGAACTGCAAAACAACATTGCTCCAGGTCTTGGAAGGCAGGACAGAAATTCAGGAAAACAAATGCTGCGCCTGTTATCTTGGCCCCAGCCATCTTTTCAGCCTCGCCCCCACTGCAAGAAAGGCTTTGGGGGAAGCAATTCCTCATAAGAGTTTCCACCTGTACGTTCAGAGCCCATCAGTGCAGAGGGTTTGGAAGTCAGCTTTTTCCCAGTTTTAAGAGCCACCTCAGACCCGCAGCCTTTGAAGCTGCCTGTGCCCCCGGCTCCCTGCAGCCAGCACAGCTCTGCTGAAGGCAGGAGCAGATAAAGCTGAAATTAGTAACAATCCCCAGCAAAACAGTGCCTTGCACAACAGGCATCTCTCCGTTCTTCTTCTCATCACCTCACTGAACACAAGTCAGAGCCAGCCACCTTCCCAGCACTGCCCTGGTGCCCCAGCTCCAGAGTGACCCTTTAAGGATGCACACTTGGCTTTGGACTGAGGTGTTTGTGGACGCTTCCCTAGTTCTGCCTAAAGCAGCTGGAGTGCTCTGCTGTAGTAGAGAGCACAGAAGGAACCAGGAATTGGCACACATGCTTTAGCCAAAGAAAAATGTTTTTTCCGTAACTGTAACTTCTTCCAGCTATTAAAAGCTGAGGGACAGCCTGTCCTATCAGCCGCTAAGAGGTTTTCCATCTCCTGTTGATTGATGGGTCCACTGACCCTCACTCACCAATGCTCACAATAGATGCTACTGCAATTTTGCTTAGGAAAAGTTGAAGGATTTTCTCCACTGAAGATATATTCTTGCTCACCAGCAGCCACCAAAGCTAGATTCCCTTTACCAATTATAATTCAGTACATATTTAGGGATGTTTTCAGGGAAGGGAGAAGAGAGAGGGACAGTGGAGTAAAGGATCTCATATGCTTTTGGGCTTTAAATGCAAACAAAGCTCCTTACCTGCCAGCACAGCAGGGACCAGGATGCTGCACAGCGTTAGCAGGACCAGGCAAAGGACTCTCTGGTAGGGCATGGCTTCCCTCAGGAAAAGCATCAGCAGGAATCCTTAAAACTCTTCAAAGCACAAAACAACTCAGCAATTTCACTGGTATAATAAAATTTTTGTTCAGTCAGGTTAAAAAAAAAAAAGAAAAAAAGAAAAAAAAAGTCCTTCGCAAGAGCAGCTGTGCAGAGACTGCAAAGCCCAGCAGAGCCTCCCTCTCTCTGGCTCCAGGAGCACACCTCCTCCCAAAGGCAGCTCCACCCTCCCAAACTTGTGCCTAAAACCCCATAGGCAGCTAAGCAGAGCCATCAGGACCCTGCCAGGCCACTGCACACACGAGCAGTTGTTGGTGAGCCCTTCCCAAGAGGCCACGAGGATGCTCCTGGAATGCCTTTCCCTCAGGTTGGCCATCCCGAGGCACAGGAAACAGGAGCCATTGGGGCAGCTCAGCCAAAGACCAAGCAGCCCATTCGAGGGTTCTGCTCTCCCTCACTGTGCAGGGTGGCAGGGCATTGCAGGGTGGGGAGAGCAAAGAACAAGGACCTCAATCTTCTGAGGCTAAAATGCTCTGACACAGAGCCAGAGCAGCTCCATGGCATCCTTGTTCCTGGGTGGAATACTTACAGAGCCGGCCTGGGAGCCATGGGTGGTCTCAGAACTGCTGTCAAAGTCTCCAAGTGTTCCAGGAGAGTCGCCTTTGGCAGGCAATGCCAGCATCCTCCTCAGATCCCAACTGCTCAGGCATCACCTCCTCCCACCAGCCTCTGCCACTCTGTCCCTGCCTGCCTCAGGGGCTCATGACAGTTCACAGCACAGAAAACCCAGGTTCGTTTCAAATCACATTTGCAGCAACAAAGAATGGCGAAAGGATGAGCTGTATAAAAAGGGGAACACTCCAGCTGATTGTCACAGAAAAAGTTTCATTAGTATTTTGGAGCTGATATGATGATGAATACTTCATGGTTTCCCAGCATGTAATGAATACATAAACACCTCCAATGTCAGTTCTTTATGCTCTGAAAATATGACACAAGTAGTTTAGTCTTAAATTTCAGATTCAGATTTTTCTGCAGCAATTGCTTTGCTTTTTGGAGCCCCTATTTTCCCCATCCCTACTCATCCAAATGAGTCTTGCTATAGAAAAGGGCCCTGTTTGTTACAGAAGGTGACCAGGCAGTCACTTGAGCACACAATCTGCACATGCCACCACTTTACCTCTGTACTAAACACAGGAACCAGAGTTTTTCAGTATTATGAACAGTACATCTTCCCCACTGGTCCATTAAATAAATTCTCAGGACCAAGTGAGGTCCTCAAGGTTTGACAAATTATCACACATTTTCCCTGCTTTCATTTCTGCATTTTCATTTAGCAATCAAGAAGCTGTTCCTTTCCTGCTTCCCAGATGAGCTTGAAACTAACAGGCTTTTGTGTACTTGTAACATGGTGTAGAGCAGTCCAAAATTAGCTTGCAGAAATTAGATCATACCACTAAAAAACCAGAAAACACTTATGAACCACACACCTTATATGCCAAAAACAGAAGATATTAAAACAAAGTCAGGTTATCAGCCTAAACATAAACTGTTCTCTCAGACATCAGCTAAACATCATGCAAGGCTACCGTGTAAGTTAGGCCTTAGCATACTTATTTTCCATGGTCATGTGAATGGCAGGACATTTACCATTACCTTTACTGGGATTTTCCACACAAAAACAAGTAGAAAAAAAGGAAAGTAAGTCTAAAAAGAGAAACTTACAAGGTTTCCATGTGGACTTTAGGCTGAGGGGAGAAATAAAACACTTTATTTAGGGGCAGTGCATTGGAGTGCATGGGGTGGGCATCGACTGGCAAAGGAGGCTCCGTGGCCCAGTGTTTGTGTTAAGAGCAAACCAGCCATGGCTTGATCTCCCCTGCATAAACAGCACCAGCATGAATGCACACGTTTCTCCACAGCCAGCAGAGCAAAATTAAAGCTTTCTTGTTAGAAATTTCCAATATCAACTTACTGGTGTTTATTTGAACTCTAAAATTATCAAGTAGAAAAACCAACCAGTATTCCTCACCAGGGAAGAAATAAAGCAGCAGCTGTTGTTCCACATCCTGTGTATTTGCTTGTTGTTTCTTGATGAAAACTGATGCAAGTCGAGTTTGGGCAAGTTTTAGCACCAGGAATTATCTCAATACTCAGCTTTGACAAAAGCAAGCAGAAAGTTTTCTCTCAGATATAATACAACCAGGTTTTATTTAAGTTCTCTCTTTTTTCCCCCCACACTGGCAAAAGTTCAGAGGGAGTTTAAAGTTTTGTAAACATTTTAACTACCCCTCTTCCCCCTTTTATGAATTTACAAAGCAAAGGAGACAGGGAGACCAGATTTGCAACAGTTCCAAGTCTCTCCATGCTATCGGATCCAAAAACTATATACAAGTCTGCAGCAGTCTCTGTATAGTTACTGTACATGTTTGGGGATGGGGGAAGAGAGAGGAGGAGGAGGGGAAGGTGACCCCAAAAAATGAATAAACCAAATAAAATAAAATCCAAAGCCAAACTGCTCTTGAGCAACTCAAACTGTTTTCTTTAGGCAGTGATGACAGAATAACAGACACCTTTATACAACTCCACCAAAACTGCAGCATATCTCCCTTCGCAGGTTACACCCCTCTGGGGACGGGAGATGGGACCAGGGGGTTCAAACTAAGTGCATTTGGCAGTTTTCCTTCTCTGTCGTTTGTGGTGTGTGTGGGGGGTGGGTGGGTGGTTGTGTGGAGCAGGGAAGGTGGTGTTAATCTTTCGGTGAGAGAGGAAGGTTATGACTCCATAAACACTTAGAGGTTATGGATCCCAGTGAAGGTGCGTGAAGTACTTTTAAGGTGTAGAAGATAAGCAGGGCCATCATTGCACAAAGCTTCGTCCTCCAGTGTCTCTCTCCATGACGAAAGGGCATCTCTGCTCGATACCTAAGCACTGCTTCAAGTGACAAACAGCTGAGGGTGCTGGCACATCTCTGAAAGCCAGGGTCCACCCTCTCCAGAGACTACAGATCCACACTGTAAAGATCCCACTGTCTCTTAAACGAGACAAATTTGCAGGAGAAGAGCTCAAAATAAACTGGTCCTAACCCTCTGAAGGTAGCACTTATGGGGTAAATTCAGCCTGAAAGAAGAGATGCCACCCCCCTTTTTCCAGAGCAGAAGTCCCCACTTGTCCAGGAAGGCTGGAGAATGCCGACGGGAACTCCACCAGCTTCAGCATCACCACCTAATGAAGACAGACTCGAGCTTTCCCTCCAAAAATTATGTGCTGAGAAGGGCTGGCAGGGGGTGTGCAACTTCAAACCAACCCAAGCTAAACTGTGCCCGCTACTGCCCCTCTCCTGTTGCCAGTTTCTAAGGGTAGCTTATGAATGCAACTCCTGGCCAGGAGAGCACCTCTTGCCCCGATGGAGCAGCCAAGTCAGTGTCTGTGTGGCATTTTGGTTTTGACCAACATCTGTTAACCACAAACTCTCTCTCAATCTCTCTCTCGCTCTCCATATGACTGCACGTGTTGGATGTGGTAAGAGTAACCAGGAGAAGGAAGCAATGCTTTGCAGAATCCCAATTGATTTTTTTTTTCCAAGTATGTCAGCAGAATGAATCACAGCACAGTGAAAGCTTGCTGCCCAATTCAGCCTTGTTGTGAACAAAGCCTAACTCCCACCCTCCCGGGACTCTGAATAAAGTCCACTTGAGTGGGCTGACAGTAGGAACAACGCCTGTGCAGTCCTGGGCAGAAAGGGTTTGCTGGGGCCAGAGGAAGCAGCCTGAGATGATTGATCCTGTGATTCACTGCGAGGCAAAGAAAAACACAAGGTGGAGAGTACGGTGTCCAAACGGAGAATCCATGGTTAACAGATGCAGGAAAAGCCAGTTGATTTGCACATGCTCAGTAGTCTTCCAAAGTCTCTATTTCTCCCATATTGAGTCGCTCTGATGAAGCATTCACTGAAAACCCTGTGAACCAAGAAGGACTGGTGTTAAAAATCTAGCTGTGGCATAGTGTACTTGATAGAAAACATCTGTTACACACACTACCACACGTAAGAGAAAGTGAGTCTAGGCGTAATTCAGTAAGGCTACAGATGCAGTCACCCAAACTGTCTGATTTTTTCATTAATAAACTAAACAACTGTGTATTTAGACAAGCATCCCTTGGTCTTTAAAACCAGATAGAAGACTGTTTCCAAGTTCCATTTAAAAGATGTCACCTGCAGAGCCAGTAGGAGGCACATCGACACATGGTGGCAACATGGCTCTGCAACATCTCAAAAGGCAGTGTGCTTAAGTCAACTGGTTCTTGGAAGTGGCTGTCAACATGATACTTACATGGTCTGAGAGGAAGAAATGGGCATTCTGAGAACTTGGAATCCACACATGGACTCATGATCCCACACTTCAGGAGTTGTGAGCAATTTCACCCTTTACGTTAAAGTCTCAATGCATGTACCTATGAAATCTAGTAGCAATTACATCCATTTCCATGTTTTTTTACAAACTTCCATCTCAAGAGTACAACATGAAAATGTACAAAGTTACAGGGCCATGCAGGTGGCTCAAGATGCACCCAAACTTCTAAGCAACCTTTTAACCATATGTGTTGAGGACATGATGCACATGAGGAAAGTGTGAGAAAGAGTGAAAACACTTTCAGCAAGGAAACAAATCCAATAAATCAATAGCAATTTTCCTACTGAAATCCCCTTTTTAAGGCTGTACAAACCCCATCTGGAGTATGAGAACAGGGAAAGTTTCCCATGTAAGGCTACAAAACACAAAGCTCAGCTTCAGTGTCTTCAGAGTGCTTCACTGGTTTGCTCTGTGCTAGACAGCCAAGTGCCTTCCATAGAGTGACAAAAAATGCTCTGTTCAGTAGGTTTAGGAGAATTGTTCTAGCTCCATCATGTGGCAGTGAGGCCTAAAAGCATCTGAAATTGTTTTGTAAAAAAGAGTACATGTTTTTAAAAAGCTGCATGGGCTACTTCCCTTCCAGTTGGAACTTCTAAATTGTATTTAGTGATTTCTTCTTCACATTACATGAGTTGTTTTTTTAATATATTCAACTGAGTACCCAGATCAGACTCAGTGGATGGGCACCATGGGGTGGCATAAGTCAGGATTCCACTGAGAAGTTCCACATACACCAGTGCAGAAATCACTGATTTAGTTGCAGTACTGACTTTGGTGAGATCGAAAGTAGAAGAAAGAAAAAAACCAAAGGCAGGGCTCTGCTAGAGCCTTAAAAAAGCAGTAACCTCAGGTGGACAATACCTGTCTGCTCTACAGCAACTGGGCTCAGCAGAAGCAGCACAACAAAGCCTGGCCCAGTGCAGTGCCCTGGTTTCCTCTCTGTCATATAGGGCACAAACACAGGCATTTATTCCACATGAACACAACAGTGACCTGTCACCCCACAGTGTCCATGCACTCAAACAATGAATGGCCTTGTACCTTAAAAGCTACTGCAAAGCAATTTTTCCATAAAATGCTACAGCGGATGCTTAAAACCAGCCTCACATAAAAATTAAGACACAGAACATAATAATTAAATAAATAAATAAACAAAGGACTCCTAATGAGGTCATCATCTCCATGGTCTCGAACTGAAAAGCTGTGACCACTTCAACCTTTGCCATCTTTTCTGACTAGGGTAGTGGTAAGCTCCTGGAAAAAAGTGGCAAGGCAAAGACAGCCTCAGAAAGCTACTCCTCACTAAGAAAGGAAAACATGCTTTACATCAAAGAACAAATCAGCATTAAAACAATAAAATAGCCATAGGCCAACTCAAAAGAGGAAAGGTAATTTAACTGACATTTCTGAACTACTTAAGAGGTAATATTCATTCCAGGTAATAACCCAGGTATCAAAGAGGTCATTACATGACGGAAAGTTCAACAAAAGTTTTCCTTGAGACTGATACAGAATTTTTCAAATCATTAAATAAATAATACTACTGAAAAGATTATAAAGACATTCCAACTTTTCTACTCAAATTCAGTATTACCATTTAAGGTCAATAAGAATCCTCTACATTCCCCAAAGTAAACTGCCACTATCAAATTCAACGTTCATTTTTAAAAACTGAAACAGACCTAACAAGCTGGGATCTGCTCGAACCATTTTCTGTTTCTTCTTTTTCTTCCCGCTCTGCACAGCCTCAAAGTTGGACTGCTGGTTGTTGCTCTGATTGGTCTGAAAGACTGAATGTAGCGAACTGTGGTTCATCCCCCACACTGAATCCTAGAGAACAAATTAAGGACAAGATTACAGACCACAGTGAAGTCTGCTTTATTTATACAGAAAATATTCAGAGAGCCCAAAGCATTCCTGTATCCATGTGGCAGCCCTAGCTACTGATGTATCCACCTCATCTTCCCACAGCATTTCCCAGATCACCACGCAAAACAACTCTGATCTACAGCTGGCCTCAACTGTTGAGTTACAAAGGAAACTTGAAGCTGTGGTAAAAACTGGAAAGCTGCTTTATTGTCTGCATTTGGCAGGACGTTGATGAATCCAGCAGGGTTGCTGGCTCTCCAGCCTCACACAGCCCCCAGGGAGAGCAGAGCCACCTTTACCTGCTGTTGCTGCTGTTGCCGCTGCTGACTGGCTTTCTGTTTGGCACGGCGCTCGAGGAACTGCTTGGCAAACTCCTTGGCCTCAGGGGTATCTCCAAGGTAGGCTCGGATGTAGTCATGGACCTCATAGGGAGACTCCACTTCCTTCAGGAAAGAAACAAACGTGGGAACTGCAAGAAGAAGGCAGACCATGAGCAAGTGCATGTTGATAGCAAACACACACATGCAATAAACACCAGTGTCAAATTTCTGTCAAATATTTGCTGATCTAGTAGCTTGCCCTTCCCAGTTCCCTGAAATAAAGCCCTATCATGCAATGCAGGATGAAACTGGATCTTCATCTCTCTGCCTGATAATGCTTCCATGACTACCATAAATCCTCAGAAGGGCTCTGGCTGACAGACTTCAGAACTTTTTCAAATCCCACTGATTTGCTATAGTTAGGACAATGAAAACCTAAAAGAGGATGCAGCCAGTTTTTCTAGCCACTATTTAATGATGCCCTTTTGCTGAATGCACGGGAAACACTGGTTTGATATCGTTACAGTCCCTCAGAACCACTCTGTCAGGAAACAACAGATATTTTTCCCCCCATTCCTTTCCATCTCTTACCATCTAAGTTGTTGGCTGTGTTGAGTGCATGAAGCATCTGTTCACACCACTGAGTGAATCCATCCTGGGCTTTATTAACCCCCTGGAACAATTTCAACAGCTTCTCCTCTTCTTCTACCTTCTTGTTTTGTCTACTTGTAATACCTACAGATTTACTGAGGTAAAGAAAATGCATATAATTAGATTATCATTTACCAGACTTACCCACGGTACCGTATACAGTACAGTGCTGTAAGACTATTTTACAAGATGCAAACACTCTTTAAGAACAAAATAATTTTCTAAGCAGGTGACAAAATGAATCATGAATGGTCACCTATTAGCTATTTTTGTTGTCAAAACAGATTCTAAATGACACAGGAAAAAAAAAAAAGGAAAAGACATGAAGATGTTTTAACTGCCAAGTGATCACGCCAGGAGTGGCAGTCTTTCTTTGCAAAAGCTCCTTCCCCAATTCCTACCTGAGGCTGGCATTGCTTTTATTTTTATTGGTTGAGTTACGAGGTCCCACTTCCTTCACTGCATCATCCCAGAAACCCATATTTGAGTTTTTGGTATCGGCATTACTCCAGATGCTACTGACTAGGTCAGATGCCCACTGGTTGCTGGGATTAGTGTTTAGAGAGCCCCACACTGAATTCCCAATGCTGGTGTGCAGGTTAGAGTGCTGTTGAGACATAACAAAGAGATTCTGGTTATTAGCACAGACCCAGCAGAAAAGGCATGAACAGACAGAGGGAACTGGCACAGCTGCTTTCCTCCATTTACTGATTAGATAAATAAACGTACCGTGGTATTTCTGACTCTGTTGGGCTGCTGGTGCTGCTGTTGCTGCTGTTTCTGCATCTGCCTTGCCTCTTCCTGCTGTATTTCCAGCAGGGACTTGGTGGTGCCTGTTGGTTTGGTGACATTACCCCAGCCTGACAATTTTTGCTGCTGTTGCTGCTGCTGTTGCTGGAGGGCCTTCATTAGTTCACGTTGTTGACGTCTTTGCTGTTGCATGCGAGACAAAAGTGCTCGTAAATACTTTCAGATGATCATTACTATTCAAAAGTCTAATTTGGAAACTGGTTTTAAACAGAATTCACTTTCTTCTGGAGAAGCCTGGCTGACCTATTATTGTTCTGGGCCATTACTGTTCCTCCAAAAAAGGGAGACATTAGGTAACCAGTAAATAAAAATTGTTTATTAGCCTGGAACAGACTAAATTTATCAAATCATGACTGCAGTCAGCTTCTTGGAAGATGACCTTCTCTCCTACCATCACTTGTCCCCCCCAAACCCACCCTCCCTTTAACTGTCCTGGTCTTGTGAATATCTTCAAACATGTTGGAATACAGATGTGAAATAACTGTATATTGCTTTGTGAACATATTACATTCCCAGAGTTAAAAGGGTGCAGTTTTCCCTTCTTTCAGACTCTTGTACTAAGAAGTGATAAAAGCTTTCACACAAGTGCTTACTGAACCTATGCCTGAAGGATTTTGAGTTATGCTATTTCAAAAAACATTCCTCATCCTCACCATTCCTTCTAATAACTGAAGTGACAGCTAAGCAGTCCCACAGCTGAGTCCCCTCTAACAAGTTGCACTCCGCTGCTGTCAGTGTTTACCTCTTCTCGGAGCTGCCGTTCTCGTTCTTCTTCTAACTTTTGGATTTCGGCCAATGACAGTGTGGTCTGGGATTGACAAGCTCCTGAATTTGACTGCTGACCCCATGTCGAAGATGAAGGGAGCTGGGCCAAAACAGACATCATCAGGAATTACAAAACATTTGAGAACACTGCTGGATTACGATCAGGAAAGAAACTGTATAAACCCAGGGGAAAAAGAAAGGCTACCTTTTAAAGGTTAACAAAACCTAGGAAGTACAAAATGGTATAATAATAAAGTATGAAGAGGTAGAAAATATAAATTATACATTCTTTGAATTGCCCTCTAATGTATCAGTCATTGACACAGTGTATCAAGAGTAATGTAACACATCATTACCTGAAAAAAGGAATCCATTTAGATTTTTAGGAATTCCAAGCTTTAAAAACGTTGCACTAGCCCTTGCACATTGTGGTAAAATAACCATCTGTGCCCATGTGAAATGCCTTCCCAGTGTGCTTCTACTGACAGACGACTTTCAGTTTTTAATTTATAACTTCTCTTCCTCTTTCTTCTTGCATCAACTCTTTACCCTCATCCCTCTCCAGATAGCTCATCCCTGCTCTGCCCAAGCTACTACAGACCACCCTGAATGCAGCTGTGCTTTGCTTCCCATGCTGAGCTGAAAGGAAGTTACACTGCAGGAACAGGTTACCTTCATTTGTGCAAGTTGCTGCTGTTGCTGCTGCTGCTGCAGCCGCCGTAACGCCTCCTGCTGCTGCTGCCTCTGCCTCATGATCTCCTTCTGGCGCTGGAGTTCCAGCTCCTTGCGCTTCCGCTCCTCCTCCTCCAGCCGCTGCCGGGCCGCCTCCTCCTCCATGCGCAGCCGGCTCTCCTCCAGCCGCCGCTGAGCTTCCTCCTCTTCACGCGCCCATTTGGCGGCCTCCTCTTCCTTCCCAGGACATAGAAAGGAATAAGGTCTAAGGAGACTTCGCAGAATTTAAAATACTCAACTCTGTGGCATTGATATTCTGACAGAACAGAGGGGGACCATGTTATCTGTAATCTGTGCTGTTTGGGCTGTTCATTTACCTTTACATTTCTCAGCAATAAAGTAATATAGTCTATATTCCCTAAAAATACATGTTTCCCATTGCACCACCAAAGAACTTGGAAGAGAATGGCATCTCCCTAATTCAAACCAGCTAATTTCTTACTGCTTTCCTTCTAGTACTTACACGCCTTTCAGTCTGAGCTTCTGCCTGTTTATACAATTTAAAGTACCACCACGCTTTCAGTGGAATAAAACTTGGAAAAATAACAGGAAAGAAGAGACAGGTGATAAAGATGGAGATGTTTACTGTTGTTACTCAACACTAGAGCTCTAGAGAAGATCCTTCTGCTAACAAATGACAGAAACGGTGATGGACATCTTACAAGGGAGGACCCTGAAAATGCATTTTTAAATACTAACTCTGAATTCTGAAATGGACCTGCAAGTTAATGTGATGCCAATCATGTTTCAAGATTAGTTTGACCAAGGGACTGTGAGAGTATCAATTAGGAGACTGGAAGCTTGAGCTCCCCAATAGGGACTTCCAATGCTGACCCCAAGGAGAAAAAATCCTGTTAATAGGAAAGAAAAGGGAAGAAAAAAAGTTGAAACTCTGGTAGTGTATATAGACTTGGCACTGCACAGAAAAACTGCCAAAACTGATCATCTCAGATGACAATGAAGATGAAGTAAAGGCCCAGAGAGTGCAAATTCAAAACAAACTGTTTTTCTGATACTGTACTATGCCTCAGAAAGGAGTATAAATACTGTGCTGCAAAGCCATTCTTAAGGCTAAATGTGAAGGGAGAACACTCACTCCCACCCAAATCTCTTTACCTAAGGGTGTATTGGATTCTGATTGTTTTGTCTGAAGTCAGGATACAGGTAAACAACCTTTTTTCACTCAACTTGATACTGTCTGCAAGCTTTGCTTTCTTTGACCAAAAGTGACGGTCTCTCAAGCACTGGTGCAAGTTTCAAAGCCTGTTTGTTGTGGCAGCCTCCATAATTAAACAGAAGAGATCCCCTTTGTCCTTTTTCACCTGTTTACGAATTAACTCCTCTCGCTGACGTCTTTCCTCCTCCTCTCTTCTTCTCTCCTCCAATCTCCTAAGTGCTTCCTCCTGTTGTTGCCTCTCCTCTTCCTCCCGCTGCCGCCTTAGTGCAATTTCCTGCTCTCGTTGTCGCCTGAGGGCCTCCTCCTGGAGTTGGGAACAAAATGTCAGTCTATAAATGCCATTTTATCAACAAACAACATCAGAACACAGATTACAGCATTGTCTGGCCAAATAAGTAGCCTCAAGAAAAGCTCCCTAGCTCCAAACTAAGCTTTACCAAAACACTGCATTAAGCACAATAAACCCACACTTAACAAGTATTTCTGATGCAATGTGCATCTCCTACATAAATTATTTTAATGAAAAACAGGAGACATTAATTGCCCATCTTTGGTTTTAAGAAGAATGGCATTGAGAATGACAACAAAAGGTGAGACTCCTCTTTTCACTACGCAGCACTAGCAGTTGAACATTAGATCTATAAACATTTCAAAGTGTGGGTATCATTAATTCTTTCTGGAGAGGGCTGTCAGTTATAAATTGGAAGCTTTTCCTGCTTACAGGAGTTTATGAATACTGCCTGTTCAAGAGCACTACAAAACTCAAATCACATCTCCAGACACCAGAAAGAAGCTGACATAGCCCTGTGCACTTAAGCTACTTTTGAAGTCTCAAGGGCTTTGACTGGGCTCTCCCTATACTATTTAAATATTTTGGGTAACAAGGTCTCTCAGGAGCTTTGATTTTGGGCTATCTCTAAATTATTTAAATAGCTTCCAATAACTTATATTCTGTTTTCCAAGTACTAAAATTATTTACTTTACTTAAAAATTAAATATTAGCACCCTTTCCTGTCAACAAAAACAGACATTTTTCCTTTCTGCTACCTGGGTTTTTTTGAGGAAGAGGGTCAAGCAGCTTCCTGTGTATTGTTAAAGGGGATCCCACCTGGGGACCTCTTCCACCAGTTCTGACTTTCCCTTGCATAAAAAAACCTTGGTTTTTGCAGCCTTTTCTGACCTCTGATGTCCAGCAAATGAGTTAAGGCCACCCTACTTTTCACCCCTTCTGTTGTCTGACTTGCCCTGCCAGCTCAACCTGAAGATCTTAATTTTTGGACCAGAACCTTTTAAAGCTTTTATAATTTTGTATTTTCCTTTAAAAATGACCACTACGACAATCACACTCCTAGGATCAGCAGGGATTAATTGTGCAGCACAGATGTAAACTCTGGTAAATCAAGGAAGTCACTTGTGAAAACTAAGACCCTTTTATCCAATCTGACACCAAAGCTTCATGTACAAACAGCACATATAAACTACACTACAGTTCCCTGAACAACTGCCCTGGGTTTTTCTCTGACAATCAATTTCAGATGCTTGCAACAAAACTGTCAGTAGACAGAAGATCTTTTATAAGCAATTCCATGGCATTGAACTGCTGGCTGCAAGCCATAATTCATTCATATTCCTGAGTATCACTTAAGTGGTTTGGTGCTAGGTCTAAGTGCAGTAAGTTTTCCACTAGCTAGACATAGAACAATAGCCTGTGCTTCATTTTCGCATTAATCAAATCAGCTTCAAGTGCAACACATACCACCTGAACCATGTTTGAAATTTGGGCCTTTAACTTTATTAATTGGACACATGCAGTCAAGTCACAGTAATCAAATGTCCCCAATACAAGTGCTGAAAAATTTCTGCTTGCTCTATCTTTTATTTGAAAGGCTGCTGAGTAGGCTGAAGGTGTCAGTCTTTTTTGTTTGCCTGCAGATCACAGAGCAGGATCTCAGCTCAGGAGTCCTCAGTGCCAGCCAGTCTGGGGGCTCTCACTGACATAGCACATAGTACCTGGGAGAAATGAGCAAAGTCACTGAGTCCTCCTGTGGGACAGCCCCTCAGTGACATCTCTGCCCTACTTCCCCCTTGGGAAACAAGGCTAGAATTGCCATTAAGAAAGCTGTACAGATCTCCTTCTTGCTCAGGCATGCCAGGAGAGACACTGTTGAATGACATGAGTAAAAGACCTCTCTCCCCTACAGAACTAAAGATGAACAGTGTTTCTCTGACACAAAAAAAAAAAAAAACCTGGAAGATATGAAAAGCTGGGAAACATAGCCTTTTTTCTGACTCTTCACAGCTATAAAAATATTGCATTAATATTTACTTCTGTATCTTATTATTTTATGCTTTTGTTTGAGCATGTGACCAAAACTATTCAAAGCTCTCCAGCTTTGTGCCACTGACTGGTATGGGAAACAATCCATCCTTTGGTTCTTAGTGTTCCCATGTTTGTGGATTTCTGCTCCAAGACATTCCCAGTGTTCTTCAGCACCCTTCTTAGTAATTGTTTTCAAACATATACATCTTGCTGTACAGACAGCTTATTTCACATCTTTTAAAATATCTGTAATATTACAAAAAATCCTTAAGCAGCAATCCCCAGTTCAATAGACTCTGGATTTTTAAATAAAATAGAGCATTTTCTGCAGTTGGTGACAACTGCAATTCTGCTTGTCTATGTTACTAGGGCTCACAAATCTTTTTGTTCTCCTCTTTGAAACAGGTATTTTAAAGGGAGAACTAAAGAAATAATTCAGAGAAAACAATTATTAACTGGTTATTAAACCTCAAATTTTGTTCCTGAAAGCAATCAATTATTACAAAATAGAAGATACCAGACCAGAGACAAAAACGAAATACAGGAGCTACACAAGCTGGGCATTACTGTTTTCAATTCTACAGTGCAAAATAATTGATGAAAACTGTGAACAGAACTGAATTCAACATTTGGTATGACATTTCATCCTACAGAATTGAATTTCTATTAGTTATTTTTTTTTATTTAGAATTCACCATCAACAGCATATTTACTAACCTTATATACTAGTCTTTTATGCAGTATTACATCAAAAGCCTTCCTGAAGTCCAGGCAGATTAAGTCTACTGCTTCACCCCTCTCAGCTCTCACTGTCATCTCCTCAAAAGAAGTTAATCAAATTTGTTAAGCATCATCTCCTCTGCATAAATCCATGCTAATAAATCAGTTCATCCCTGACTCTATAATGCCTTTCAGTACAGAAGTCAGATTCAAATAATGACCAGTCTCTTTTTTTTAATACAGAATACAATGTTATTTTCTCTTTCCAGAGAAGTGCTTAAACTCTTTGTTACCTTTTCAAGACATTACTGCTCAGAATTAAGCATTGTGGCAATTATTGCATTGGTAATGAACTAAGATACTTGCTGTTACTGCTTTTCAACCCCGTTCTGCTTCCTTCATGTAAATAGTTATTTTCCATGGCATCTCAGAACAGGAGAGTCAGACTGTTTACTGCACAAATCCAAAGTGGACAACAAAACTTTGGAATTTAACAGACATTGTTATACACAGAGGCAAAACTGTTAGTGAAAAGAAACAACCCAAGTCTACTTGAAGCCAGCACAGATGATACAAATGGAGTTACCACCTGAAAAATGCATTCTTGTTATTGAACCAGATCTAAAGCAATTGATCTCAAAAGTTAAACTTTTGAGTATATTATTGCTTCAATGTTCGTTTGACCTCAAGTGGAGGATGCTTTTCTGTACAGCATGACTTCCTGCACACAAAGCAGATACACTAAAGCAAGGAGCCATTTATTTGCAGACTTGATTCCAAAAGATACCATGAAATGATCTACATATGATACTGTACCAATTAAAATAGACCTTCTGTGACAAAACCCAAACCCTGAGTGAACAGAGATCTACAATGGACTTCCAAACAAAACTAGAGATTCTAGAGGCTTCCACAGTAGTGTCTGATCCTTAAAGCAGGAACACACTTTACAGCTTCCTATCTAAGCTCGTAAGAAATCCTATAAAGGACAGAATGACTTAGTACTTTTGCCTATTATTCATGTGGTACTTCTCAGGACATTTACTGACTAACTCCTTAGTGAATAAGCTCAGCCTTGTGCTTGCCCTCATCCTTCACATGCGGAGTAAAAACTTGAACTTTCACTGTCTTTCGCTCCTGCAAAACTTAACTACATTTTCTTCCATACAGAATTCAGAAGTAAATGCTAAAAATGCCAAACTAGTAACGCCTCCATTTTGTATTCTTTGATGATTAAGAACACACTACAATTCTTACATTCATTCTCCTACTGCAACACTGACCACCTGATTCTTTTTAAGAAATATGCTTAATCAAACTACATCCTTTCCTTTCCCAAGTATCAACTCAAGTAAAAAAGCTGACAGACTATTAACCAGATAATAATTTATTTTAAAAAATAATTTACTAAGTTTAAAAAAACAACAGGGGAAAAATAAGCTGAATGTCACATCCCTTTTTGTCCACTATAGCCCTCTACCTCTTATTCATTTGAAACAGCTGCTCAAGTTCCATCTACTCCAAAACATATCCTCATAAAACACTTGACTGCATAAATGGGAAATAAAGATCAAAACATGCAGTAACTGGGCAACTAACTATTGACATTAAAAAGTTTAGGGGAATATTCCACATGGAATAAAGACCCTATTCTCACAAAGAGAAACCTGTCTTAAAGTGTACCATCAAAGCCCATTTCTCAGGTTGAAGTTTGGGCTCTTAAAAAAAAAAAAATCAAGAACAGAAAGAATCATAATTTAATATACTCACATGAAAAATATTAAAACTGTCTTCATACACACCTACCAAAGATTACTTAGACCCCACAGGATTCTTAAAGTGAGTTTTATAAAGTATTGTAATTAATTAGAGATTAACTACATTGGGGAAACTCACTTGCTTCCTGCGGGCCAGTTCTTCTTCTTCTCGTCGTTTCCTCTCATCTTCCTGCTGCCTCCTAAGTAGCTCTTCTTGTTGCCTCCGAAGCTCCTCCTGCCTTTTCCTCTCCTCTTCCTCTCGTTTGGCCCTCATTTCCACTTCTCTCCTCTCTTGCTCTAGCTACAATTCACATAAAACTATACTCAGATGCAGGTAACGTTTTCCTACACCATTTCTTAGGGCAACTCTGCTGATATTATAGTAACAGCTTAACAGATGAAGCCTCTGACAGATGCTCTCCCTTAATTGCAATTTTACCTACCAGCTGGCTGCCTACTGAGGTCAGATTCCTTAAACAGTCTGCAAGAATTTTGGAAAATTTCTGTTTGTAACAAACACTAGTTTTCCAGTCAGCCTTTCTACATCAGCTCCTCAAAATACCCTCTGACTTTAGAAGTGAGTAGTGAGTTGCTTTGCAGTCATCATAAAATAATAATTTTCAGGAAATGTACAGAGTCATACAGGTTCAAACTCACAAAAATAATTTCGTACTAGAGTACATGTAAAATAACCCTAGCAAATAAGACTCTTATGATTCCCCAAACCAATTCTCATGAAAATCACAAGGATCAAGAGTACAACTACCTGGTCTCAACTCAGGGTTTGGCCTGACAGCTCATGATGATCTCAGTTTAAAACAGAGGTGGCTAGTGCAGAGGTTTTAATCACACGTGTAGAACACAACCACTATTTCAGAGGTCAGTAGTACCTCCACAGCAATGGTTTCCAAACAGCTGTCCACAAGGATTTCCTCTAACTTGTTTTTATAATCCCTATTCTCTTTATGGTGTTTTGCATGAAAATCTAATCAAAATCATCCATTGAAGAGCTCAGTTTTCCATGGCTCAAGAACCACAATTACATTGCAGAAGAGTAATCCCAACTTCTTACAGTACAAAACAGTTTCTGACCTTTGCAGCCTTGGCCTTCTCGAGCTGCTGAAGTTGTTCTAGAGCTGGTCCCTGAGCTGCAGTATCAATGGGCAGATCCCAGACACTGCTTCCTTCCCAGACTAGACAGTGAAGAGAACAAACATTGACAAGCAAAAATAAGCACATGAACAAAACATAACTGAAAGGGGAGAATCTTGTGCATGCTGTTACTAGGTTTTTAGGAACTAAAATCATGTTAACACTTTTGCCTTAGTCAGTAGAGGGCCACCTTATCTTCCTGGAGAACAAGGCCTGTCCATGACTGAAGGAAGGCTGGGTTTCCTATGAAATTCCACAGAAGAACCAGCTATTCCAGCTCCTTCCACAAGAGCAGAACATCCTTAAATAGAACAATCCCTTAAGATCTAGACTTCCATAACCATTGGGAAAACTACCATATTCTTCACCTCTCTCAAATGGAACTTCTACTGCAAGGCAAAGTAGGCTGATCCAGTTAAACATCATGATGCAGAAATAATCTCCCTTTGTGTCAAAAAGGGAGGGATCATCTCAAAGATGCGGATTCTTAACGCATGGACTTTTCCCAAGAGAACTGTCCCAGGCTAAGCACCTTACCTGTAGGCTGTGAAGCTGACTGAAGTTCCCATATTGAGCCAGTGTCCGGCACTGACACAGACCTTGTAACAGGTGGCATCATGTTCTGTTCAGATATTCTGTAATACCAACAGGAAGAGTCAACACGCCACTTCCAGGGAGAGGAGTGCTCTGAACATGTATGAGATTCAGTAACTTGTAACATACTGCTTTCCTTCCACACCTCTATTTAAAACAAAAATATAATGTGGACAACAGTAGTTGCTGAGAACAGAGTTCTCGCTGATCTCACCCCTGCTGCTAAGTCAAGGGCTAAGCTACAGTTTTGCATTTGTTGCTTAGAGGTCAGTTTGAGGAACAAGCATCCAGTACTGCAGAACTGGCAAAGCTCCTTGGTGACCAGCACAGCTTATCTGTCAGGTACAATTTCAACTCCTTATTTCCATAAACACTCTCTGAGGCAAAGGTTACATATATAAAGTACTCCGTATCCTGAAACTGTTTCCTATTATTCTGAAACATAATCATATTCTCATTACTATCTTTAACATATACAATCCTGAAATATGAGCAAACTTAACTAGGTCAGACAGCTATATTATTATATACATACTAGAGTACAGGAACAACAGAATTCAGTTCAAGTCTGGGCTAGCTCACCTCATCTTCAGGGCCTGGAACTGCTGAAGGAGGATAGCAAGCTGCTGCTGCTGCTGGGAGGAGAGGGCTGCCTTCTGCTGCTGAGCCAGCATCTGTGCATACTGTTGTCTTCAAAAGAGAAGCAGACAAATGATATTTGTTTACTTATGCCCAAGTTGCAGACAGATTCATGCTCTGGGACTAATGCCCACTGACCTATATAATGTACACGCTAAATACTAGAGGAAACCACAGAACAGGAGCTTGGCAAAAATCAAAACACAAGAATACAGCCAGTTGGCTCACATGAGCACAACCTGACTTCTCTTCACCCTCAGCTGTCACCTGGCTATTACTGCCCCATGTTCTTCTTGTAAGCTGTGCAACATTACTTTCTTTTTTGTCTAAACTCTGTAACATTAGCTCAAATTAATCTGGCTTTTATCACTGCCCACCTGCAATCAGTCTCTTCACCAGTATGTCAAGGCATTGCCTAGCACAGGAGCAGGCTCTTGCCTCATTCAATCGTAAGCTGACAATCAGTATTGAAAAACTACAGTCACTACACATGCTTTCTGGATTCCCTGAAAAAGTAGTCTGACTGTGTTCTTTCCTTCAAGCTGCTGCAAAAAAAAGCTGTCAGGAGCTGGCCATAACTGAACAACTGACAGCTTTGGCAAAATGGATGTCAAACTGCTTTGCCCAGCAGGACCTTCCACTGATCTTCAAAGAGCTGAGCAAGCAGACCAAAAGTAAGTTCCACCTTCTCCATCTCCACTTCCAAAGATGTGTAGCCTTCTCCTGACATGAAAACATCTGAAGGTCATTACTAGGAACACCTGGGATTCAGTCTGATCATAACAGCTACCTATAAAGCAAGTCTCACCAAACTAGCTATGTGTGACACTGGAAAGGACCCTGGGGCAGACACACTGCTCTAATCCTGTACACTATCAACATCTCCAGCGTTCGTGGAAGCAGCTATTGCTGTTGGAGGTGAAGCACTCCCAGCCCCACTGCCCAAGGAAACAACAAGCAGCTGAACGTAGATGACTAAAAATGCAGAGCAGAACACAGCCACTGGGAAATCTTTGGGATAAGAAGTCTTACTGTATTAAAAGATGCTGATACTGCAGGTGCTGCATTTGGATTAGAGCCAGCTCTTGTTGTCTAGTCAGTCGCTCTTGGTCCAGCTCGCCCTATGTTTAGGAATAAAACATTCTTTTTCAGTAACATATATACTAAGAGTAGTAGATTGCAAATGCAAGCAACACAGAAGCTCTATTTTGACGAGAAAAATAAAAAGAAAATAGAAAAATACCTAGACTGAGATCAAGATTTACAAAGCCTGTGAAATACACAGCACCTTTACATATCACAGTACCCAACCTCCCAGCCACACCAAGCATTTTTAAATTACAAGTCTTTTCTACTCTGCAAAAGCAATCTAACACCAAGTCCAACTTTGGTGCTTGGAACTCCTGCAATTCCAAGACAGAGTAGATGACACCTAAATAATTCAATTCCCACTTGTTAGAGGACTATTTCAATACTGTAACAGTCACATAATTACCAGATGCGGAAGCGGTGCTGGGCCTGGAGTGAAGGGAACCCTGCCCCACATTTTCATGATGTCTCCAAGTGGCTGGAAAGTCTCGTCACAGGCTCTCTTCACCAACAGTGACATTGTGAAGTATCCAGCCTGGAACCACTCTGCCATCTCCTGATTACTGAATGGACCTGAAATCACATCAACCAACACACGTTGTGGGGAAAGGGAAGCAAGTCCAGGTTCAGCATGCTGGAAACAAGGAGCTGGCTATGGTCACACAGTGGCCAGCACCAGGCATTCCTGTCTGCCTCACCCACTCGTGGGGACACTGCTCATCCAAGGCTGGAGTGTCCATGCACATCTGTACAGAGGCCACAGCACTGCCCTAAAATTTCAGGAAAAGTGCATGATGGCTTTCATCTTGCCTTGGAGGGAATCAGGTCAGCTCTGGGGTGAAAGCCAAGCAGCCACTGTGGTGTGGGGCTTGGTCCAGCCAATCCCCCTGCTGTCCTCCAGCAGCACTTAATGCTTCAGGCTCCCAGCAGCTGCAGCTTCCACTTTGGAGCTCAGCAGTATCTGCTGGCTGACAGTGCTCAAACCACTACGGTTTCCAACTGCACTGCACAGATAATTAAACAATCTTAGCCTGCTTCAACTCTTGCCTTCAAATCAGAGGAACCTTCATGTTTTACAGAAGTTTTGCTTCTGGAACTTAGCAGATAAATAGATTCACCTCTAGTGAACAACTACATTTTTTAAGATAATGAGGATGCAGTTTCTTTCCTTTGTAAAAATCTACACTTTTCCTTCTCCTCCTCTTTTTTTCTAAGAAAGACTTCAGTCATTCCTTTCTAAAGGAGGGTTCCTGTACTAATTTTACATATTCAGATACATACAAAACCAGTATAAAAATATTATTTAACCAAGTAAGAATCACATAAATAAATTTTGCAAAATATCTTCTGAAAAGCAGGAACATTCAGTAACCCTTGCCTTCTCTGTAAGGGGTATCTCTAGAAGGTAATCCCTCCTAGAGAATAGGAAACCACAAGAGGCTATGCCAAGGAAAAAAAATTATTTGGAAGTGTTTACTTCTCGATGTCACATTGAAGTACTTAATACAGCAACAAAAACATTTAGATTGTCACCCAGCAATAAACACCAAGAAGTGACTGACATACACTGAGCAAATAAAAGCACTTTATGGTTAACGTTCTTTAAACTTAAAGGGATGAAAAAAAGGCTAAAGACATGCAATACCTGCAGACAAGAGATTGACACAGATCCCACAAACAACACCCCCACCAATCCTGTCTGGAGTTCACAGCTGAGAAGTCATTCACACTACACAGTGTGAAGTACAGCAAGGAAGGAATTCACCACTGAACTGCACTTTTGGGAAGCAGATAAGCAGCTGCTAAAACAGAGCCTTGGGACCTCCAAAAGAAATTTACCTTCTGAAAGCAAAGATGTAAGTATCTATAATGAAAGGCCTGCTCCAAATTTCATTTAAAAAAAATCCTTAAGCAAAAATTGAAAGCAGGGAGCAGTTCCTATCTATTACATGAACTAACAAAGCAGTGGCTACAAGCGCAATTTAAACTGAGACTCCGCACAAGCACTGGCTGGTGGAAACCTGGTTCCTCTTTGTCCTGGATTCTAAACAAACCACCCTCCCTGACTATTCCAGGTCTTCAGGCTGAGTCTAGAAAACCGCTTTCAAGGTTTCTTGCAGATTCTTTACAACAAGCTACTTGAGTGATCACATTCCTAGTTTGTTTCCCCACTGTTATCTGGAAATCTGAATAACTACTGGCATGTGAAACAGGTTTTAGTCTAACCTAATTTACAGGAACATGAAGTGATGGCAAACCTCAGCCACGATAAAGCACAGTTCTGGACGTTCAGCCTGCTGAGCTCATGGGGGCAGTGATGGGTTGAAGATATCTTCGAAACCTAATTCTAGAATGGTAAATTCCCTGTGCTGCTTTTGTGAAAAGAAGCACCAGCATCTGTTGGTGGTAATTCTGTGAAGAACTCTTTAAAAATTCTCTGAAACAAAAGAGGAAGTGTAAATGGCACAGACCTACCCTGAATTTCTCCTTGTGGATCTTTGTAGTACCACTTCTGCATGGCTTCGTGAAACAGGGGCATAGAGGAACCCTTTGCTCTGTGCTCTTGGATTTTTGCTGCTAGTCTTTCATCATCAAGGGCACTGTCCTGCAGATATGCCACCATTTTTTCTGCTTGCTGGAAGGGACACCAAAACCAAGAGTTAGATGGGGGCTTACAGATTTGAAAATGAGTACACCAAACACAACCACTTTGTGCTACCCAGTGCTCCAGAGTGTAGCAGGAATAACAGGCAGCCCCACGACAGGAGTGACTGCTACACAAACCTGGAGTTGTCCACCACCCTTGTCAGGCAGAATCCTGAACAAGCACAGTCCACTTGCTTAGGAAAAGCTTTAGAGCAACTTGCCAAGGAGCTCCCATGCAGTACCACAGTGAAAAATTGAACAGGCATGGGAGCATGAGCACAAAGAACGCTCTACATCTCAGCAGTTACTACAGTTTCATCAACACAGTTTTGTGACTCACTTACAGGATTTTTGGTTGGGTTTTTGTTTGATGGTTTATTTGTTTAGGGGGTTTAATAGACATACATATTTTCTCAAGGCAAATCATAATGCTACTTGACAGTGGTCGTAAGCACTATGGTCTCTAGCTCTTTAACACAGGGTATAGCACCCTGATCCAGAAAAATTATAAATAACTCAACAGCTTGAGTTATTTGCCAAAACAACNCAAAAACAAACAACAAAAAACAAACAAACAAAAAAAAAACCAGAGAGAAGCAGCTTTCAATATGCATTGTGGAGTATAAAGTTTTAGCTGCATTTCTGATTTTAGGGGCTTCAAATATTTTCTGCATTCCACATTCCTCCAGTCTCACAATTGTCAACAACAAAGGAATTAGAGAAATTTTACCTGCTCTAGGTGTTTGAGGCCCTCTTCATCATCTGGATCAGTGGGAATGTTGCCCATGCCTGGAGCAGCTGTGACAGGTGTTTGAACTGGCCGCAGAGCAGGATTTGAATTGGAAACAGGAGGAGAAAGATGAGCAGAAGCAGCTGTGTCTGCAGAAATCTGTGGCAAAGGTTGAGCAAGAGAAGCCAAATCTAAAGAAAAATGTTTAAGTTAGTTCATTATCTTTAATATAAATGACAATTACTTTTAAGAATTTAATGCAGAGAATATTCAACAGCTCAAATTTAGCACCAAAGCAAAAGTATTTTCAGATCTACCTAAATGTACTGCTCACAGCACGAGCACCCAGCCTAACTTCAAGGAACAAACAGTTTAGCTCTATCAGTGCAGAACTCGACACATTGGAGCATATCCTATTTCCTGGCCACACACATTTGTCCAGGCTATTCTGCTGTACTACAGTGAAGCACATCCACAACTAGCTCATGTTTGTCTGGACTGCATTTCACTGTGAAGTACCAGTGCACTGCAAGCATTGAGATGGCATATCCAACAAATCCTGTATTTCTAGACCAGTTGGTGAATTCTGGTTTCCCATCACCAGTCCTTGCCTCTTTTAAGGGGCCAGGATTATTCACAGTGAGTAATGGAAACTTACTAAATTTATCTGTCAGGTTTATTACCTTCCCCTCTGTTGGACATTTTGGCTGACAGTGTATTCTCCACTCGATTCTCTTTATCTTCTGTTTTTTCTGTTCTTTCTGGCACAGACTCTTCCTTCCTTTCAAAAAGGTTTGTCTGCAGCGGGTCTGGAGGCTGGGATTTCGGTGGGGTGTCTGACCTGGCAGCTGGAGATGATGCCTGAGCTGCTTCTTCCACTGCTTCTGTAACAAGGCACAGTTTTAAGTAACTGAGTTAACAGAAATTCTACACTGACAGTTGCAGAAGAAATCCCCCTTACCTGCCACTATTCTTTCTGTTTTCTCCCCCTCCTTCTTGGTCTTTTCATGATCTTTGGCTTCTTCATTGTGGCTCCCTTCAGAATCAGACCTTTCCTCCCCTTCCTCCACAGGCCGGAAGTCCATCTCCTGTTCCTCTGGTATTGGCTCCTTCTGCACTTTCTGCAAAGTCAATGCAGAAACGTGCGTGGGTTATATCCATAACCCACCTGACATCACAGGACATTTGCACCAAGTGACCCAAAGGCCCAAAGCAGCTTTTCACCTTCAAAGAGAGAAATGCTCCAGAGGAGTCAAACGTGCCCATTTCTTCCTCTGCATCCTCCAAGCACCACTCAGGGAGACTGTCCCTGTCGTCGTCCATGCTGCCGCTGCCGCAGCGCACGCGCCGATAGCCCCGCTCGTCGTCCCGGTCCCGGAAATCAAACTCGAATCTCCGCCGTCGCTCCATGTGCTCCCGCCAGCCTGCGGAATGAGGGCCGTCTAAGGCAGGGAAAGGAGCTTTACCACACAGTCCTGGGGCAGTGCTCACACAACGGGGGGGAAGGATACTGACAGCAATTCAGAAAGCTGTTACAAAGTACAGCCCACCTAGGAACAGGCAACTTCAAGGATGAGGCAAAGAAAAGGAGCATCCTGCCAATAAGCAGGAGACTTTCAAATATTGTCCACTGTATATCCTCACATTATAAACTGTGGAATAAGCATTAAAAATCACATAAGGCTAAAAAAGCTCAGCTACAAAATCTAAAACAGGCACCAAAATAAGACAAGCAACACTAGTTGCCAGTTGAGCTTACCAGCCATCATTAATTTAAGTCTTTTTGGCACCTTTACACGTGTAAGATATTGTATTTTCCTTCAGGGGCTCTGCAGAAGTCGCATTATGAACAAAACACCCATGTTTTAGCCTCTTGTACTCAGACATACTTTTGGGCATATACATGAAAAATGGAGAGTTAACTGTTCAAATACCTTTGAAAGGACTGGTCAGCCTATTGAATGGGTTTTTTTAACCATGGAATACCAAAACTTAGAAAGATAAGAAATGGAAGAACATTCCCAATTCATGTATAAACTTCATATTCAGAAGACACCTTCATTCAGCCAAGCTTCAAATCCTCTGAGTGCAATAATGTTATTTAAGCTGTAAAGAGCTGGCTGCTAAGGAAAATAAATTGGGAGTGAAAGGACTGTACACACAGCTTTCCATGAAATACAAGCCACCTTTATAACAAAGGTGCAAAGAAAAATGAAGGCATCTTAGAGCTTCTCATGATGGCTGTATTTAATTGGAAAAAAAAAAAAACAAACGTAAATTCTTTTTTTTGCTCCAAGAATCTGTGCACTAGAATCAGTGCAGTATCACAGTATCAAATATCTACCAAAAACAACCAAATCACAGTAAAGGAGAGAAATGTGGTCCTGTTTCATGACTAATTCATGTTTCCACACTGACCTTAATACCCTAACAATTAATATCAGCCATGCAAAAATCCACCTTTGTCTCACAAATACTGGAAATGTAAAACTCCTTCCAGAAACATTCTCAACTTCAATCTTAAATTTTACTAAGGAAATACAAATGTTAGACTTTAATAAGGCCTTCACTATTCCAGATGTACTTATCTGCAAATAATTCCACTGGATAACTTAACCTACGCTTCTAGTTATGCCTCGCAAAGAAAGTAGCATCAAACCATCAAATCAATGTTCTGAGGCAATCTTTTTAATGTTATTAAGGAAAGATATTTTCCTTAATATTAAGGAAAGATATTAAGGAAAGTGTGAGAGATTGTTGACAACCAGACAGCATTTCTGATTGAGTCCCTGGACAGACAGCTCCTCATTACAAGCAGCCATGTCCATGTCAGGGCTCCCAGCAGGAGAGAGGAGCCTGCATTGAGAGGAGTCTCTATTTTTCCACAGTTCATATGCCAATACCAAGAGTGCAGCTCTTCATAGTGAGACCAAGAAATGTGGTTTTTGAATGTGAATTCTAAGCACTTTGTTAAGCCCAGGTATCTTCAAAGTTCAAATGAAGAACCATCTAGTCTACTCGCAGAGATTTAGTCACACCACCTTTTACAGCCCCCCCATTTTCAGAGCTATGTGGAGAGGCAAAAAGACATAGGTGTAGCAGCCTCGTGCCCTTGTTTCTTAGTAACAAAATGTGCTTGTAAAAGCCCAGTTTAAATATAGGCCATAATTCAGGTCTGAAATACGAGGCTGCCAACCTTTTAGAGCAAGCCAAGAGGAGAGATAAACTTGAATTCTTACATGAAGTTTTTTAACCAGAAGTTAGGACACAAACACAGCTTTAAGTTCAGCCCCATATTAACACTAGGCAGTAGTTACAGGTTCAATATTTCAAGTAAAGAGCCAATTTTAAGCTTAATTTATCCCTTGAAATTTTGGGTGACATTGTAGGTAAAATATAGGACTACTGTCTGCTTCAGGATATCCAGGAACACATTAGCCTTATTAATAGCTTTTTCTCTCTTGAAAGTTATATTCTCTAACTCAGCAGTGAAATTTTCAATACATACTAAACCAACACTAAATGCTAAACTGAACACTTAACAAAAGAATAATACACTTTTTTTGGGCATATATTATATATATACCTAGTTCTTACTTTGCTCAAGTTTGGAGCAAGATTCTCCAATGTACTTTAGTTGCTTCATGATATTTAGGAAACACAAGGAACAATGCCCAAAAATTCAACTCTAGTTGAATCACAGCACCTGATTCTGAAAGTGGAGTGAATCAAGATGAATTTGAAAAGCCTTTCAAACAAAGCAGCAACTAAAAAATCTTTATATGAGAGTACAGCTTAAGGCCTCTCTCAAATGCTCCTCAGGAAAAAGACCAATTTGAAGAGCTATTTAAGCAAAGACACAAAATCACATCAGAAATTCTAGTCAAGAAAAACTCATTCCTATTCTTTAAGGCTGACATGGTAACCAAAACCATGAACATCTACAAATCATCACTAGTTTTGAGACCAAAACAGGTTTGTATATGTTTCTGACAAAACAGACTTGGCCTTGTAAATTTAAAGGGCAATCACTGTACGAATGCAATCTGTACAGATCTGTAAGACCAGAAAGAGGTGGTTTTTAGGCATTTATAATTTTAAAACATGGTTAAAAATTAAGAGGAAAAAAAAAAGAACATTGAAGCAGCTAGTGAATCTAAATCTGTGATCACACTCTTCTAGCAGTTATTAAAGCCAGTGTAAAGATGCTAGCAGGGAGTACACAGAGACAAGCCACAGGAAGGACCAACTAAACAAATGACAACAGTCCTCTGAAGACATTTCTCTATTTTTAGCAGGACACGTGACTGTATTGTTACCTAACACCAGAATAAACACAAAGAAGTAGTTTAAACCACGCCAATTTGAGTTAAACTCGTTTAAAGCAAAAATGTGATTTAAACCATTTTGATAGCTCTGTGGCCACTACTAAGAGGAGAATTCAAATATAGCTCTGATGAAAGCTGGAACTAGGACAATACAGGTATCAGCTCAGGCTATCTCAAAACTGGCAACTTTTCTGCAGATTCACCTAAGTCTTAGAACAGGCTTTCAACAATACCTGCTAAAACTAACTCGTAATGGAAGTTCAGTTCGTTTCTACTACACTGAAAATTCAAATAAGCAGTATGACAAAACCTTCCTCAGAACATCCAAAAAAGTTCAAGACCTGAATGAACTTCTGAACTTTGAGATCTACACTTCCTTTTAAGCTAAAGCATGCAAGCTGGTACTCACAGAACACTCCACTCCTGAGTATCATGCTGCATCATGAGGTAGCAGGCCTGATGTTACCTCAACTAGATAACAAAGCAGCAGTGTCTGATCAACAACTGTGACCAAACACTGGGGAAAAGAAAATTATATTCTTCAAGATTTGCCTATTAGCCTTGCTCTAAATAGAAAACATCTGATGATAAATCAAGCCTTGGGGCTTGATTTGCTAAATTTTAGTACAAGAGAACAGCTGTTTTAGAGCAGAGTTATACACAGCTATGAAGAAGGCTCAGAATGGAGGTCATGGTTGCTCCCAACAACAAATGTACTGAAAGTCTGGGATGTTGAAAAGGGCAACAGAGCCCCTCTAAGAGCGACTGGGACTTTTTTTAATGGAAGAGAAGAAGTTGTCCACCTCAGCTCCAAAAATGTCCTGTGCTTTCTTTGCTTTCCTAACAAGCTTAGCATGGAGCAAAGGAGGCTCAAGCCTTAAGATCCTTAAAGGATCTTATCCCTGTCTAGAACTACCAGAAAGAAGGTTTAGATTGGGCATTTGGAGCAATTTCTTCAATGAAAGGGCTGTCAAGCATTAACACAGATGCCCAGGGAAGTGGTGGAGTCCCCGTCCCTGGAGGGATTTAAAACCATGTAGATGAGGCACTTAAGGACATGGTTTAGTGGTGGCCTTGGCAGTGCTGGGTCAATGGTTGGACTCAAACACCTTAAAGGTCTTTTCCAAACTTAACAATTTTATTATTCTGTGAAAATGTAACAGTAGAAGAGCCTAATCTTCTCCTGGTACTCCAAAAGCCTTCTGCAGCCAAAAGATAGCCAAATCCAGGATCCACACCAGGTATGACTGAATCTTTTCCAAAAAGGGAAAAAACCATAGTATGTTTCAGTCCTGCTACTGAAATACCAAGCTCTGCTTTGTATTTCTCCTGCAATTCCAGCAATGCAATGCTGGAAAGCAAGTAAACAGACTTGCCCTGTCAGGCCTGGGAAGGGGAGAGTGAAACCAAACAGGTGCCTGAAATTTATTGAGACAAGATATCCTGTAACTAACTACAAAATGTATAGAGCAACATTTTTGGGGATTTTCCAAGGATGCTTCTTAGCATTGCAAACACATCTGGAAAACTAGAAAGAGGGCAATCACCAGAGTGGTTTAGTGTCAGTGTCACTCTACAGCATTAGGTATGCCGTCTGATGCAAGTGATTTCTGTCCCCTCACTGTCACAGCCACAAAGAAACAGTACTATTAAAAACACCCCTTATTTTACCAGGTACATATACACCTGGAGCACAATACAGACAAAGTGCACACTTGAAAAGTATTGTTCCCTTAAATATGTATGGGTACTGAAGATGCTAAAAGGAAAACAAAAGGCACATAATTTTATGCTTTATCTTGGTCATTTTGTGACCACGAGCCCCACACATGCCGAACAGTATTTAATGACTAAAACTACATGAACCTATTTTTGCCTATTTTTGAATGTGGCACCTCCCTCTCCTCATGGCCTTTGCCCTCTCTTTGTAACCACGGCTGCGTGTTTGCCCAGCTCTGCTCTCACCTGGACTGTGAGGACGCCACCTCTCCCCATCCCTCCGTGACCCAGCCAGTCGCCAGCCTCCATCCTCATCTTCCCCATTCTGTTCCTCCCTGAAGATGCGCCAGTTCTCGCTCTCAGAGCGTATAAATTCGTGTTTCCTCCCCGCAGTCACTGTCCCACCTTCCTCAAAGTTTGGTCTCACTGCAAAGAAAACACAGGCCAGTGAACACATGTCCTGTCTTTAGAAACACAGAAATATAAAAGGGTTGAAATCCTGCTCTCTTGGAGGCAAAAATGCACCAGAAGTGGTTATAGGAACCTAGGAGAGGAATGGAAATTCAAGAAGGAAACATGACAGAGATTTAAGAAATCCAGGTGCCTATGTACCTTAGGATGGAAAGACCAAAAAAAAAGAAAATCCAGAAAGAAGCAAAGCATATAGGTAATTAGAACATGGATAGGAAAGGCAAAGGAGGAAAAGGCAGTTTAAGAGATGTAGGGAAATGTAACAGACAGAAAAGGTGTGCAGAGAAAAAGAATAAACTGCTTTATCATGAAGCGTCTCAAGCTAAATGGGAACACAGTGTAAACATTATATAAACCAAACACATTTCCTACTTCTGTAATAAAAAGAAGGTGAAATCTATTTATTTAATGAAACATATAGCAGTCTAACTATTAGGAAACACTGAAAATTTAAAGTAGCATTGAGGAATAAATGAGAAAAAATTTAACAATGTTAACACTATGCTGTGAAGCCATCTTCTGTAGAGCCAAGGTCAGTGTATGAAGGGCTAGAAGCAATTATACCTGAGCTGAAGGATAAGTCCACTAGAAGTTTAGGAGAAAGGATAGTCTTTTAGTTCCCAATTTACATTATGTTATATTTAAAACAAAACATAAAATCCTCAAGTACCTATGAAGAGCAACCATGTCAGAAGAGAATTATATAACTATTTTTATGAAAAGACTCCACATTATACACCAAGATTTTCAAGTCATACACCAGTATGCCAAGGCTTAACATAGATGCTGCTTTCACTGCTGACATGCCCTGACAAGACAGCCCATCACTGAAATAAGTTTCTTCAGCTGTGTAGCACCAGAATTTTCAGAGGAACCACAGTGATGTCATTTCCTCACTAGTATTATTACCTAGTGTTAACCTGAAATTATGATGTTATATATAAAAAGAAAAGTCTTCAAGTACTAGAGAAAGGTATACTGAATCTTCCTTCTTAAGAGTCCTAAAATCCAAAAACGTAAGATGTTATTTGGTAAAGTCTGTTTAGTAGGCCTGCTTTCTTAGATAGGAAAAACAAATAGTATGATCATGTACTAAGATTCCTGGAGTGGAAAGAGATATTTAAAAGTATTTAGTTTAGGAAGCATAGGAGGATGCTTTCTTAGCATCAGGCATTTTTTTTCAGTCAATGAAAAAGATGAGGAAACAAGATCTGAAATTCTGTGGCATATCAGACTGTTGTTTAGAACATGAAAATTCTTCCTGCCAGAGATATTGCACTCTGTAGACAGGAAGCACACACTGGCTCTCTATTTTTCATGCACCTTGGAGAAAAACTGACATCCCTTCTCCACCATTTCAAAACACTGGAGGAAAAAACCTTTCTCTAGCTCTAATTTTTCTAGAATACTTTTCCCTTATGTTGTTCCTATACGAGGAGCTAAAGCACATTGGCCAATTTAAAGTCCAGCACCAGTACCTAACTTAAAGTTAAGCACCAGTACCAAGAGGCAATGTCAGCTATGAAGCCAAGTATTACCCAGTTACACCTTTACTGCACTGAAGGGGACATCTAGCTGAAGATCACTTCTAGATTTGCTGGGTTTTGAGAAACAAAACAATCTGCAGACTGTATTTTGGGGAGTCTCTGGTAATACTCCAAATAAAACAAAATGGCTGGAGGCACTCAACTCCCTTCCTTTGGTGGGTGTGATGCTGGCAACTTTTTATCTGGACTGGATAAATCTTTGCAGATGAAGGTCAGCCACATTCTGTTTTCCAGTGCTTCATGGAAAGACGGGAAAGGAACAAGCCAGACAGAAAAATCTAAGTCTGGGAATTTTTAATTTTTTTTTTACATTTTTGGTATCTAAAAATATAATGCAGACTCTGGTAACAAAAAGTGCAGGGAAACCTCCCACCATTGCTCCTTGGATGGGCTTCCCATAGTAGAAAATCAGAAGGCAAAGCTACAGAGCCGCGTCAGCTGGAAGTAAAACACAGAGGCGCACAGGAGAGAGCTGCAACCCAACAGACATGGGAAGCCTAAGCCCCAGACAAGAAGGAAAGTGCTTAATTCTGAATTTATTTTAAAAATGCTACAAAGATGAAGAGAGCCAGTTTATTTTCATTTTGCAGCACAAGACACTAGTTGGTTTTTTTACTAAAACAGTTACCAAAAGAAAAAAGTTAATTGAATCACTATTTTGAGACACGAGAAGTAATATTTTTACAGATTTATCTATTATTTTCATAAAGACTCACAGCTATTACTTGATACTTATTAAGTAACATTAATTTGAGAGGTTTGAGACTCTACCAATTAAGGAAAAAAAAGGGGTGTTCTTCCCTTCCATTGTAAGTTCAGTTGATTCTGGAGACTGCTCTTTAACACAGACAAGCTCTCAGCTCACAGGTCTTGTTCCACTCTTCCAAAAACATTTAGGAAAAAAAGTCACTTAAAGAATATTGTGCAGTCTGCTTTGCCACTGTATATCCAGGTTTTAGCCCCACTGCACACCTACTCATGCTATAGGCAAACCAAGGCAATTCAGGTTCTGTTTGTCCTCAGGACAGCAGACTTTGTTCCCAAGAACTATAAAAGTCAGGTTTTGTATACTGAACTTGCAGAAATTGGGGTTTGAAACACATCTCTGTAGAGGTTACAAAACATCAAATGCTGTTTGCCAAGATCAGACTCAAGTAGGATCCTGCCCCTCTTCTGATTTTGAATTCTGTGGCATTACAAATACAGAAATGAAAAAAAAAAATCAAATATAAGGGGTCAGTATTATATTCCTCTGAGCATGGGATCACCTGTGGTTCCAAAACTTTTCTAAACACAGCAGCACTCCAGTGTCACATCAAAGACTGTTCTGATGCCACATTCAGTGGAATTTAGAGAAAAAAATGCAGTGTCTCATGACATTCTTCAGTTTTCTGGTACTAGGATATCACAGCAAGCATCAGTCAAAGAACAAGGTATGTGTCCAAACAGGTCTGGCATCAGATGATCCTGAAGATTAGACAGACCAGCCAAGAAACTGGTTCTTAACAAACACAAACCAGTCACAGGTTAAGAACCAGAAAAATCAAGCTACCAAGTGACAGAAAGACTCTGACAAACTGAATACAAGAATATTCCTATATATTACATCTAAATTCATAACTTATAAAGTCCCAGCATATTTTTTGCAAACTGTTTCTACATTTGAGAACAATCATTTCAGCTGAAATGACTTAGATCACAGAGTCAGGACTTGGCAATGTTTTAAGGATGAAAGAAAATAAAATGCAATCTATGGTTTTGCCTTGGACTAATTGACTGGACTTCCTGAAGAGAAGGAGCAGTAAAAGGGCACCTCTGTTCAGGCCTGTCACAAAGCCAGCAATGGTGTTTACAGAAAACTTCAGACAGAGCTGAGTGGTATCCAGCCAGAAAAGCCTACAGCTGTGCAACACTGATTTGAAGGGATACTGACTGTGGAGAACAAGACTGGATTTGGGGATGTGGTCCCATGGCAACACGTTTAAGAAGAGGACTTACTAACAGAATGGCAAATAACTTCTGTTCTCCAGACTGCCACCCCACATTTCCTACACTACCCTCACTGTCTGGAAAGAATAAACAGGAAAGATGACTGACAGCACTGCTGTTTCCTCTACAGAGGGGCAAGAACCAGGAGAGTCTATTAAGTACCTGGACTTGCTCTCTTCTCTCTGCTGCCTGCTACACAATTCCTGAAGAGGAAGATAAAGATAAAAATCTTTGCAGTCAGTGCTTTTAAAGGAACTGAAATAACTTTGCCTAAATGTGTAATTGTTTATTTTACAGAAGAATAAAATAAATGTCCTTAAGATGATGCTTCTAGAGAAAGACTACCTTCCCATCAGAACACTACTGGACGTGCTAGGAACACCACAGGAATACAAATACCATGAAGTGACTCCCAGTGACAGATCAGAAGTTCTGAATACCATTTCTAGCTTCAAATTTTCAACCTCTCTGCATAAAATCTGACTAGTAGGTCTCAAAAACATACTATCAAATATAACTCTGTATTTTTTCTCACTAAATTGACCATTATCTACTGTCACCAGCGTGAGTGAGCCAATAGACTCAAAGGAACTAACAAGAGTTCAATTCCATAACACACCTGAAACACACACACTGTACCTAATTTCACCTGCTATACAACTGTGCAAAGATTTCCAAATCATTCAGTTGAATTAGACTAGAAAACCAGTTACCATATAGCAAATGCTTTCTACAGTTCAAAAGATGGTTTCTAAGAAAATACTGTTTGAAACCAAAATCCTACTTGTGACTAAGTGAGGCTGCCTGCAGTGGAGGGAAGGGTAAAGGGCAAGTCACACTGTCCCACAGCCTTGTCACACTGGTGGGAGTCCCCTGGCACTACATTATTTGCCCTAGTTCTCAAAGTCACACTATGCCTATCAACTTCCAGTGCTGTGCCTGAACATGTATTAAAATGTTCCATACTAATGAAGCAAAAAATTAATGTTTTGCAATTTAGGGTTGGGGGAAGGTTAAAGAAGAAAAAATAGGGAGGATTTTGTTTCCTAAGCAGGAAAGTCTACATTAATGATTTTCCCAGCAGGCCTTCAGTAGTTTTACTGCAAACAACCACAGCCTTTGTTTCTCAGATCCTCTTACATCTGACGTTCAAAGCCCTCACATCAGCAGCTCACCAAGGGATAAAAAAAAAAAAGTGAACCAGTACTGTGTTCCAGAGCTGTCCTCAGAGCTGGTGCAGCAGGGAAGCACACTGACCACTCTGCTCAGCTGCTCACTAAGACATACCCTCAACAACTCCTCTCATTTCACGAGTGAAAGAGCAAACAGCTTAAGTCAAAGTGGTTTCATCTGCCGCATGGAATCAGCAAGCCACCTAATCTGCCTTGTTTCATTCCTAGGCTTTAGCAAAATCCTGTGATTAATTCCATGTTTTCACAAAGGAGCAATGTGGAGATGGAAATGGCCAGGTCTACATCTCCTGAGCAGCATTAGGCTGCAATTCAGCAACACCCTCCTAAGACCACAGGCTGCGCCATGAGCTGCATCCACCTTTCCATTCACATTCCAGAGCTTGGGACCTAACAAGAAAAGAAGAAGTGGAGCAGCAGTGGGACACAAGAGTGTCTCTCTTCACCCAAATGAACAGTAGTTCATACTGGTTAGAGAAAAGATATACTGAACAGTGTGGGTTTTCAGCAGCAATATAGGAACTTTTCCACTCAGCTTTTCCAAGGCAATTTTGGCCTTTTCAACTTTCATGTAAAACTTTAGGTTATACAAACCTAAAAAATTATCTTGATTAAGGAGGTGAGGAGGAAAGCACCCCTTCTCCAAGTAAGTGTTTGAGGATTTCTCCTTGGCTGGTAAGGGTTTGTGTTGGGTAAAGAAATGCTCCTAACAAACCAGCATTCTTTTCCACATGATCAGAGCCAACCAGCCCCCCTGCAGGCAAAATGACCAATCAAATCAGCTTCAGATGGAAACCAATCCCCCCAGCATATAAACACAGGAATGAGACATACAAACCCATTTTTAAAGGTTTTGGGTTTTTTTTTTAATTTCTACCAACCTCTTGTGGGAAGTTTCTTGTTAGTGCTGGGACCAGTACACCAGACCAGAGCAGTCTCTCTCCTGGAGCCCAGGTTATCCCCTCCTCCTGCTCAAAGACCCTCTGAAGACTGGTAAGTACACAAAACCATCATATTTTTTTCTTCCTTTTTTCTTATTATACAATTTGAATTGTTCTGTCACTCTTTAATCAAAGAAATCGAAGTTCTTTTCAGGGCAGAGTTTTATTTCTAAAGCTTGCTAAATGAAGTATCACATTAAACAAAATGGTTGCTGATTTTTACCCCTCAGAGAAGAAAATGCTTTCTCAAATGACCACAGTCCTAAGAGCACACAGAGCAAATCCAAAGTCTTTATGCAATATTTTTTCAGAAAGTTTTTGAGATAAGTGCTGGAAAGGCTCTGCAGATAGGGAGCATTTGCAAGGTCCAGTTACAGAGATGGGTGTTATGAAATTGGCCAAGAATCACGAAAAAGTCACTCTCACCTTACTGCACTCATAACTCAGCATTCAGTTCCATCACAAATTAAAAGAAACAAGCTTCACATCTTCAAATTTGCTTTTACCATCTCTAATTATATCTCAGACATCAACAGTTTTCAATCAATGAATTCATCCCTGTGCTTATGGACTCACAGCGAGCCGGCACCGCTGCCCAGGACACCACATAGGGACATGGAGTGAACTCTACCGTCCTGCAAAATTCAGCCATTCTGGGCAAGCCACGGGAAAGCCTGCATCACACAGGGCAGGACTGCTCTTCAAAAACAGCAAGTTCCACAAAAAAAGGCTGGCAGCAAACTTCTATTACTGTAACTTTTACATTGAATAAAACCCTCCCTGGTAACTAACAAATTACTCCTCTGTTACCAATATTTAATTCTGCATTTAAGTTTCATTATAAGGATTTAATATATACTGGAATATTTGACAGCCTTTACCAAGACTTGGCTTAAATGTTGCTTTTCTGTTTCTATAAATATGGCCAGATTAATTGGTCCACTCAGGTGCTTCAAAATCAAGAATTAGTGTTCATACGGATCCTCAGAGTACTTATGTGAAAATACATTACATATAAAATGGAGCACTATTTAGCTTCCTAAAAATCAAGTATATAAGCAGCCTTGTTTTCTGTACTATAAAAGGAGACAGACATACTCTCCTATTTTACCACCTCTTTCTTTAAAGTGCATTTGGTAATAAACTGTCACAGAAAGTCAGAAGTATGAGCTCTCACATCCTAACCTTTATGGCACTTGCTTTGAAAAATTTAACCTGGTAGTCAACAAATTCAAGTTTCCATTTTTACAAGACCTACTTATAAATGTAACAAGTCCTGAAAGCTTATCTTAATTCTGCACACTGCTCAGAAGTAACAGTTTTTTCACAAACTACTTCCACTCATCTCAATGAGGCATTAGCTACAAAACCAAAAGGACAAATACGTTTGAAATGTTAACTGTTCCACTCACAAGAGGAGCATAAGCTCTCAACCAATGCAGCTTCTCTCAAGCTGAATTACTTCCTACATTTCTAAGACTGTCCTCTAATGTAAGCTAGATGACCCAGTCATTTCATCCATACTAAAAAAAAACTTTATTTCCTAATAATAATGCCAGAGCATCTCCAAGGGTGGCCATTCAATCTAAAAAAGTAATACACAATACTCTAAAAATAAGAACACACAAAATAGCCATTTTAATAGCATGAAAAATGCCTTTAAAAATTTTAATCTTAGTTTGCTCTTACTGCAAAGCACAGAGCCAGCAAGAGACCTGCACAATCCCAGCTCAGAGCAGACAAGGTTTAAATCTGAAGCTTGTACATGATCATGCAAACCTAGGCCAAGTAAAGAAGGAATGCACACATCTCCACAGGGGCATGCCACCACACGGATTCCAGTATATCTTGGAATAATGCTGCAGTTTTTACAGTCACTCCCAGAAAACAGCAGGTCCTCAAGACCCCTTTCCTGTCAGAATAAAGCAGCACAGCATAAACTGTTTCAAATCCCTTCTAAGGTCAATTAGAACAGACTTTGTCAAGACTAGAAGCTGGGCAAGTAGGGCAAGACTGCAGAAGTCCCCCCTGGACACAACTCCACACTCGGGCTCTTCAAAAGGTTGCAGATGCATTTGTGTACCGAGCTGAGAACAGGCTGGAAGTGTCACTCTGAATGCTTTCAACAGAGAAGGCAAACGAAAATGAAGACAGTACTGCCAATGAGTTTCCCTGCAACCCTACCAGAGTCCTAAGAAAAAGCTAAGCAAGAGGAAAGGAGAGGAAATCAGCGTGGCAGCACGGAAAAGGAATGCAGTAAAGGCTGTTACAACACAAGGAAGAAGACCTCAATCAAAAAGGCAAAGCACGGGCAATCCACGCATTGGATCATGAATTTCAGAAATGCAAGAAACATCCCAAAGCTGTAAGGCAAGGTTTTATCACACCTAAATCATTAGCCAGCCAGGTCAGTTTAGAACCTGTCCCACTGCCAGAAGAAAGAATCTGTGATTTTTTAAAAAAAATTAGTAGACACCCTACCTTGATTTGTCTTAGAGGAATGTATAGAAGAAAGAAGCCAGGATGAGGGACAATGTGATAAAAAGACCAAAAACCAAAAAAAAGCTAAGAACTGACTCATACACTGGTGTTGGTGATATTTTAGCTTTTAAGAGAAGGTAAACAGGAAGGATAAGACACAGCAAATGTGTGATAAGGGACTGGTCAGCATGCCAAAAGAGGTTTAGAAAAGTGCTATCTGACAGATCCTGTCTTTCTAGTCAGGGGCTATCAGCTGAGAGATGGAGAGACAAGAAACACTCCAAAGCTTCATCAACACTTGCTTGAGTCAGGAATCAAAACCCACCGAATAACGTAACATAAAGGTTGTTGAGAGAGATCACTGGACAAACCTGGATAAGAAACACTGCATGTATGTTACAGCAGAGACAAGCATTCTCCAACAAACACTGAATTTTTCTTCTCAAGTCCAAGTTGAATGTCTTTCCTAAAACATACTCTGAAACTGGATTAATGTGGGGTCATCAAGGACCATACCAGGCAGGAGATTCAATCAGGGATCCAGGCAGGGGTCCAAATTGTACTTTCTTACTTCATTAATTTATCACTAACAAGGAAAGAAGGTATTTGTATTTTTTTACTATGGGCAAGGAAAGGAGTAGACAGAAGACATTAACACTTCTTAAATTCAAAGCCTCATCTGCTCTTAAGCTGCCTCTGCTTTTGAGAATACAGAAGACTGATCCTCCAACCTGGGTAAGCTATTTCCTACAGGGCAGTTACTCTTTTGCCTCTTATTCACACCCAACTGCACTGCTCTCAGTGTCTATTTGCAGTTTCTTATCTGTTTTTCTCAATCCAAGAAGCTAAGACTTGTGGCTCTTAATCCATCAATAGCGCTTGAAAAAAGGGGGTTTGGAACTCAAGCTTACACATTTCCAATGCTATCCCTGCCAATGAAATAGAAAACTAACATTTTCAACAGTCCTAGACTAGAAAAATCAGAGCACTGTACCAGTGCATAACCTGGTTAAACTCAGAAGGCAAATACACCTGCTTGGTAGTCTCAAGGAGCAGAGACACTGAACAGTTCTGAAATGTGCTGCTGGGGGCTAATGTAGGTTCTCTTTCTCAAGTGCCTTCAAAATCTTTCAGGAATCAATCCTCCCCCATTGAAGAAATCCCAAAGAACCTGATTTTTTTCAGAGTTTAAGACAACATTAAGTGATTAATCACCACCCTAAGAAGCTCCTTAATCAACAAATCTGAGAACCTACAATGCTGACAGCATTTGCTCTAAGTCTGTAGTTCAAACATACTGCCTTTGCACTCATGTGAAGATTTGAAGCACAGCCAAAAAAAATGTATCATCTTAAGAATGTTTTCCCTTTTTTCTTAATATACATTAAGAACACCACAGAAAAGGCTTCTGTTACCAATCAGTCAGCATCAGAATCACTTCCACAACATCTATTTGTTCTGTAAGCCCTTATTGCTTAGAGTCTACAAAGCAGATTCTGCCATCAAAGTACCACAAGAATTTACAGAAAACCACAAGCTTTGGCTTTTGGTTGTGCTTCGTTGTTTTGGGTTTTTTGTTGGTTTGCTGATTTGTTTTGAATGCATGAAGCACTCAGAGGTATTTTGTTCTGTAAGGGTCCTCTAGTCAAACAAGGGAGTGTTTCTTGTGAGTGATGCTTACTCTAAGATGATAAAACCAAGGCACTATTGCTCAAAAATGAGCATGGTTCCCATAATCCTTCCCATTCAGAGATGCCCATTTTCCAGCTCCTTCAAGGCCTCTAGTAGGGCTCATCTCAATCATAACACAAGGACTGTGCTCTACAGACAAGTCATTAATCATTGGATTACTGAAGCATGTATAATTGCATTCAGGTTACTGCAGAGCAAGAGTGAGACCTGCCATTCAGGGAGCTATGCAGCAGACTGAAGAGCCACCTCAGTGAAGGTGGGGGGTCATGCCATAAACTGCATGGACTACAACAAAAATCCCCCAAGAAAAGTAGGTTGGTACCATACGCCAGGAGAGTCTCACTAAGTCCACTGTAGTCTCTGACACAGGGAATGGTTTCCAAATATTCCTCCTGGGAGATGTGAACAAGAAAACTGAAAATAAGGGGAAAACCACCAAATTCCACTCAGGCCATCATCTACTTTATCTCCCTCTGACTACGGCATGGACAGAAGTAATAGCTAGATGGTTTTGTAAAAAGAAAAAAAAATAGCTAAATAGTCACTGTTATGTCAATCCTCATATCTCAGCAGACATTAAACACAAGTAAAAGCAAAAGAAAATCTTCTGTAATTACTAAAATTTCGTTGAAGCAACAGTAATGTAAACTGCTGGTTTATGGGATCAAAGATGGCAAGACAAATTTTGACCTACCATAAATTCATTCTGAATTTCAGGATCCCTACTTCTAATGCATTTCAAGAGAAAATTAAGATGGCACTGTTGGAAGGGAAAAACCCAATTCCTCTACAAAAAATGTAATAGACTGAAACAGCCATCATTCAAAGAAAAGTCAAAATTGATAGGAAACCAAAACTGACTAAATACACCATATATAATTATCATTTGCAGAATTTACAGGTATTTTTTAATTCTCTGTTGTTCTAGAAACAAGTTTCCTCACAACCTTCTTTAAACAGGTTGTACACTTCATGAAGTCTCTATTTTACACAAACCTGTACTTAATTTTATTCTGTCCCAGGTGAACTTTAAACATACAGTATTTGTAAAATGTATGGATTTGAGTGACCACTGTCTTTTCTAAAGACATTCACCAACTCTGGCAAATTCCACAGGCTTTGAGGTTTAAAAGCAAACAAAGGAGCCTAATATGCCAAATACCTACAGATATCCATTCTGTTTCCCATATCTGGAATTCAACCTTAATTCCCATATGCTTGCTGTCCTATTTCACTTGGTCACTAATAAAAATTGCACTGCTCAGGCAGACTAGACTGGAAATTATGTCACAGTGTATTTTCTGAATTGCTCTCCTGCTCTCTTTTTACCTGATCCTTATATAAACAGCCTCAGACTCCCAGAAGTAGCTCTGCCCTGAATACTCTAATTCTGTTTAACTGGACATGGTGGGTGCAGACAGGAGACAATTCTTGAGCTAGAAGAGTCAGAAAGAGCTAGTAGCTATAGTACAGCATTCCCCTAAAATGCATAAATATGTTACAGAAATAATATAACAAACATTCTTTCCTTAGCACTATACTATTGTTAATAGTATTCATAATACTATTGGTAAATTATTACACTCTGCTCAAAACAAGTTACAAAATCTGATATAATCGGCAAAATTCAGTTTCTTTTCATACATAGTATGCCTAATCCCACCCCACTCACCCCTAAAGAATTAAAGCATGTGACTCCAATGTAAATTTAGGAAGGTAAAGTATGAAATTTATATTTAAACAGCTAAGCAGGGAGAATTTGAGAAGTAGTCAGATTTTTAAACTTAATCTTTTCTAGCAAAGTATTACCACAAACAGTGCTAAATTCCTCTCCAGGCTCCTGACTTAATCTTCTCTGGATTGCAATGTATAAGCCCTCCTTTGTTGGCTGCAGTATTTCTACCCCTGCTGATGTGTCAGAAGCTGTGAACATTAGGCAAAATACAAATATGTGGCATTGTATCACTTTTTCTCCTTTCTTCTTTTTCTAGGAGATGACAACGGATACGATAGAGAGCAATAACACCAAATCCAGCGCTCCCCTCCTGACTCAGAGATACCTGAGGCTGGTGACCAAGGATGGACACAGCACATTCCAGATGGCCGGTGCCCAAGGCAGAGGTGTGGCATACCTCCGAGACGTGTGGGGGATACTCATGGACATGCGCTGGAGATGGATGATGCTCGTCTTCTCTGCTTCCTTTGTCATTCACTGGCTGGTCTTTGCAGTGCTCTGGTATCTGCTGGCTGAGATGAATGGGGACCTGGAGCTGGACCACGATGCTCCACCTGACAACCACACTATATGTGTCAAGTACATCACCAGTTTTACAGCTGCCTTCTCCTTCTCGCTGGAGACACAACTCACAATTGGCTATGGCACCATGTTCCCAAGTGGGGACTGTCCCAGTGCTATTGCACTGCTGGCAATCCAGATGGTCCTGGGGCTCATGCTAGAAGCCTTCCTCACAGGTAATCCTTCCTACTTCATCTTTACACACAATAGGTGTAACAACTGGATTTAAAAATAGAGCTAGAAATAAATACTGTTCACTTTGATATATGAAAAAACAATTAAAGTAGCCACTACAAGGATGACGAGATTTCAGCTATGTAGTACTAAAAGTTAAACACCTTTAATCAACAAAAGACAAATTAGGTGTTATCACTATCTGGACTTAAGAATTTCACTATCAATTGGAAAATACTTGTGGTGGATCCTTCATATCACTCTCAATCATTTATTTCTTACACCATTCTCTCTCTCAGCTATTATCACATAATTACAATATATAAAGTCTATTTGTTTTGACTTTTAAGGTATACTTTTGTCTAGCTGTGTTATCTTCATTGATCTTTAACTCAATGTTTATGTATTCCTCAGTACCCAATGCAGTGAAAGTTTTTACAATGTCACAGCTATTTTGAGGTATTTTACGTTATTTAAATATTCTTCATGTTTAAAGTAATTCAAAATACTTTGAAAATACAGAGGTTAGTTTACTGTGTATTAGAAAGAGCTTCTAATATACCAAGATCATTTTCTATTATCAATCAGTAAGTTGGGGCAAGCTAAAAGCCTCCTTACAGCTACAGTAAACTTCCAAATATTAATCAGTGAACATAATTTAGAAAAATAAGTATTTTAGGAAAGCTACACTTCTTTGAACAAAAGTAGATTAGTATGATGCTAATTTAACAGTTTCCAAACATGGTCTTTCCGGCCTCAGTCTTCTTCTGCTCCCTTGAAACCTGCAGGGAACCAGTCCAGGCCCTGTGCTCACACTGAGTCTGCTCTTTCCCATGCTCCAGGTGCTTTCGTGGCCAAGATTGCACGCCCAAAGAACCGGGCACTCTCCATCCGCTTCTCGCGCTCTGCTGTGGTCACACACACCGAGGGGAAGCCACACCTCATGTTCCAGGTGGCCAACACCCGCTCAAGCCCCCTGACCAGTGTCCAGATCTCTGCTATACTTTACCAAGAACAAGAGAGTGGACAGCTGCACCAAACTAGTATTGACTTTCACCTGGACAGCGTCACTGCAGATGAATGTCCTTTTTTCATTTTCCCACTGACCTATTACCACTCCATCACTGCATCCAGCCCACTGGCTTCTCTCCTTCAAAGAGAAGCTCCTCATCACTTTGAGCTGGTTGTCTTCCTGTCAGCTGTGCAGGAGGGCACAGGAGAAACCTGTCAGAGGAGAACATCCTACCTCCCATCAGAGATCCTGGTGTACCACCGCTTTGCCTCCCTGCTAGCCCGCAATGCCAAAGGTGAATACCAGACCAAGATGGAGAATTTTGACAAGACTATTCCTGAGCTCCCAGCTGCAGCTGGCTCAAAGAGTCCAAAAAGGACTGACAAGGAAATCCGCATCAATGGACAACATACCGACAGCTTCCAGCTCTCTGAGACTGGCCTCACAGAGTAGAGATAACAGACCATGAACTTTGTGCTTTTTTAATTATTATTACATTAAACTTGAGGGTTCTGTTTAAAAACTTAATTCCTTGCCTGCCCTGGCATCTTCTAGTGATCTCTCTCTTGTAGTCCCATCCCTTCGATTACAACGTGATATATAGAGTAAAGAGAAGGTGTGTGCCCACTGAAGAGAGGCTGCATTAACCACCCAGGATGAAGTCAGGTGCCTGAATGACAGTATTAATTCTTGGGAAATTAGAAGAGCTATCTGCTGAATTCACCAGACTATGATTAAAACCACAATGACCCTGAAAGGAGAGATCTTCCAAACTCCCAAAGTTGGCCAAAGTATAATTAACCAGCTTGTGACAAAATGGACAACAAAACAAAAGCAGAAAACAATATGGGGTCATTCAGTAAATACATGAGTTCTGGTATAAGTAATTCTGTTCATCCAAAAGCCTAGCTTTGCCATTCTCTCTTCTAGCTCTTTGAGAATACAAACTTACATCACTTTTCAGATGGGTGAAAGTCCTGCCAATCTCTCATGGCGGTGAACAGCACTCCGGCTGTGCTTATTAAGCAAAAGTGTAAATCCTAAGTACAGTTCTTCATTCTGCCAAATAAGAAAGCATCTCACTTCCAGACAGGTCTATGAAGACACTATTAAAAAATCTGTGTGTATATGACAAATACTGCAATGGAAATTTTTTTCTTATTTGAAAACACTGAATAAATTATTTAGCAGTGGAAAAAAAAAGACTATTTTTAATGAATGAATGTAGGGGTTTTATTAAAGGCCCATACATTCCACATGTTTTCACCTTTGCGCTGCTTGTCTCAAGTATATCTGACCCAGAAGGGTGCCCTATATATATGAGAAGTAGAACTGCATCCATTGATATATTATGCTTTCTAACATCAATCTTTGCCTGTACACAGAGCACAAAAATATTTAGAGACACTTGAATCAATTTTGAAATAAAAAATTAAAACAAACTATACATGAGACTTCTGTATTTAAGTGCCTCATAAACCTACTGCAATTAAGACACCATTCTGAAGCTCCTAAATAATTTAAGATGCTAAAGGAAAAACACCATCATTATGGATAACTACTTCCAAGCTCTTAACAAAAGCAGTGCCTATTAGGTGTTCATACCTGAACACTCAAGTAGAATTAAAATAAAATTACCTTTCAAAGGTAAAAGACTTTTCCCAGAAATCCAGATGGAACAAATAGCAACTTTTATTGACAACCACGTAAGACATTACCAAATATACTTCCTCTTGACTTCACCCAAGTGGGTCAGCAGCAGGAAAAATGGTCTCAAGCTATCTGATGAGATAGCTTAAACTGAATTCTTCTCAAGTAACAGAACTGTACACTGAAGTGTGTTCATAAACACACAAACAGGGTCAGCAAAAAGCTGCTTTGGTTTAGGGTCTGGGGAGTCACCCCACAGCAGCATTCCACACACAGACAGGGAATGAGGCAGAAGGGCCACATTTTTGTTCCAACTGAGCTTTCATTCCAAAATAGTTCAAGTGTTGCCTTCCCCCATTGCAGACCTCAGACAGATTAGATTTATCACAGACACTCCCAAAATATTTTTCAAATTTAATTCTATGGACAAGCATTCATGGCTATTGTGGAACATAGAGAGCAGCACACTATCAAGTTACACTGCTTTCATCCCTCTTCATCACAGTTTTTTTAGTTGTTGCCTCATACACAGTTTAAAGAACCCTTTTTCACCCTTGTGTCCACACCAATAATTTTTAATTATTTCTTGCATTTCTTCCACATTCTCTTATCAATGTAAGACATTGATAAGAGTCCTACAAATTAAGAACCACTCCAAGAGCAATAAAGCAGACTCCCATGTAAAGGCTGAAATAGGACAGCATTCTGTGTGAGGTACTAAGTATTGTCTGACAGAATTCTGGATGAGGCATTGTTTCTCCCATGTATCACATGGGACTATAATCTCATGATTTAGAGCCAAAGGTATACAAAGCTATTTCTAACTTCAATTCACATCTAATCAAAGGTAGGCTGTTTTGTTTGATTTCTAAATGACTTGATACTTCAAAGTTATCCTGGTTTTAAAATAATTTTCTCTACATAGATTTGGTTTATAAGGGAGTACAACAGTATAAAGTATAAAGAAAAAAATATGTGGTTAGTATATGCTAAATGCAATCTTCAAATATTACATTTTGGAATGCAAAACTGAATGACACTGCAGAAGAAAATTAGACAAAGAACTGTGTAGTTACTTCAGAACAAGGGCAGAAAATACATTAATATTGCTTTTACAGTTCCAGAGAACTGGTGAATCATGGATGTCTGAAAGTACTGGAAATATGCCATGGCCCAAACTGGAGCAGTAGCCTAGGAAAACTGCTGATGGGCTCTAATGCACCAGCATAGCACTCCATGCTTTAGTACAGCAAGAGTAAACTGGTGATGAACCTTCTGTGAATGCACCTCCTGCCGGCATGGCATGGCAGGAGAACAAGCCAGGCAGGGTGAGGGAAAGCATGACTCAAAGAAATTCAACATCCTTTTTATAGCCACTTGAACACACCTTTTATAGTCAAGTCTTCTGAACCTAACCAAAACCCACACACTAAACAGAAGTCAACCAGGTTCCACAACTGACTTACTAACAGGTTCGTTTAAACTACATAACAATTATTCACTACCAGTTTGTAACTGCTGGTAACTAATCAAATCCCTTCAGCTACTAAGCTGGTATTAGTCAGGAGGCTGACCAGAAAATTAAGCAGCTTTTGTGAAGAGACAGACATGCTCAAGAAAACAACTTGCTCATTTGCGTTGCTAATGGCCTCAGTCTTCCAGAAACAATCTGGGTTCTAAGTGAAGTCTGTCAGAACTGTGACAATCTGCAACAGGAACTTCCAAATACTTTGTGCATCTTCAATCTGCATGCTGAAACCAGGAACAGACACTGTTTACTGTTTATGTGACCTTGCAAACTGTTGTGAGCGCTGAAAAAGCAATCATTAGTTTTTAGGAATAGTACACTGATCATATTTGAGAGGTAAGTATTTGCTAAATTTCTGTTACTTTTTTAATCTCTTGATTTTTAATTGAGAGTTCTTGCATTGTCCTCCATTACAAATATCCACAAGTGATTAACTATTTGATCTCTTAATAATTCTCTAATGGGATCATCCAGAACAAAGAACATGAAAAAGTTGGCAACTCAGTAAATTATGTAATCTGAATCCAAGGCTCTATGAAACAGCAAGGAAAAACTGAAGCACAGTAAAATTATAGAATAAAATCCTCAACTAAGGAATTTAACCAAGGTAACAGAAATCAGTACAGGCATCTGCTAAAGCATGAGAGGCTGAATGTCAATTCCTTTCCTTTCTGCTTCCACAGCTTGTGTGGATACTAGTGCTTGCTATTAACCTGGGACTTCTTTTGGCACATCTGTATCCCTCTCTCACACTCAAAATATTTTGTCATTTGAAAGCCATTACATAACAATAACTACTTGTAATTAACCAAGGCTTGAGTCAGAACAGACCAACACTTTCTGTCAATATTTCTGTGCTCTCCACCTTATCTCTCTTTGGAAGTAAAGAGGAGAGAAATGGTCTTCCCATTTACTGCAACATTAACCTCTAACACAGCAATACTATTGTTAGAACAATATTTTTATAATAAAACTTCAGAAAGATTGAAGGTCTTTTGCCTCTCATACTGACTAGTGGAGTGACAAGGGACTAAAGAAGAGCAATTAGGTACTCGAAAAGTTTCATAACTGGAGAATAAGCACATCATCTCTCACAATGAGCTTCCAACAAATTGCACAAGGGACACCAACTTCCCTAGGGAACAGTTCTTGGAAGATGCATTCAATAGAGCCCTGATCACTAGCAGTTGCTACAAACACAAAATGCTCTACTCTAGCTGCAGATTAACCTCTGGCAAAAGTCAACTTCTGTAAAGACATTTTGCACACTGTAAATTCTCCTCAATTTCAACTGAGAAATACATCTGATCCTATACCAATATGCAGTATTTTCATCCGTCTTTATCAGAAACGTGGTACGTTCTATATCCTGGAACTGGAATTGTTCTATTTCTAATCACAACAAGAAGAAGCTAAATAAATAAAACTAAATCAACTGTAGTAGATACTACTTCCACATCCATTTTTTCTGTAAAAAATGCAGTCCTGAAATCTCAGTAGTACTTACTTTCTCCCATTTTCATTTTTCCTAAAAAATTTCTGAATATAAAGATACACAGAAAGTCCAGAGTTTCACTACGGACATTTAAAACTGGTCAATCTCTGACCAATATCAAATTATTTTCTAGAAGTATCCTCTTTTTAAAGGAGACAATGAGGAAAACACACACATCTTAATTTTGCATTGACATTCAACTTAACAAGCAGAAAAATAAAAGCACTCTTTAGAAGCTGTGAACAATTCCTATACAGAGAGAGGACTAGAAGGGCTTTGAAAGCAAACTCCTATGGCATGTGTCACTATGGTAATCTGGAAAATTATGAATATGGCAATTTATGCTACTCTTACTACAAAAATACCAACAGCTACGCAGGGATTAAAATACATTCCTGTCAACTTCTAATTACAATTGGATTTATTTGGGTTTGTCTCTAAATTCAACCTGCAATTATCTCTTCTAATCTATGCTTTCTCAGCATATTACCAAGAATGGTATGTAGCCAAGCCAAGAATGGTATGTAGCAAAGCCAGAGATTCCCTGCGTCCTAAATAGAGAAGACACATGGTCAGTAAGCTCTTACTAGTACAACACCTCTCAGTAGGCACAGCTGTGCTCCATGCACATGGAAACATGCCATGGAGAAAGAGAACAGGCATACTAGAGAACAAGCAACACATGAGCCCGCACAGCAAAAGTCACTGCGGTTACCAGCTAGCCAGAGCTGCCCTGATGTTCCCATCACCCTTAGAATGTCTTTGTTTCATTTCCAAGATGACAAACCCATTCCAACTTAAGTTCAGCTGGATGTTCAGATGTACTGGGCCACAATTAAGGATCCAGCATTCTGTCAGAACATACCCAGTGTGGAGCATTTCAGAAACAGAAGAGGGCAGAACAAGAGAGAGAAGAGCAGAAAACCAGACTGAAGAGGAGGTTCAGATGATGACTTAACTAATTTGCTCAACAGTAAATCTATCAGCATGGGAACCTCAGGACACTGCTGGGATCTCTCTCACACTAGCAAGCATTCAAAGAAATTAAAGTTCAACGGTCAAGAAGCCCTGGGTACCAAAACAGCCCACACCAGGAAAGTTTAAAGCTGCACTGAAAAAAGGTGTATTACCACAGCATGCCTGTTCATCAGCAAAGGCTTCTTTCACAGAGACAGAGGAACTTAGTTCCAGTTGTAAACATCACAACTTAATTAAATAAACAGAACCTACTTACTCCACATGTCTAGCTTCTTGTCTACCACACTTAAATGTCCAATAGTGAGAACAACACAAAGTAAGAGAAACAACACTTTGAGAACACACTTAGCAACCTGGCACAGTATCATGAATCTTGCATCAACAATATACTTGGAGCAATAAGAAAGGCTGATATATGTACAAATCCCTTCCCCAAACACACCCTGCTCCTCCCTCCCATTTTCTGCCCACACAGTAACAAAACCATACCTGGATCTTTTCGCCCTGGTTTTTCAAAGCGTCTGTCTCCCCTAGAAAGGCAGAATAGAAGTTTCAAATAAGGTCTTGGAACTACTCCAAAAACTCATTTTAGGTATAGGTTTTGCTGGTTTTCTTTACTTGGTGGGAACTTTAAAATCTGAGCTTGATGGACAATACCTTTAGAGGTCCAAGTGACGACTGAAATTTTCAGGAACACCAATACACACACAGCCCTTGGGAACTGGTTATGTTTTCAAATGTGCCCCTAAGTACTGTGAACAATGTCAAGACTAAAACTGAAGCAAATCCTTAGCATCAGCACTTCGATTGCAACTGTCATAATTTATGTTCTCTTAGAGTAGTTAGCTTCTTCTTCCCAGGAACTCAGCAGAAAAAAAATCTTTGCAAGAAATGTTCTTTTACTTTCTCCAGAGCCTCAAGAAACTTTACTGTGTTTGACTCCATCTTAGAAATTCAGACACTTCACTCACAAATATAACTAATTATCTTTCCTAAAGTGTTTTTATGAAGTCAAAAGGCACAAATGCAAGCTGAACAGATGTGTGTAAAAAACTTTAAGGGCTAGAGTTCTGTTACCTTTCCTCCCAACTCTGTGATCTGTGCATTTCCCTGCCCCCTCCTCGCCCAAATCCACCCTCCACTTCATCAAAACTTCTTTGGTAGAAACCGCTTTCTCCTCGGCCTCTGCCTGAAAAGACAAAAAACACAAGTGTTTGTATAAATAAAAATAGAAGTTGAAAGAATCAGGTAGGTTTCCCTTTCCTGGTGTCCCTGAGAACTAATCTTGCGGTCTTAAGCCCCAGTGAAATTATCTGGGACAAAAGGAAAAAGGAACATCGACTGAAGAAAGAGTCTTATCCAAAAATTCTTATCAAGAAGTGCAAGACCAGACAGAATAGGCAAACAATTCTGAAATAAATACGATGCAGAAAAACACAGATACTTACCCAAGAGAAATTACCAAGAAAGTATGCATTGTTCACACAACATCCACATTGCACATGTGTGCTTCACACACAAAAATCAGATTACTTCTAACACCAAACTCCATTATAATGGCACTGCACTGTGGATGTACTCCTAATTATTGCTGTCAAGGGTCGTAAAGGAGAAGGAAGCTATTAAGTTCTAGTGACTGCCAGCAAAAATCTCCCCCAAGATCAGTGGGAAGAAAAGAAGGATCACAGGATGGCTAAAGGCAGGTCAGAATGAAGAAGGACATTAGCTATAGCTTAAAAATTATCCTACTGACCTTTTCAGTAAATGATTCTCTATAGACAGCTACCAAGTACCAAGCCTCAAGCCAAAAAGTTACATACATATCCTCAAGCAAAGCATCTCAAAGCACATTTTCAGGGCTTGAAAAGGCATGGGGTGTTTGGGTAAAATAAGCCCTACACAACAGGAAAACAATAACTACATACATCTCCAGCCCTTCAAAACAAGTTCCAGCACTGCTTAGACTAATGGATGGGGTGAAGTTTCCAAACACAGCTTCACACAGAGCTCCAGCAGAAGAAATGGCAGGTTTCTAATCAGCTAACTTACCATTTCAAGATCTCATGGAAAGAAGATGAACAAGTGGAACATCTATCAGCTACTTGTCAGGATAATGCCTTGTCTACATACACATGTAATCTCTACAGTCAAGTTTAAAACCTAAAAAGCACCTGGTAACAAGAATTCTTGGCTGGGTAAGTATTTCAAACATCTATCTTTTTATATTTCTCTCTTCCTGGCTTCAAGTAAAAAAAACATCTCAAAGCACGAGGTGCAAACCTGGCCAGGGATCTGCAGGAGTAAGACAGAATGACCAAATGAAACATGAAACAAACACCTTCAGAATGGACTGTAGTTCTTGCAAGTCTTTTTAAGAAAGTAGGCATAAAAAACCTCTACATTTAAAATCTACAGACACCTGGATGTATCAAAGAATCATACCATGTTTCAGTATCTTAAGACCAGAGAAATATGAAATAATCAAGACAGTTGCAACAGTTTCTCTACTATTCTATACTAAATCTCTTAGAAGGGGTGGCAGGTAAAAAGGGCAGAAAGTTGCTTTTCAGGCAGAGGAAAAAAAAAGTGATACATGGATAATCCAGACAGGGTTTTTAAATACACAGTTGCTTTTGTATCAGGCAGCACAGGTTGCAGGGTGTATAAGGAACAATTTTAACATTCCCTTTAGACAAAACTATCCTGTTCTATCACCAGCAAAGTTGATCAGTGGCAGATCTCCCAGAATCAGAGATGCAGCCTTCCTTACCACAGAGTTTTGAGGATGCCTAAGTTGATATGAAGACTGGACAAACTCAAAAAAGATAAACAAAATTCATTAACAAAGGCCACATCGGGTTCAGGAAATTTGCTGAGCTGCAAACATCTGGCAGATGAGCCTCTTCACCTTTGTGTTTTTGTCAGTCCTTATTCTCTTGCCCAGATGCCTTCTTTTGGCTGTTGCTAGACTATGGTCACTATGGAGTTGAGCAAGCCCATGCCATATTCAGCATAGCTGATTTTACACAAACTCAGCGAGACACAGAGGAGCTGACTGAGCACTCAAGGTAAGAGAGGAGAAATTAGCATCAGATCTAGGAGAGTTATCAGAAACACTTTTGCTATGGCAAGTCTGATACAACAAGGCTGACCATAGTCACACATGTAAAACAAGTTGCAAAGACAAGAAGTGGGAAGAGGTGGTACAACATCAAAAATAGCATGATGTTTATCCAGTTAAAGCATTGGGGGTCCCCTAAAATCCCAGAAAAGGACTCAAAGTTTTTATTCTTCACAAATAAAAGCCAGAAAAGTTTCAGCAGCTCACGCAATAGCAATCTTTGCCTAATTTCTTCACTACAGGAAAGCTCTCTTCCTTCCTCTCACAAGAGATGATAAAGCAAAAGCAGTTCATAGAGTCAAAACAGAACAAAGGCACTGACTCATCTCCTGTCTCTGAGGTAGCAGAGGTGGGAAGCTGCATACGCTTTCCCAACAAAAACAAAGCAGGCTTGTACAGTGAGCAGCAGGAGCATGGCAGTGCTCCCCTTGCAGGGTGAGCAAGGGTGAGTGCATGCTGCCTGCTGGGATCATCCACACACCACCAGAGCCAGAGCGTGGGCAATACAGAACATTTAACCAGCAAGTAAAGCAAGTGTCCTGTACAAGAGCAAGAATCAGATGTTTTACCAGCAGCATGGCTGATGGCTGTTAAAAAGTATTTGAAATCACAGCCTGAGAAACCTCACCTTGCTCACCAACCCCATATGGTAGTCCATCAGTATTTCGGTTTGCTCAGCCACCAAAATGGTCTGAATTAAAATGTCCAAACAATTGATCTTAGACATTCAGGTTAAGGCTGCCTGCGTGGTCACAGTACTCAGCTGCCAGCTGCAGTGATGCCACATAATACTGGACAGGGCTACTGAAGCCACATTTGACCTGGCTGCGTTGCCACCCCATCCATGTGTGAAAACAACATGGGCCCATCCAACAGTGCCAAGCAGAAGCACATGTGCAGCCCCAGCACACACCAAGCAGACCACAGTGTGGGAAGCAGCAAACAGATCCTATCAAGCTACAGAAGAGAAGCAGCCAGTCAAGGGAAACTGTTGTATGCAAAGTCAGTCATTCAGCAAGTACTGTGTGGGTGGGTCTGACCTGAAAGTGCACACTAGGGCACAGCTATGCTGGTCACAGAATGCACGAGAAATGCCTGCAGAGAGGATAAAACTGCACATGTAAGCACGCCACCTGACATTCTGCTTCTGCACTCCTTGGCTTATTTTAAACAGAATGCCACTTCTGAAAAAAAAATACCTGGCACACAAGCAGCAGACTAAGTGCATATGTTGCACAAAGTACTGAATGCAAAATCAATAAATGCCAATAAATCCTTCAATGTAATAATTGAGGGGAGCAAATGTGTCATTTATATTTCAGTAATTTCTCAAAAATCTCAGGATGAGGACATCAATCCACTGGACATTGCAACTGTAACAGCTAAGTCTCTAACCTGAGAAATAGAGAAGTTTGAATTTAAGTAAAAATACAAGACACAAGCAGGAGGGTAAGAAGAAGCAGAAACTGTCATTCTAATCATCATTACAAAAAACCCTAAAGCCCTACAGAATACAAGAAGCAAATTCTTGAAATTACAGCACAATTGGAGTTTAGGATCTACAATCACAGTCATAATGCTGTTTGGGAAAGATAGAATAACTGTAGTTCAACTACTGCTGTTTAGATATGCAAACATTACACTTTCACACCATTGACACACTTTCCAACAGCAGCAAAAACAGATTACAAAGGGCACAGAGGGTGGGTGGGGAAAGAGCTCTAATAGGAAGCAAAGGACCCTTCATAACAACCTTAACGAAAAGGGAGAACAGCTACAAAACAAAGTGTCTGTAAGCTTACAGCCCATTCCAGGGACTATTTAAATCTCTCCTCATCGAGGTTCTTATTCATGAATGTTGACATTCCAGTCCTGCCAGCACAAAGCACAGGGCTTAACTGCACACCACAGGGAGCTCCCAGGAAAACAAGTCAATTAGAAAAAAGTCACGTGCAAGTACCTGGTTTCTTCAGAGACGACAACTTCTTAAAAAAGAAAAAACAGACAACTTCCACATAGTAACCACATTCTCATCATCACAACATAAGCCTTGTCAGTAAAAGTTGGGGGACCACCCAGAGAATATTTACTGAGTGTTATCTTGCAGTTCTAAACACTGGTAAGTGAATCCCATTTAGAGTTCTACCCACAACACTCCTTTACCAGCATTTCTTTCCCTTGCCAATCCACCACAGATTGCTCCGCATGCTCTCTAACGCTGGAACACAATTCTGTGATTTGTGCCTCACTCAGGGAACTTGATTAACAAATCTAATCACACATGAAAATTCCTCTATAAAGCTGCTATGGTGCAAGTCCCTTTAAGACAGAAATCTCACTTTGGTAAAGCTGAAGCCCACAGTGATTCGGCAGCAGCTTTGCTGCATACAACTGCGTAAAGTTCATGGAAAACACCAGAAAACCTTTTGAACCCAGGCAATTTTGCAGTGCAATAAGAATGTTTTCCAACTGTTAAGTGAGGCAGCTCATTTAGTGAACAAACTCCCAAGAAATTTCAAGCCCTTTTCACTGTAACCTGAAAAAACAAAATTGCATTTAAACCTGCTACTTACAAGCAGCATTTTTATAAACATCAACAGTCCTATATTGTATTTTCATAAATAACAATGGGAAAAAAGTCCTTGGCTACAACAGCATCATATGTATAATTATGAAAATGGTTCCATTTTGTCCTGGCAGAAGCCTTAACTTCTTTACTGCAATATAGAAACTTTGGGAAATACTCATCATGCCTAGAACCCAACAGTAATTGCTCATGGGAAGAAGAGGGCAAGAGTGGAATAAACAAGCAGCAACCAGGATTAATCAAAGAAGGAAAGCTCAGAAAGCTGAAGAAATTTACTGCAGAAATGTATCCTTTACAGCTTAGTCAGAGCAGCCTAATAAGCATACCATATAACAATTTCAACACATTAAAAGATCAAATTAGGATAAACAAAGAAGAAAGGGAAAACTATTAATTTTGCAACAAAGTTCTTGCTAGTATTTCTTAACAAATCTTAAAAATGAAGTATGGGAAACCAGGAATACACACAGCAGTTTTCAAACAGTCTTTAATACTGCATACATTTTAAGTTCTGTCCACTAAAATGTAAGGAATCAAACTTTACTGCCAAACAAAACAGTCATGCATATGAGTAGATTCAATAATAGAATTACTGGATTAGAAGCCATATTCTGTCACACTTAGCCTTACAATCTCATTGAAACTAGTGGGGGCAATTAAAAAATGACCCACTGTTCACTGCATAAGGATGACATTGCTAATAGTGCAGCAAGAAAAAGAGAAATTTGACAAAAGAAAACAAAATAAAGGGTTTGCCAAATTAGAAATGGTCAAAGTATCTTGGTATTGAAACTAGAGAGCACACTAGTGGGTGTATGATCTCAAATCATCAAATTTTAAGCAGCAATAATTTAATTTGCAGAATTACGTCTTGATGCATCTAAAAAAAACCAGCCAATACATGTATTCCTAGCAAAAGTGAAACATAGGTGGTAGAAACACACACATTAAAATAAAACAAAAAAGCAACAACTCCCAAATGATTACACACATCTATATATATACGCATACTTTTTGTTAATGAAACCCTGAGCATTTGTGCAACTACAATGGCAAACGAAAGGGAAGCAACAGGAAAATCTAGTGATAGTCTCACAAAGCTTTAAATTCGTATCTTAGCTTGGAAGCAACCACAAGAAGACAGACAACAGTCTACAAATATCTGAAATATGTAAAGTAAAAAGAAAGCAGCATAAAGGAATGAGAACAGAAATGAGAGAACACATTAAGTCAAAGCAAAATTCTGGTCAAGCATCTAATTATATATGAAGTATTTTCTGAAGATCTTACTGAAAATACCACCCATTAAGGGCATGCAAAATTAAATTAAAAGGGGCTCTAAGAGAAATCTCACTTAAGCACCTGTAAAGACAGAGGTTACAAGATTATTTATTCAGTATTTCCAAATTAGTAGCTTCCTAGTATTCTAAATGCAACCCATCCTATTTATATATGAAACCCCCCAAAAAGAGTTCACAGAAGTGCACACATTGAAAAGCAATTGCTAAGATAAATTCTGGGTTCAACAATTTGGTTTGACTTTAGCAATATGACTTGAGGACATGTTCTCCATTCATTTGCAAATGTTTCAGGTGATCCTGGATGAGACAACTACAGTGATGCACCAAAGCTGGAAAGACACAAATGTCTCCCAAATTCAATTGCACCTTTCCATTAACTGTTTACAGTCAGGATGTTAACAAATGAAGATGGCTTTTCAGAACACTGAACACAACCTACTGCAACCATGATGTGTTAAGTACATTCATACATTTTTCCTACCCTCTCCCTATAAATTGGTTTTATGCTTTTAATAAAGTTATTTCTAACAATTCAGAACCAAAGAATTTCATATTCTACCCCAAAACTACCTTTCCCTTTTGGTTTCTCACCCACCAAACTGGCAAAGGCATATAACAGTTGTGTGCTAAGATGTGCAGTATCGTCACTAAACACAATATTCATCCTCCATCACCACCTTGTTGGAAAGGTTTCAAAGCTTTAAGTAAAAAGAAACTGGGCATGAGAACACATGGCTCTAGCCAAGCTCCACTTAGTATCTCTGAGCAGCTTTGACCTGGATCACCTGGATCCATTGCAGCACATCCCACGGGCAGCTCACCTCGACCTCTAGAGGAACTTCGACCTCGAGGAGCCCCTACCACCGTTCCTCCTCCACGTCCCGTCAACCGCAGGACAGCAGCACTGTTTACAGACATCGAGAAATTTCTCTGCCAAGAAGAAAAGAGTCACAATCAGATTGACTGGAAAAACCTTCGCAAAGAAACCACAAATAAATATGCAAATAAACAATAAAAACCGAACAGAAAAAAACCCAAACATTGACCATTATCTTAAATTTGGCTTTGTTTTCATTACAAATTCTCTACAACTAACACAAGAAAGGAAAAGAATTCCATGCACACGTGAGCAGCTGAAGTAGTCTATAAAAGGGTCTTGGTCAATATTACCATTTCCAAGTTACTTAGCTGAGATTTCTATGCTCTGAAATAGGCATTTGAACAGCTACTCCCTTTTCAGGTGATGGCAGCATAAAAGCCATTAGAACATCAGCAGTGTTAAACACACATTCTGCTGAAAAAGAGACTGGCATCTGCCTATACCTGACACCAATAATTAATACCAATTCTAAACTTACTTAAGCAAAGCAGAAACATGTAAAGACCAAGAGAACTTGAATAAAATTATATTTACCAATGTCCTTTGCAGAAATAAGCCTTTTTATTCTCTAAATATCACAAGATTAACATATTTTAGGAAAAACTAAGTGTAGTAAGGGCTTCTGAAATTTAAGTGATACTCATTTTCATAAGAAAATAAACACTAGTAAAATTCAGCTTTAGCTTAATATGAAACAATTGCTAAAAGAAAAAGCTACTTCAATAAAGAATGGATAAATATAACCAACTCTGACCCTATTCTCTGACCAGAAATACTTGGAAAACTGGGCCAATGAATTCAGACACATGTACGGAAACATTAACAAGTAAACCTGAACTGACACATACTCTCTGAATGCAAGTTTTGAATAATTAGAACACAAAGGACTCCAAACACCTGTTATATCAGGATTCCTTAAAGGAACTTAGAGCCAGCAAGGTGCTTACATCAACTCATCTGAATCCCTATGACTTTGAAGGTTTTCAGAGAACAATGAGACAAGTGATTATATACGATTTAAAATCTAAATCACTAACATCAAAGCCAACAGGAGATTTAATACATTACAGAAACATTTCAAAAACTGCTTGATATGTGCTACCTACACATATCAAAAAAAAAGCAGCTCTTCCTTAGCGAAGCAATTGGTAACTAATTAGACTTGAGGGAAAAGAAAAAAATGCAGTCATGCATGGCAAAAAAGCAAGGTCAGCCTCCAGCAAATCTGTTTTCTGAGCTAGCTCTTAGAGTTTAAAGCAACCATTTCAACTGCAAATCAAAAGGAACCACCTCCATCTGCCTCTGAGCAAACCACCACCTTTCTGAGTGTTGATACTTCTGCTTTTTTGTGAAACGCTGAAATATTTCACTACAAAAACATATTTAAGTTGGTTATCAGAACCATTGTCTTGCATAGCAGATTCCTCTTTTTTTTATGCCTTATTCTTCCTGTAAGAACAAAATAAGAATCTTATTTTCTTTTCCAATTAATTTTTAAATTGACTTGTCTGCCTAAACTCTGAGCAACTTCTCCCTCCCCTCTGTAGAGCCTGCTGCAGAGAAGGCATAGTGGTAACAACCCATACGGTAAGATCACATTAAGAAGTAAAAAAGTAAAGTAAAAAATGTAAAAATTGCCCTACTCTTGATCAGTGTATTCCTTCAATGACCAATGCAGACAATGCACACTGAAGAACAAAGCTGCTGCCAACCAGCTTTAGCAGCAAATGATGATGTCTTAGGAAACAGATGTCAGGAAAATAACCAAGGAGGACGCTAAAGGATCTCCATTATATTCAGCAAGAGTTTGAGCCTCCTTTCCGATGCAAGCAGGTAAGATTAAGACGACCAAATTCTCCCCTAATGCAAATAGGAAAAACAGGAGCAGTGGGAAAGGCAAAGGAATACTTGCTGCACATTGCAGTGCTCCTTGGAAGTCCTTTTAAAGCCATCTACAGAAATTTTCTTTGCTTCAACAGACACTATCTTGGAAACACATCTTAGACAAATCTATGATTATAAATATACTATATTTCATTACATTAGGTGAATCAGTTGTACTCTAGGTTAGCTCAACAACATCTTCAGAAAAGTAACATTTTACATAAAAAGAACCAATAATTCCATCCAAAGCATGTCCATGTCCTTTTACAGGGAACACTGTAACCTTAAGTATCCAATTAAATACTATAAGACTGAACACATTTAAGTTCAAATTAATATAGCTGATATGATCTGTCATCCATCCCTAGATAATACATCTTTAAATCAGCTTGAGATAAGTTCTTCCCACAGTATACATACAACTGCAGTGCCATCAGGTGCATAACACAGCAGGAATTTTTCTTAATCTAAGGCCAAAGTAATCCGGACAGGCTCAGCTGCAACTGAACACTATGCCAAAGTACCAGCGCTCTGATCAGCCTCTCCTCTAAGGACTCCCAAAGCCCTGCCCCTCAAGTTCTGAGGCAATAGTTCTATCCTAAGCATTCATTGAGGGGGTAAAAAGGTCTTTCTCTTTTGTCAATCTTAATTGTAAGAACTTTCCTGCACCACACCTAGCAGTAAATCCATTAATATTAATCTTAAAATCACTTCTGAAAATTATTCTTAATGATAAACAATGCTATGTCGTGGGGAACAAATACCAGAATTTCTAACTTAAAAAATGCCATTCCCTTGGTACCTTGGATCAGTCATGAAGACAGGGGAAAAAAAGGACATGAAAAAACAGATTGCTCACATCCTCTGAGTCCCCAGAAAGCATTAAAGGAAAAGTTTTCTTAAAAAGGGAATATGGACCTCTTCTTCCAGATTATGATTTTTGTGGAGATTTTAGAGCATTTTTAAGCTGCTTAAAGGTTCCTGTATGATTACAGGTGAAGAGGAGCAGGGAAAAGCAGTGACACATTATACACCAACTCCTCAGGAATTTTCAAGACTGGTGAAACAATGGGCACTACAGCAGTGGACCACATCGATCCCTGAACTCAGCAGCACTTACCACCTCATCTGTACTCCACACACTTTCAATACCATGGCCACCAACTCATGCTACTCCTTGCAGAGAGTATCTTGACATACACCGGAAATCAGCATCCCCTTAAACTGTAAAATTCCTGTAAGTTCTCCCTGAAGGACTCCACTATGCATCAGCAAAAGAATATGTCCAAAGACATTTACACAAAGGTTCAACACTTAGGTGTGCTACTTTATGTCTGGCTGACCATTTCTGGGGCTTGCTCCTGAATCCCTTCTCTTCCTACTCAAGAACAGGAGCTAAGATAAGACTTCCCATAAAAGCATAGTCTCAATCTCAGTCACCTTTTAAGATTAACTATGACATGAAGTGCTTACAGTGTATCCACATGAACTCAAATCTAGCTGCTGATTAAAAATGAAACCATTAGTAACTTGTGTGAAATGACAGCATCCTACAGAGACACAAGAAATATGGACCAAGTCTGAAGAGGAAGGAAGTCCGGAAGAAATGAAGAGGATATGCCAAAACACACAGGCACAAAATGAAATGAAAAATTCATGAACACAACAGCCTGGGGCAGGCAAAGGAAGGAGGATGCTCTGATATCTTAAGAAACTAATAGTAACACTACCCACCCATGCAAAAATCAAATTACTCAAGCCAGTAAAAATACTCTGCTTCCTATTACAAATGAAACAAATAACCCCAAACCACAGTATTATGTAATAAGAAAAGTGCTAAGAAACGTGACAAATCAGAGAGCAACTGCAAAATCAAAAGTTCTGACAGCCAGAAAGAGGAAATCAGTTCAGAGTCAAAAGTCAGAAGCACTTATCCAGAGAAGATGGGCGGTTTTCTCCATTAGGAATCAAATTTAAAGCAAGAGACTTCAAACTACCCAGATCAGTTATCCTTGAAATGAAGTCCTTATGGACTACCTTTCCTCACTCTCATCCATCTCTATGTGGTTATATACCTACAGACACCAAAGGAGGAGATAAACAAGCAACTGCTTATATACAGAGCAGTTAACAGCACTGCATCTTCTTAATAAATGTTAACAATCAAAAAACTTCAGCACTTCTCTAAAGAACACAAAATTGATGCTACAGAACTTAGCCACTTTTGTGACTCACTGGTCACAAAGAGAAGGCGGTAAAAAACTGTAGAAAATGTCACTGATCTGAAAATGGTGCATGCTTAAAAAATAGTTAACACTTCTCAGATGGTGATCCTGGATTTAACAACCTGTTTACCTTCAACAAAACATTGGATAAAAAACATTTTTTCAAATTTAAGACAATAATTGAGCATACATAGAATTTAAACTTTATGCTAACACAGTATGCTTTCATAATTTCTTTCTCTGTGTCCTAGGTTACAATGAAAAGGTGTAACTAAAGGTATGTATTCTATTACCATCTTCATAAGCTGTTAAAATAGGTGAGGCAGTGTTCTTTATCTCCTCTGTGACTTACCCATGGTAACTCCCTCTGGGGGACTCTCTCCACTAAAGGGCCATCAAGGTCTGCCATGACTTTGACTCCCATGACTCACAGAATTACAGCATCCCATTGTGAGATGCCTCACCCAGGGGGAGGAACCAAACATTACTACCTTTATATAATCTGAGGCTTGGAACATCAGGAGAACACTACCACTGGATTCCCAGAGGACAAGAGCTCAATAGCTCTTGACCTCCAGAGAAGGACCAGATCTTTCTACAGGATCACTGCTCCAACAAAACCACACCCATCATTCCAACAGGACTGCAGGCACCATTTAATCGGACTGCTACCACCACCCTGACCAACAGGGTGTCAGGTTGTATCCTGACTCTGTCAGTTTAAGTCAGAGTTTCTATACTATTGCCTTTATTTTAATTTTCCTGTTAAACTGTAGTTCTGACTTGGAATCTCCTGCTGTTTTGCTTTCAAACTAGTACACTCTGAGACCTACTAATTTCAAATTTCATTGTTTTTCTTAATGGAAGCATACTCTTTATTATGTCCTAACACTAATAACAATCTAAAGATTAAAAAAAATAAAAGATACAAACCTGTTCTTCTTCTGTAAAAGGTACAAGTGCCAGTGGTGGCAGGGGCTCCTCTTGTAAAATAGGCAAAAATTCCTTATCCAGAAGGTCTGAAGGTATCTGTATAAAAGAAAAAGAGCATTCTACTACATGCAAGTATTTCCACTTCAGGGATGATGTCACACAGGCCAATTCACAAAAAATTTTTATTCTTCCAACTTTGTCTCCATCTACCCAGTACTTCCAGTAACTCTTAGTGGGGGTGGGTATAACTCTGATGCAAATTTACAACCCTCAGGAAAAAAGTTCTTATAAAAAAGGCATCCAAATCATCACCTACCCGCAAGGCCACAGACATTAGAACTCAAACTTACACAACACTGCAGCTGAAATCTGAATCAAGTGACATTTCACCTGTTAAATTAAAAACTATTGTTTTTAACTTCAACATATTTTTATAGCCAGATTTTTAATTAGAACTACCACCTACAGCACAGAGATTGTATTTGATTTGAAGTAAGCAACTCCAACTTATAACCAACCAGGAGAGTAAAAAAAACCAAAAAGACCAAACCCAAACCAACCAAAAAAAACCACACAAAAAAAGCCAAGTACAATGAAACTGTACGTATAGATTAACTGGAGAACACTAACTATAGAAACCAAAATAAATTTTAACATTAATTTTGAATCAGAAGCTTCATCAATAGTTGTGACCTTGAGAATGCTGACTAGAACCTCCAATCACATGCAGCCAAGTTCCAATTATGCCAATTGACAACTGCTTCAAAAATATTTAGTTCATAACACTAAAGACATTTTTTCATTTAGATATATGCTAGCAGAAGTCTTCCTGCTTTCAGTCAGTCTCTCTTTTAATTAGAGATGCAACAACTTAAAAAAACACTGCTGACATCCACTAGCTGACTTTAACCACTGTCAAGAGTCTTTTCAGCCTTCATAACTAGACTCACTCAACACCCTGGAAACATGTGGATATAAAAAGAAAGACATACTCTAATCATAATGCCCTTCTGGCAAACACATAGAAAGAAAATATTCTTTTGGACCATTCGTAACAATCAGAGAACTTCCTGTAACACAGGATATTTGAGGGTTGTTCTGAATCAGCCCCAAGAGCAGAGGTCTCAGCATCATCTGACATAACAAACACAAACTGCAAAAAACAATGACTTCTGACTGGCTGACCTATTCAAGCATAACACCAAGATTTAACTCACAGTTTCCTGAAGTAGAACAGGACAATTTGCATATTAAAGCATGGCTTTAAGCTATACCACACTTAACAGACTTAGAAAAATCTTTGACATTCAATGCCCTTAAACCCATTATTTAAGCAATGTAGGGCTCCCAGTTTTGTACGAGATTGTCAGCACAGCCAAGACAGGACAGGACCATGAAGCTGTTTGTGCACATCTCCATTCCAAGCTCAACACATAATCCTGACATAATTTCTTGCAGTCCCCCCCTCCCCAAGGGTAAGCTCTCAGGGGAATTCAGACCTCCAAGTCTGCTGCAACAATTAACTAACCACTGCCACCATCTAAAGAAAAACCCAAAGTTTACAACTGCAAAATGTATTAATTTTCTGCCTGAAAGATCTGAAATTTTGTATCATCTTCTTCATCACTGAGAAACTTTGTCTGAAATGAAACCAGAAGGAAGTTCTTGATTTTCTATACTGCTCTTAGGCATTACATGTCATTGTTTCTGTGTCCCGATTCCCAGAGAAGGGAGCTACCTGAGGACTGCTCTCATTGGGCTAATTACCTGCTAAAGTGAACTGACCTAAGATGGGCTAGAGACCTCTTGATTTTTTCAGATTATCTGCTCATAGGATTTATTGCCTGACTTTGTAGCTGAATCAAATAACTATTATGCACTACATTAAATAAAATCCTACTGAGGCAAGCAAATCTGCACAGCTGCAAGGCAACTTTAACCCTCAGTCCTCTGTGGCAGTGAGAATGACTGAATATGGCAATCAGGTTTTTTTGTTCTCTGGGGTACAGGAAGTTACCCCTAAAATGGAAAAAAACAACCAAAAAAAAACCCCCAAAAAAACCTCAAACAAATAAAAAAATCCACACACAAACAAACAAAAATACAAACAAACAAAACTCCCAAAAACATACTGAATTTGGTAAAAGTGCAATCAAGCGCACACATGAAAACCCCCACAATCATCCCTCTTCAGTCTGGGACTGCAAGGGGTATGTGATTTCTTTGTCCATAATCACAAAATACAAACAACTATTCCTAATCACAAGACTGCCATTAGGAATACATACACAAGGCCATCTTCCTCTTTCTGCTCACCTTATTATCCTTTAGAAAAAGTGCCAACATTTCTTCTCTCCCATAGCGATAGTCTGCTAGTTTGTACTTCGGCAAAGCCGGAGACAGAGGAGGGGATGTCACACTCCCGCCACTAGACAAAGCTCGCAGCCTAAAAGAAAGCAGAAAAGCAATGAAAACTAAATTGAGAATATCTTCACCTGTGCTACCATCCCTCTGCACACTTACAGATTTGACACAAACAAAATAAATACAATACTGAAAGGGAAGACATTAACAGTTTAACTACAAAACTCTCAATGCTTCAACAGGAAGAGTGGAAGAACCCCCCTTGTTTCACTCACAGCCAGAAGAGCAAGAAAGAAAAAAATTCCCACGAGCACATCAAGGAATTCAATTTGCCCCAGGAAAATGCTTATGTTTACTATACAGCAAGCCAGCTATACCCCCTAAAGCCTTGCTTAAGCTATTCACACAGGCTGCACACAAATCAGTGGGACACCTTAATGACAACAGCTTCCTTTTGCCAAGAAAAATTCTTATCATGCTAGAGAGTGCAGCAAGTACTAAGCTAAGGAAAGAGTTTATTCAGATGTTTCATGAAGTTTAACAGAACATCACAGTAAATTTTGTAACGAAGTTTCTTCTTGTGTCTCTGGAATTCTTCCTTACCACAAATCCATTTTCCATTTTTTTTAGAGTGCATATAACATCAAACTTCGGGTATCAATAGAAGAAAAAAATAAAATTAAAAAAAAGATAGGCACAAAATATAGTGACACTTTACTTCAGAGACACTGGAAGCAGCAATCTAATAAATCTAATTTACGGTAACAGATAAATATGCTATTACATTTGTTCCCATACCACAATGGTTAAGTTACTCGACTTCTTGCAGGTAGCATCTTACTATTGTATATTATTCCCACTCTGCAGGTGAATTAGTCTTATTCTACACAGCCACTTCCTCAGCTAACCAAATACTTGGTATTTTTAAATTTGAGGAATGTTTTACAAAAGGATATATGTGTCAAGAAACAAAACCCTGCCGATTTTCTTACATTCTCTTCGATGGGGAACTTAGACGTAGAACAGTAAAAGCTCTTCTCAGAAATCAACAAATCCTGGGAAGGGAAGTAGCTCTGAACTAAAATAGTGATTCAGCGACTACCTTTCACATAATTATTGAAGCCTGCTCCAATTTGTTTTATTGTTCTTTAAACAGAAAAGAAAAAAAATCATTTGCAAGTCAAAAGCTGATCTTATTTTTTTAGTTTGGTGCCACCCCGTGGCAGTTCCTCTACATACCACTTCCAAACTGTGCCTGCGGAAGAATTATTTAAAGGATTTGATGGCTCAGTGCAATGTTCAACACCAATCAGATCAAACGTGACCCAGAGTTTCACTGTTAAATGATACAGCAGCTTACGTGACAGACATGACTATACCACAACCCAAAAGGAAAATTATAAATCTTATGTTCCATTATTCCTATAAAAATATACTAATTCACTGAAGTATAATATATGCTTCCATACATAATCTAATCTGGTTTTTAAGCTAACTGGAGACTCACTACGACAGTCCCCTCACTATGACACAGCAATTAAGTTGCTGTTGAAATATGTGCTTTTTTTAGAATTGTCTTCCCCCTTCTCTTTTTTTAATATAACTTTGGCTTCCATCCATCAAGAATCTAATCATGTCTGCCTCTTACACTGAAGAGCACTCCAGCACAACATATCTGCCTGGTGGGTATATTTATAGATATTGATAAAGATATTCATTCTGTAACCTTCTTTCATTCTAACAAAATAGACTGAGCTGTCATTGTTTCACAGGCTGCAAATCATGTCTTACTTCTTCACTGAATCCTCTCCAATTTCTGTACATTGTGTATAGAAATGTGTCAGCAAAAGTGAATGTGTTATTCAAGTAACAGTTCTATCACATGCTATACAGCAACTGTATTTCCTACAAACACTCCGCATTCCCATTCACACACTTGGACATCAATCACTCTTCAGAAACCACATCATTCACAATTCTTGTTTGTAACTGAAGTCACCAATACTTGAACAAGAAATTAGAACAAATACTGAATAATCACACCTGTACAATTGCTCTTTAGCAAAAGCCAGGGCAATGCATGTCAAACAAGCTGTAAAACTAACAGCTGACTAAATTATATGACAGCATGAATTCCCTTGAACACAATAGCTCTCTTTTCCTGACACCTTTCCATACAAACGTGCAGGACACCAACACAGAACTCACACTTTTACCATATTCCATACAGGGATTAGATTTTTTAAAACTGAGAAAAAAAGCTTGCTTAACTATAGATTTAAGTATAGTGAGGAGAGTTTAAGAACTTCCTTATTAACATGCATCACATAGAAAGACTGAACAACCACATCTTCAATTATTCTGTGCGTACCTCTGAGATCATAAACATTATTCCTCCCTCAAATGCTTGGCAGCAAGGCAAATATTATGCATTAACATAACAAAAAACCCAACTCAAATCATACACAATGACAATTCACAAAATGAAGACTAATTTTATAATATTGCTTTAGATCACAGGCCAGGGACTGAGGTGAAACAGGATGAAACAGCAAAGATATTATATCACATCCAGTCCTATAATCAATTCTGCTCCAAAGGAATAAAAAAAATCCTTTTAAACAAGTTCTGGAGTCTGACAAAACAGACAAAACTTACCATTCAGGCCCAAAGTTAAGTGTCTGAGTTTCTGCTGCCATTTTTTCCTGTTCTATTCCTCTTTTTTAAAAAGTGTGAACCTGAAAAATAAAGATATTTATTATGAAAACAGCTGGATTGAAACAGCCCTTCATAGATTATTTCAAAAAACAAAAGCACACTTGGTCATGCAAAGAAGTGAAAAAATTGACTACGCTGAATTTTTTTTAAGGAATCTATTTCAGCTTTCCAACAGATTGATTTAGTCATATAGGAGCAACTGCATCAAGATTTCTTCCCTATATTCCTCTTTTAACAGCTCAAACAGGACACTGGATTAGGGTGTCTGAGGAAACAATTTGTACAAACACAGAGAACTTGATGTATAATCCTCTTCTCTAAGAACAGTAATGCTTAATTAACAGAATTGCTTCTTCCTGACAATTACAAGAGGATAAAAACTCACTAGAATTACAGCAAGACAGATTTGCCAGCTGAGTGGCAGAGTATTCAAGAATTTTCCACTGCTCATTCTTGAAAAATAAGCCTCCTAAAGATTGGGTACATACAATGCTACCACACACTCCAAAATTGTGCAGAAAAATGACAGTATTTCTCTCATCATTGGTTTTATTAAGCAAAAAAAAAAAAAAAAAAAAGCCTAACTTCAGCTGATTTCATTGCTATTAGCCAAGGTAGGTCCTGCAGACACTAGCAAAGCTCAAGTCAAGTTCCTACATATCCAGAGTGTATAGATAAGAGCAGATGAAGCCATACAGGAAGAAAAGAACAAGACTAAGGTAAGGTAACTTCTCCCTAAGAGAACTAAGTCCAGCCCAGGCAGTTCTGGAGAAGTGTCTTCTCACACAATAAATATAGCTCCTCTTTCCTTCCACCAGCAGCTGCCAAGTCCAAATCTTCAGAGGAAGGCAGTTTGTTTTTTTAAAAACCAAACACACACTAGTAAAGCCAGTAGGTAAAGCCCAAGAAAAAGAAGAATTTGAAGCATCATCTGTAGACAATGGTTGATTAGACTTCAAGAACCCATAACGTCAGGAAGGGAATTCTGCCGTATCAGAACCACATCCCTTAGCAGATCCAGAGACTAAAGAGAGTTTGTCTACACTTTGCATGAAAAGGTGATCAGAAAGAAAAAAAAATCCAGAGAGACAGAGGTGGAAAGGGCATTAGTTACTGTGTTTGAAAAAAAACAAGATAAAACTAAACAAAGAAACCTTTTTTTTTCTTATGCATATTCCACAGAAGTAATAATATTAAAGAAAATAAATCAAGACCCTTAAAGCTAGAAGATGACAAAACATGCCAAAACAAAATATGCTATACCTGCTTGACCAGATTTTACCCAAATACTTTGGGCGTAAGATTACAAATGCTTATAAAGCTCCCTGCAGTCTAAACTCACCAACAAACATTTGTCTTGCCTATTTTAACATGCTGCATCTTTTTTGTCCCATAAACAAATTAATTTATATACAAATCTTAATGTTTTTATTTTCACAATAATTCTAGACAATTAAATGGAATTACCCCTACAACCTGCACCAAAAGCTAATACAAAAATACCCAGATATTCTCACAGGCCTAGTCTGAGATGATTTTTGTCTGATCTGAGTTGCCTTTTTGAAGCAGCTGACAGCTCATCAGAACATTCAAGGTATATCCATTCACCATCCCACAAATCAAAATATAAGGTGAGGTACCCAAAGACAACATGCAGCAGCCACAAGAAAAAATACTGTGGGGCAATTCAAGTAAAACATCACACACACTTGGGCAGAAACAAGCCTCTAACACAATTCCTAGTAGCCTTAATTGGATGGCTGTCCCTCCACTTCCTGCAATGCCTGTAATCCTTCTGCTGGGGGAGGCGTGGGGTGGAGAGTTTTCAGATCAATCCACGTGCATCACCAGGGAACCTGGGATCTTTAACTCCTAACATCAAAGCTAGTCTAGTATCAGTAATACCAAAAAGGCTGGCACTCAGGGTTAAACAATGAAAACACAACTGAAAAGCATCAGATACAAGGACAAAGCACTAAAACCCAGTTAGGATCAAGCTATTCACTGGTTCTGGACCCATTCAGCCCCACTCTTCAGCCTCTGCTTTATCTTCCCAAAAAATTAAGGATGCTGTATCATGTTTCTCTACTAGATTTCTAAGCAGTTTAGTACTTACAAGAATGCTAGTCTCATCCCAGTGAGCTGCTAAATGGCTTTCCCTATCCTGCATTTTGGCCACTGCACTTTGTTTTGTGAACTCTTCCTCTTCTATATTACACTCAGGTAAGTTACTCCATCCCTAGAAGTTCTGACCGTATGAATTTTGAACTGAAAACAAGACAACTGTAAGTGAATTAAATTGTACTGAATACACCCCCTCCAAAACAGAATAAAACAGATGTGCAGGTGATCTGAATAGGTGTGACAGGTGAACTAAATAGACAATATTACCCAGAAATAAAACACACATATAAAAGAAATTACAGGCAAGGCTGAGAGAAAAATGTTGGACAAGAGACACCCTGGAAATGGGCAATGACTTGGGAGGAGGAGGACAGAGAACAGGGAAAAGGCTCAGGAAAGCTAAGAGAGCAAGTGCACCAGAGGAAAACACTAAAGCCACATCAGAGCAAAGGGAGTGGAAACCCTGTGCTGCTTCCACTGACTCTCAAAGCAGCAGCCAAAAGGGGAGAGCATGGAAGCCAACCTAGAGGAACCTGACAGTGACTGCACACCACACCTGGCTCCTGAGCAGGAGAAGCTGTACTAACTGGAAAGGCAAGTTGGAGTGGACAAGGCAGCACTCGCATCACAGGAGGCAAAAGTCAGGGTGGAGCAAGAAAAAGGATGAGGAAGGAATTCAGAGATGGGAATGAATGATCAGGTCACTAAATTCACACCTTTTGCTTAGCCAAAATGGTTAACTTATCACATCTTTATTACCTATATCACTTTCTTGGGTCTTAAAATGCAATACTAATTACAGAAATGTTGATTTTGGTCTTTATTAAAATGCTGCTTCCTTATCAATCAAGGATAAATTACAAAAATAAAATATACCTAATATTTCCTCCTTGATATAATTTGATGAGGTAAAAGCCTCTTTCTGAACAGCTAGTTTTGTGAGTTGAGGCTTTCTACAAATCAAAGGTTATTGATCAAAGAATCTACACAGTACAGATTTTATATGGGCAGAGAGCACACAGGCAGCCTCAAGCTGAAGTGACAAACTGAGGTAATATTTTGATAATGGCAAGTTAACACCACTGCTTGGCCAAGGCGGCTACCTGGTGCTTCCTACCACTCCTCCAAACAAGAACATTTTTCCAAAGTTTTCTTCAAATAAGGTCAATATTTGATCAAGGTGCCAGTGCAACCCTAAAAACAGTTGGGGTTTTCCTGCATATTTTTAGGGAAAAATGGAATTGGCTCATAAACTCAAATTGGGACCCCATTTTCCTGAGGTGACAGCCACAACCAGCCACCAACCTGTCTTTAGCATGCAGGAGTGAAAAGAGAAGAAGTCATATCAACCCCACCAACAACCTGCAGGCTGGCAAGGGGAAAAAAAAAACAAACCTATTTTGTCAGCTGTTTAGTACTTTGAAAGACAGAAGTCCACCTTCTGAACAGACACAAACTGTAATCTAATAACATGAAGCCTTTAAGTGGCTTTCACTCAAAATTAACAGGTAATATTATACGTGCAAAAGCTGCCATCAGCAATACTCATTTCACTGCTTCACTTTAGAAATAATGGTTATTTTACCAAGCTTAAAATTTCTTAAATTATTTTTCAAGCTTACTATTTAGTAGCTTAAAAATGTATTAAAGCTCTCAAACATCTGCTACAGACACAAGCCAGAAATTGATTCTACTAGCTAGATTTATGTGTTAAAATGCATAAGATGTTTCAGTTGAAGGTCTACAATTACTGTGGCACATTTTGCCCATAAGCTCTGGTATCTTCTTTAAAACATACAGCTAGCTAATAAATATTTAGACAAAAACTGTTTTCAGAGCTTTGAAAGATCAAAACTACGATGTTTTCCAGACTTTGCTCAACCTCACATAATTATCATTAAAGGTTCATTTGTTACTGATGGGCACCTGCATCAAGATTTTCAGGCAATGTTAAATTCCTGCATTTCCATTACAGAATTCTCTCAGCTAGCAGCACATGACTATCTGTCTCACCAAAATGTTCTGCTGTTCTGGACAGACTACCAAGACAGCGGTTCTTGGCATTCCAAGTTAAGCCTAGGCAATGGCTGCATTCAGGTCTCACCATCTAATCTTTTCAGCAGACAAAAAAAAAAAAAAAAACAGAAAAAAACCCACAAAAACCAAGATTTGGACTGTCATTGCAATTTATAGCTTTGGGGCCACTGTGTGCTCAGGTTTTTAATTAACTTTGGAAATCTAAATCTTGAAAAAAAAATATATACCATTGATCCTTCCTATACACAGCTATTTTGTTTTGAAATGGTCTACTCTTTGATCACAGATGTTTAGGAAGAAAAGTATCCTTTCCTTTCAAGGTAGTTCTGTTGCTACTCTAGGTCTGAAAGAGTCTTTTAAACCTAGAAACTGGATGAAAATGCGAGAACCAAAGACACAACAGAAATCCAACACAAGCAGACTTAAGTGCAAGGAAATGGGTTGTCCTTAAATAAATGTGGAGGAGGAATTTAACAGCAGTGTTCCACCATTCAAAAGCAACATTACATCAAGATGAGAAAACTTCACCTTCCACAAGCAAGAAAACATTCCATAGGCAGCTACTACAGCTAGCTAATGCCAGTGCCAGTAACTGTGTTTTTTAAAAAATTAACAGGTTGACTGAATAATTAATGCTGATTTTCTCTAATTCTTGAAATATTAAGGATGATCCACAACTGTATGCAAGCCACCTTTGAAGTACAATGGTAAACCGGATGACTCAGGTGGCTGCACAACCTGTTTGATATTAATCACTGGCTGAAGCAGACAACACTGATTAAAGGACACTGACATAATTAAGGCCAGGCAACATAGATTTATGGAAGACATGCAATCAAAATATACTTTTGTAAAAATAGAAATGTCATTGTTTGAGCAAGTAAATAAATTTTAACTTCTGCAAGACATTTCAATTCAGTAGAATGTTAAAAAGGACAAATTCATTCAGAACCACACAAAAAGCCTCAAATCACCACAACCTATGTTTTCTTCTCTTCTAAAGAATCTACAACAACCCATCTCAGAACAAAATTCTCAAAACCAAGTAAAAGGTAAGAAGCTATCTTCTACCGAGTCTGTGACACTGGCCACAAAACTTCTAAAACCTAAGGAAGACAAACATGGATATGGTAAATAATGTAAATGACACATCATCAATAGTACCACCATGAATTAATTATTCAATGACTCAGTCCAGTACAGCAAGTTGCACTGAATAAGGCAAAGTCAAGAGACTCACAAGCAGAAAACACAGGTGATATATAAGAAATGCAAGACTATTCTGGAAAAACAGTCCTGAAACCATGCTGAGATTTATTACAATAATCAACTGAAAAGGAATATGATACAAAATTGACTAGAAGAGCTAACAAAAAACACTTAACCCAGGAAAACAAAAATGTAGATTAAATATACACCAAATTTTACCACTAAAGGGATACGGTGTCCTTTATGTTGTAAGAGGCAAAAGAGCTGATAAATCAGGTGTACAAAAACTGATAGAACCTGACAGACATGCCCTACAGTGAGAAGAAAAAACACCAACAATATACTAAAGCTCTTTATTGAGATTTGAGAAAAAAATTAAGTATCTTAGTCTGTAAATGATCACTCAGATAAAAACATCACAAGATCCAAGTTTATTCAGTGAAAGGACTAAAGCAAGACATTCAGAGATAATCAACAAAGTTAACTGGTTTTAGATCAATGTGAAAATATTTTCTAATAAGTATGTTCTAGTTTAAACAAAAAATTAATCAGAGAAAAAAAAATGTATTAGTCACATTATATAAGATCCCAGACAAGTCACAGGAGTCCCTTCTGGCTCACCAAACCTGATTCCTAATAAAGGCGTGAATTTTCCAAGGCCTATCTACCCACACACCAGAAAGTTTTTCCTAAGGGAGCAATGTCCAAACCATCCACTTCTCCAGAAACTACGCCTCTATTATTACACTTACATTTCTAGATCTCTTGAAGTCTTATAACCTCCCTGTCTCAAACCCTTGCAAAAGTATTTCAATCTCTTGGCAGTTTCTGATCAAAAATTGTCCATGACTACCTCAAACAGCACTTACTGCATAGGTGCACCTAAAGCTTCATGAAGCACCTCAGCTTGCAACATGTTGCACCCTAGACCAGAACGACAAATACAAGTAGCCCTTCAAGGATAGAACTGACACAAGAAACTAACAAGACACACCAAACTCAAGAAAAAATTTGAACATTAAGTAGCGCAACTCCAGATGTTCTCCTCCTCCTTTCCTACCTACTACTGTGAACTTGGTGGTTGGTTAGAGGTAGGCCGGAGAGCTCTCCACTTCTTGCTTCACCTGCACCCAGCCAAATGTGAACACTTTTCCCACTTCCTCCACCAGAACACGGTGTGACCTCCACCTTTATTACCAGACTCCCAGCCAAAGGCAGACACCAGCGATTAAGCTCCAAGCAGAGTCAGGGAACCACACCCTTGGCCTTACCATTGGCTGGAACACAAATGCTTCTCCTTCCAAATCCTATCCCAAAATCCTGCCAGCGCTCACTTTCCAGATGTAAAAAAAAAAAAAAAAAAAAATCACTTCCACATCTGTCTACCTTGTACATGGAAAACTTGCTGGTAAATAACTATTTCACCTGTGCCGTTCCACAAGGCATTACAGATCAAGATGCCAAATCTGTCTACCTGCTCCCCAGCAGGGCCAGAAGCCAGACTGTGAAAGCAACCAAAACCCCACTGCACCACCTCTCTCCCACTCATCACACACATTATGTAGCCCATACATATTTTCAAAGTGGAAGAACACAGCTTCAGACTACATTCACTGACAACAATCAGTGAATTAACAGATCTGGGCTGCTGAGAGGGTTCAGGGGTTCGTTTTTAACATGTCATTTAAATAACCAGCTTTTTTGAGCTTTGGAAATTCTCTCCCTCCCCTCCCACCCTGATCCTTAAGGTTTCCTGCTCGTGCAGTTTTAAGACATCCTATACTTTAGGAAACAAACATTCAACAGTGAGTGTTTAATAAAATATTTTAACAGAGAGAATGAGCATGTCTATCAGATGGCATACTAGATATGAACTACAATACTTTTTATTAGCATATCCATTTTTGCAAAATCTGCTAAAAAAAAAAAACAACTTATTTTGATCTAAAAACCATGTTTGTAAATTGACTTGTGATGTTAGCCTGATCCTGGCCCTAGTACTCTTAAAACTTAGTATGACAGAGAAAATTACATATGCAGATGATTCAGCATTAATTAAGCCTACCATAAAAGCTTCCACTGGTTTTAATGGTGGTTGAGTGGGGCATCTGATTTATTAAGTCAAGTTATGAAATGTTTTTACATAAAAAATTTGCCATATGCTATTCCATGATCAGCCTCACTCACTTTCTGTCACAGTCTAACACTGACGTCAGCCCTGCTTTGTGCAGGAGGCTGGAGCAGGCAACCACCAAAGGCTCTTCCAACTAAATCATCCTCAGATTCTAACACGTGGCTCAAAAAAATCAGTTTATAAATCCATTATTTGCCAGCCAAACCAACTCCTTGCCACAAGACATTCTGACTCTAAGGCTGAAGGCACATAAATTCAGCTGTTCAGCTATCTATCATCACAAAACTTCACCCAAAGTCATCTCCAGAGTGTCCAGAGCAGATCTCATTTCTTCCAGTCGGAATGGACACATCACTCCACGTGGATCCCATGTGCTTTCACCCAAACTGATCAACCCACAGACATCTATAGCCTCTGAGTCTCTCAATCACACAAGCCAGTACCTTAATCATAAAATAACACTAACAGAATGCAATTTACATTTATTGTCAGGAAGAGAAGGGACATAAAAAAAAATGTTTCATTGTAACCAGAACATGAAACAAGTCTTTCTCTGCTGAATAAAAAGGACAAAATTTCAAGTAACAAAACATTTCACAAACTGCAGTGCATCATGCTTACTTTCACTGGAATAATAACTATTTAACAGTACAAAAATATATTTCTAACCAGCTTTTGTAACTATATATGTAAGCTTGATTATAATGACAAACTACATATACAAGAAGACCTACTAAAGCCATCAAGTTATTGTTCTTTATTTCCCTAGATTTTTTAAACATATGGCCAAAGAGAATTATGATAATGCACTGTTTTAATAACTAACTGAAATGATCAAAAATTGGTAAGTGATCCAAAAAGCAGTCAACAACTCAGTATTTTAAAACAATTCTCTAAATATCCATCAAAATTTTTCATTGACCTACACACTCTACAACCTCTACACAGCCCATGGAATTCCTTCTGCTTTTCTCTATAATCCTGAGGTCTATATACCCAGCTTCTATACATTACAAGCTTTAAGGATTACAGGAGAGTCTCACTCCTGAAAAAACACACTTTGATTTCATGCTTGGGAAAAACCTCAGATGCATCAAAACAATTCTATGCATCCTCCCCACTAAAAAAAGAGAAGCAAAGAAAAATTTCAATGGCAGCCTAGTTTCCCATCCAGGCATCAAGCCATCTCTACAGTGTCTAAATTCAAGGAATGCTTAATCACCTTTAGAGGAAACGGAATGAAAGCCCTCCCTCTGCACAAAAAAGAGAAGTGGACACATTTTGTAATCAACACACAGTGGTAATCTCAGCTCCTAACACAGCAATGCAAAGACCTCAGCCTGCTACAATCTCCAGCTGCCATCTGAGCTAAACATGAAAAAATAATGGTATTAAACATCCCCATGATGAACTGGTTATATATATCCACACACATATTACCACCAACCACAAGAGGGCCAGTGTCATACAGACCTTGTTACTTAAAGCACTTATTTCCATCCATAATTTAGGCACACCTTGAGCAAACTTGCTAAGTTTTCTCACTTCTGGTGCTTTTCAAGCCAGATCCTTTATACAAACAAAAAACTGTTCCGGAGTTGAGAGCAAGAGATACAAGCTGGGCTGGAAACTGACTTTGTTCCCATAAGAGCAAACCCATCCCCCTGCAGCATTTCACACACCTTGCATTTCAAATGTCACTCTATGAATTAAAATAAATTGATGAGAAAACCACACAAAGCAAGAGTCCCTTTAAAGGTAGATGCTTCCTCAGCAAACAAAGAAAAAGGTTTCTCCTCACCAAAGCATCCAATGGCTCTCTAGCAAACTCTGTAGGGAGAAGGCTCCCTTGCTCTGCCCCATGCCTCTACCTATAATCATGAATTATATATCGTTTACCTCCACTAATATTTCAGCAGAATCACTGAAGGGGAAAAAAAGTTAGAAAAAAAGAAAAATTAAGAAAAGCTGATAAGAAATGGATTTTTTTTCTAAATCAGACTATGAGAGAACTTAATACCATAATTTAAAGAGTCCAATGGAAGAATTTTAAAGACCTCAATGAAAGAAATAGAAACATATATATGACAGTTACTTGAACTTGCAAGACCAGACAAAAGGAGGCAAAATTAAATTTCATAATTGTTGTAATTTTAATTAATTAATTAATTTATGAAGAGAGAGGCCAAAGGGGAAAGCACAGATTATAGTGCCCAGCTCATCTTTATCAGTCACTGTGAAGCAGTGTTTTTTCCCTTGCAGGTTTAAATAGAAAGATCTTTCAGCATAGAGATGTACCAGCAAAGCCTTCAGCCACTCAGCTGTCCCAACAATTTGTTCCATGAGACTCTGACATCTAGGGTTGTTTTTATTTTAATGAAGTATCTATAGATCTTAAAAAAACTGCTGATTTTTTTCTTACATTCAGGTATGAGGAACTCCAGCTTGTGACAGAACTTCATTCAAACAACTGGCCTTGGCAGAGAGATACAGTGGTGCTTAGTCTCAATTCCTAAAAAAACCCAAAATCTATTTCGCACTCTCTTTTTTAGTTTTTTTCCTCAACCAAGGAGTAAAACAGTAAGGAAAAAAGTAATTACAAAGCCCTCGACTGTCGATTTACAAGCTTTTTTTTTAATTTACATAATCACAGGGATCATATTTTTAGTTTACTGTATGTTTTAGAAACACAAGCAAAAATGCTAACAGGAGCACCTCAGGATATTTTACAATCCTCAAGGTCAACACCTGTAACAAAAGTAAAAGTCCCAAGTTTCCACTGTGGTATCAATTTTTTTAAGCACCCTGTGAAACAAATCACTGCCGCTCCAAAAACATATTAAATTTTAGTTCTATGCTCCTGCTTTAAAACACAGGCTCAAGAAACCATTCAGGAAAAGGCCCCAAAAGAAATACAGTGACCAGGTGTCCCCAGGCACATTCCTGGGGAAATCCAGGGGCTGGGAAAGCCTGAGAAGCTCTCAAAACCATTCAACCCCGGTATTTACACACAATATTGTCAGATACTGAAACAGTTTATCAAAGTCTCAACATAAAAGGTGACATCCAACTTCCAGGGCTAAAATTCTGCCTTCTCTTTAATCCAGTAGACTATTAGACAGAAACTTTAATTTTTTAAAATCACATATTCATTCAGAAATTAACACCAACTGACTTGTAGAACTACATGAACCTGGGGAGCAAAGGAGGTGCAGAAGGAGCCATGGACACTCCAACATTTCTGCTGGCACCCCCAGGATTAATTAGGTCACACATTTTCACACAGCATCAGCTAACTGCTCAAAGGATACCTATTCAAATGCATGGCAAGAAAACCAACACCTCATGGCAATAATGCTCTTATTATCTACTGCAGTCACCACCCAATAACAAAACTTAAAAATACCAAAACAAAACTTTTGTTGGTGACAACTGCAACCAATTTTGTTTACAAAGGTTTCCAATTATCACACTGTGTATCAACCAAATGCTCCATTCACAGAACAGCAAATTAATTTTTGTTTATTAAAGAATTTCTTAAGAATAAAAGCAATCAGCAGTCATAAGAAAAAAAAATTCACACGTACTTTCCAGGAACTTGCCCAAGTCAGCTCCTGAAGCAAGAAAATAAAATGAGCAGCAAAGAAGTTAGAAGAATATAATCAGAATTCATAAGTCTTTTCCCTACCCACCCAAGCAAACAGATATTCAAGAATTACAGTAAAAGCAACACACCACGAACGTTGAACTGAATGTTACTGGGGAAAACGTGGATTTTTATTCCAGAAGCACTACTTGGCAATACCTCCTTTTGGCCTACACCTCGTCCCAATTCAAAGTGCAATCATAGAGAACTGGAAGAGCCGTAAGTGCTCTGTTGACACTGAAACTACTTGTCTTGGATCAATACCAAACGTACACAATTCTGATCGATGCTCTCTTCAGCCTGCCAAGGCTTCTCCAGTCAAACACTGCCGGTCACCGCTGCTCCCAACACCCAGCTGCCTGCGCGGGGGAAGGCACGGAGCTCCCTCCTTCCTCGGCCAGCGTAACCCGACAGGGCCGGGCGTGCTCGAAGCGGGGCTCACCGCGGCGCTCCCGCTGGGCTGGGAGGGGACGAGCGAGTTCACAAGGGTCAGTGCGAGGGGAGACGGCCCCGGAGGGAGGTGAGGAGCGCCGGGCGCCCCGCCGCCGCCTGACAAGTACCAAGGACCCGCATGGAGAGCTCAAGGCCCGCTCGCCCCAGCTCCAACGACCCCTGCAGAGGCCCATGGGGAGCGCAGGGGGGCCCTCCAGGCGCACCCCCCCACCCCCCTGAGCGGCCTCGCCTCCCGGTTAGGCCGCGGGGCGCCTCGGTGCTGCGGCAGCTGAGGCGGACGGGGCCGCCGGCAGNCGGGGCCGGGCGGCGGCGGGACGGCGTTACCTGCGCTCCCGAGCGGAGAGTCCCTCACAGCCGCGGCGGCTCCTCAACCCAACAACACAAGATGGCGGGTGCGCCGCCACGCAGCGTCACGTGAGGGTGAGGCCACGCCCCCAGGCCCCGCCGCGGGACCCGGATGAGCAGCGGTTCTTCCCGCCCACCTCCTGTGTGACGTCACCTCGGAGGGGAGGGCCTCCAGCGCCCCCTGCCGGACGCGCGAGCCCGCCGCAGCGCCACCCCCACCCCTT
>WBNO01030437.1:440882-461774 GCA_013400575.1 Peucedramus taeniatus
CGCCCAGCGCGAACCCCCCGGTAATCAAATCACTGCGTCAGTTCCCCTTGCACTCGGCACTGGTAAGGCCACACTTTGAGTCCTGTATCCAGTTTTGGGCCTCTCAATTCGGGAAGGACATTAAGGGGCTGGAGCATGTCCAGAGAAGGGAAGAGAGGTGCGGAAGAGTCACCACTCTGACGAAGAGCAGCTGAAGGAGCTCGGGGCGGGGCTCAGCCTGAAGAAAAGGAGGCTCAGAGGGGGCCTTTCCTGCTCTCCACAGGGAGCTGAGACAGGAGGGAGGGGGGGGTTGCAGCTGGGGGCGGGGGGTTGGGCTCTGCTCCCAGGAAACAAGGGACAGGACAGGAGAACATGGCCATAAGCTGCAGCCGGTGAGGTTTAGGTTGGACACGAGGAAGGAATTCTTCACAGAAAGGGTGATNGTGCGGAAGAGTCACCACTCTGACGAAGAGCAGCTGAAGGAGCTCGGGGCGGGGCTCAGCCTGAAGAAAAGGAGGCTCAGAGGGGGCCTTTCCTGCTCTCCACAGGGAGCTGAGACAGGAGGGAGGGGGGGGTTGCAGCTGGGGGCGGGGGGTTGGGCTCTGCTCCCAGGAAACAAGGGACAGGACAGGAGAACATGGCCATAAGCTGCAGCCGGTGAGGTTTAGGTTGGACACGAGGAAGGAATTCTTCACAGAAAGGGTGATTAGACATTGGGAGGGGCTGTAAAGGGAAGTGGTGGAGTCACTGTTTCAGAGGTGTTCAAGGAACGCCTGGACGTGGCACTCATTGCCCTGGTCTGGTTGACAAGGTGGAGGTCAGTCACAGGTTGGACTCGATGATCTCAGAGGTCTTTTTCAACCTGAATGATCCCGTGATTCGGCCACCGATCCGCCACTGTCTCACACACACACGGGCGGCCTCAGCAGAGCAGTGTGGTTCCCAGCCTTCTCTGTTTCTTCTGTGTGGTTCCATGAGACAATTTAGCTTTATCGGTAGCCACAAGAAGCTCTGTGAGAAGCCACCGTGTGTGAGCACTCACAGCGCCCAGGCACCGAGGGCTGGACCTGCTCTCACCCGGGCACTGGAGGAGCCCTGAGGACACTTTGCTGTGGGAGTCACCCTGGGAGGCAGCAGCAGCTGCTGTTGCTGCTGACAGAGAAAGTGCATTAGATGATACATATTTTGACTCTTCTGATGGAAAAATCAGGAGCTCAAGGCAAACTTTCTTCAGCTAAAAATACCAGTTTATTTTTAGTCCCCAAACCCATATTAGTACAGGAGGCAGAATAGCCCCATGTGGTTCCTTCAGCGTAAAAAACTATTCTTGGCTGTTACGCATTGCTGAAGGTATAACCGTTTTCAGCTGAAACAGCTTCACTCTAATCATGATGTCAGCCACAACCCATGTCCATCCTCTTCTAGGTGAATAAATACTTGTCATTGTGTACTGAATGACAGCCAAAAATGATGCAACAGTGAATACTAGTTATTCTTACGAGCTAATGGGTTGAAAGCTTGTAATTCTTGGGACCTATTTTTAGCTGAGAGCTACATAGGACTACCTCACCCAAAAAACCTAGAATGGAATTTCTCCATTAGGAGGCTGGTATGGAAAAGCAAAGCTCCCTAGAAGAGGGCTGGCCTCTGATAAGCTGCATTCAATCCCCCTGGTTGTTGTCACACAGCTTGAGCCAATACTAATAATGATAAAGAGAGGGAGGGAGGGAAACAGTGCTGCATTTCAAGCTGTCAGTGAGAACTTCAATTTCATTGCAGAAGCAGCTGTGCCTTGTTATTCTACTTATCAAATGAGAGTTTGAGCACTCAAAAATATTTTCACATGCTCTAAGACAACCTTTATCTGAGATGGGAGATGTTTAGCACTTGTGGAAAATTTTTTATCCCAGTTAGCATAAACATTATATTACTGAGAGAAAAAAAATTCAAATTCAAGAAGCATCTGAAACATTCCTCATCTGCAGAACTTGGCATTTCTGTAAAATACCTCAAGGAAACTCAGATGACAATCTTTTGGTAATAGCAGATGTATCTTAAATCTTCCACAACTCATTCAAGCAGAACTAGGAGAATCTCATGAAAATTCAAGACTGTACCCGTGCGGTAAAATTCCTGCATGGCTCAATGACAGAGTGTCAGCTGATATTGTGTAGGTGTGAAATCACCCCAGCAGCCAGTCTGGGTACCAAGGGCATGATGTACTTCAGAGCCCTGGATTACTGTGCCAATTCATTCACTATTAAAAACCCAAGTGCAGGGAAGCAGCATCCCCAACAAACTATAAACTTTCCTTACTAACCCTTTGTTTTCACCCATTCTGGCTTGGAGGCAAGAGCCTGCCTCCCTCAGTACACTGGTAGAGCTATGAACACAGAGCACAGCTTTGAAATGATAAGTAATGATCACAAAGCAGCCCAGAATGACGGTGTCACAGTCATGTTTCCCCTTGCCACTCCTGCATTTTGTTACTTGGAGAAGTGGTTCCCTGTTTGTTGAAATAACCAGGGATTTTGTTTGGGAAGAGTCAGTATGTTCTCAGCAGCCTCTGTTTTCCATATCCTCATTTGTCACATCCCTAAAAATAATGAAAACAGCAGCAAAGCAGGCAAACATCCAACTGCAGTTTCTGAAGTCAGTCACTTCAATGCATCTGTCACCTCAGGTGGCTTGTGCTGAAAGACAGAATACCACAAACAAGCTGCTACTTCTGCAACACTCAATTACTTTTAGATGTCTTGGGTTTATTTGGACACTCCCAAAAGGTTAAAATGTTACTTTGTCACCTTAATCCTCACAGATAAACCCCGAACCTTGAGCCAGGAAGAACTTGATCACACCATTTCTCTTTCTCTCCACTGTGACCACACTGAGCTCCTTAGGTGAGACTTCCTGCTGCCATAGGCTGTCCCCTGCAGCCAATGGCAATGACTGTGACAGCAGCATCCTTGAGAAATCCACTGCAATCTGAGCATCCAGACAGGCTGAACCCACCCTCAGTGCTGGCTGAAGTGCTAGTGACTCTATTGTACTTTGCCTACTCTGGGCAAACTAACATTTTTGTTAAACAAAATCCCTTCAGGGATCAAGGACTACCTGAAGTTTCCATTCTAGATGAATGACTTGAGGCAAATATTTGTCCCTTCTGAGAAAGACCACTAAGCGCAACAGGTTCTTCATCAAGCTCCTCTACTTGCCATCACCAACTCAAAGAGTCACTTGTGGCACGTCAGAAATATCAGAGAGGCATTAATGTACCAGCAGACATCACTAAAGAGAGCTGGGATTGCCAGGACCTTTGAGAGCCACCTGTGGTGACATCAGGCATAAAAGGACAGAGCATCAAGGATTGTAATAGATAAATTACAGGTAAATATGACTAAGTGGTGTCACATGGTTTTAGGTGGGAGATGCAGTTAGACAACTTCTCTTTAGTACTTCTGCATAACCAAATGACACTGTTATCTAATCCAATAATTGCCAGTAAAACAGAACAATTTGGAAAGCAATTAATTTCCCAATGTCCATTTTTGCAAAGCTAATTTCAAAACACGCATTGCTGCAATTTCCAAATAATGGACATCCAAAAGCACTTACTGTTCACTGCTCTGAATGCAGGTCCCAACTAACAGCGCCTGTTTGAATTGAACAAAACCATAGACGATGCTCATTTCTTTACTGAAACTTGTCAGCTGGCGTTGACTCAATTCTATTAAAATAAAACCACTGGAAAGCCTTTTTCCACCCTCTTCTCCTGCAGCCCAGGGCTCCTTACCCAGCTGCATGTGCAAAGCAGCACAACTCAGCAGTGCTTGCTATGCTGTAAAGAAAAAAAAAAAACCAAAAACAAAAAAACAACAACCAACAACACCAGCTTCAACATAGACACAGTGAATGTATTGGCACAGAGCAGAGCTGCATGGGATAAAATATTTATGGCTTCATCACTGGACCTGAAACAAGACATGGTTAAACCTCTCCCTTAACCCCCTAGTCAGTGTGGCCATGCCAGCAAAGCTCAGCAGATCAGCAATAGTAAAAACAAAATGCTTTGAGACATATTTTCAGATATCCATGTATTTTTTTTCTCCTTCAATAAAGGCAGAAGCAGGAAATGGAAAGGGAATTCCAGCTGAAGCAACCTGCCCAGCTTCCAGCTGAAGCAACCTGCCCAGCTTCCAGCTGGGGCACTACGGGGGCTGAGACTGAGGCTATTTTAAGATAAGGAAAGGCTGACAACCTTCAGATGTCAACATTTAGCAGTGGGCAGTATTTCAAGTATTTACACAGCCATGTCCCTTTCTGAGGGAATGGAAACATTAGGGCTTTTTACACCAGAACTGCTGTGCAGAAGAGGAAGTGTTATCAAGAAGGGGTTGAACACTTCCCCCACTCATACAAGTCAGGATGCCAAGCTTTGGGGATTACTGTTATAATTTGTGAAAAATGCTATATTCAAAGACCTGAAATAAACCACAGACAAGACTGGAGATAATGCTTTATTTTTACGTTTCAGCAACAGGAGAAATAATTGAAGATGAAATTACACCTGCTTTGTTGTAAAGTATAAAAACATTTAATTATAAATATTTAGCTAAAAAAGCGTGATTTATAAAATATAATCTGTGAAGATATATACACAGTTTAATTGTTTAGCAATTCTTTCACCTGACATTAAAGAGTAGAGGTTTTTCTATTTATTATTCCATGCTCACAGTTTAGTGCTCACAGTTTAAGAAGCAAAACAGACAAAAAAGGAAAGATGAATGGTGAGTTTTGTCTGGGAAAAAAAAACAAAATAACATTTTGCCACAAATCTGGGAAAGAGCAGAGGCAGAATTTGAGCAAATCCATTTTGAGAGATTTGAGGGAGGTCTCTGAGGGAAGTTCCCCTGCAGTGAACAACAGTGCCCCCAGACAAGCAGTGGGCATCTCAAAATTTGTGAGCAAGTTTCCTATGTTTCCAAGAAAAAGTGGCTAATAGTATAATGCAAGCCCTCAAAATTCAGTTCAGTTAAATGTGCTTACCTTCCTGCTCTCTGAGCAGGGGTTGCTCAGTATGCTGTGCTGGTGTCCTCTGTTGTGCCTCTAATGAAATCAAACAATGTCACCTTCATGATTCAGGCTATGAGCAAATTTCCAAATAGAAAACCCCAGTATGCCATCCAATTGCACTGTCCAGCTGACAATACCTCCTAAAAACAGATACAGCTGCCTAAGCCTTGAAAATAACAGTGAAGTTGTACAGTACACTAAATGTGATGGAATGTGATAGAAGATAAATGGTCAGGCAACTCAGTTTTCTATTCCTCGTTTAAGAGAGCCAGCTTCTTCCCTTTGAAGTCTTGGGGAATCTCACCTCTGATTGAAGGGTTTGTTACTATGGCACTTCAGAGAAGAGAAACTGGAAGACTCTTCAACATGCTGGGTGGCAGAAAATGCTACAGGAAATGATAATGAATTTGATCCATGTCACTAGTAATTATCTTTCTCTCTTCACAGTGTTTTCATGGTGCCTGTGGCACGTGGCTTTCAGGAATAAAAAAAGGGTGACAACACCCAACAGCAGAACAAACATACAGAGGTCAAATTGTACTTTGTACACCCTGATTTGCACAAGACCTCACTACTTGCCTGTAAGCAAGGAATGATTTAATACAGGATTAAGAGTAAAAAGATGTATAGGAAAGAATTAAGTAGGCAAACATGACGCTTGTCAGTGCTCACCCATGATTTGCTACCTGCTGTTTCTGCTCTAGGGTTATGTGCTCATAACAGTTCAGAGCAAACAGCCCGTACACAGCCCCTACTATTCACATCATTATAAATGCATAGTAACTGCAAGAGTTGTGCCCTTAGGAGCTCAGGAGGATCTTCCAGACAGGAAGGCTAGCAAAGCTGTGATGAGTTTTAGGCAGGATCCAAGCAGTTCTGTCCAGGCAGAGGCCTGATCTGGGAAACGTACCAAGTCATGTGCAATTTCAGAGTGCATATGGGCTGGTTGGTTACTGGGTAAATGCAGACTTTAACTCCCTGAAAGCTGCTCGGCGGTGCTTCCTGTCCTCCTCTTCCCGCTTTCGCTCATCCTGCTCAGCTTTTATCTCTGCTTCAAACTTACTGGCTGAGGAGAGGGCTTGAGCCTTTACGAGACAGAGAGAAAATAAACAAGTGTCAAGCCTTGCATCAGAGGGAGAGACAAAGCCTGAGCTACTCCCAGATGAGCAACACAGAACTGCTTGCTGCACCTCCCAGTGCTTGCTGGGATCCTCTGCCAGGACAGCTCAAGTATTAATTACACTGCAATACTTGGGTATTCCCACACAATACCTCTTACTTTACTTTAACATCAACTAAAGAAAGGTCACTTATTAGTAAGTCACTAACAAGTGACCAAAACAAGGCCATCAGTACTGGGTCACATACATTATTTCTATAACCAGGCAGCAGGGCATAGGTTGTGAGTATGCAGTGGGAGAAACTACTGCAGAAAACACTCTGAATCACAGCCAAATCTGAGAACATCATACTACACCATGGATAATCTGCAGATCAAAGAGACATTGTTTACTTGCTGGCTATTTTTCCAGCTTTCATCTCAGTACATCTGCTGTGCAATAGCTGTGTTAGGCTCTTGGGAAAAAAACTTCTTATATAAACAAGCAGGATTATTTTCTCTCCAAGAGAGCTTTCAGAAAGGGTGCTTTGTCAGCTTCGGATGGTGTACAGCTCTTTCTGCCAACCCCAGGACCCTGCAGAATTATTTTGATTCCAAAGGTTACAGAGAAAGAGATATCTGAAATCCTACACTCCAAAACACTCCGTTCACCATTGAACTCAAGAGTGTTCTGGTTGAGGGAGGTTTTGCAAAATGGGAAAACTCTGTCCCTATTGCATTAGTTTTTCAGGACACTTTTGTCTTTAAAAGAGGTCAGCCACCTAGTCCCAGCCACAGGGACACAGGTCAGCCAGTCAGTTCTACCAGGGTAAGACCAAGAACTAGACTGTGAATTACATTGCTCTGGTGTGTTGACCGAGCCACAGAAAGGCTCTAGCTAGAGTCCAACAAAATTTGAAAGGAAGCTCAGCTACAGCTGAGTAGGTGAGCTTCAGCTACAGCTGAGTTTTTTCATATTCCTCTGTGTCACATCATACCTTAGCTTCAAAGAAGTTCTTGGCTCCTTTGACTCCCTCAATGGATACATCTATCTCCGAGAGCTTCGCAAGAGTCAATAGGCCGCTGTCCTCCTCGAGTTCCCCAGCTGCAGCTTTATGGAAAATCAGCAGGAACTAGTAAGACAGAGAGGAAACATTCAGGTTTTTCACTAAGGCTCAAACAACTTAAAATACAAACAGCACAATCAACTGGAGAGGGATGGAATTCACATTTCAAAGCAAAGGAAACCAGGTCTATATAAACCAAGTGGCAGCAAGGAACTTGTGCTCCAGTACACAGTCCTGTTACAGACTAAAAGCAGTAAGAATCTCACAGGAAAAGAAGGTTTCCCAGGAATCAGAGCCCTGGTAAAGCACAGTTCTGACCAAGCCTAGGCTGCTACGTGGCCAGAGGGAGGAGGCCAGCTCTGCACCTGCCCAGGCTCAGATATAGCTCTTTATGTCCCCACACCCTAATGGTACATTCACAAGCCCTCCACCAGCTTCCCCAGTGTTCTAGGGACTCAGGTCACATCCCATGACAATGAAAGCAGGGCAAACACAGCTGTGGTTCACCTCAGGCTCCCTGAACTGAGACATTAGTGCAGTCCTTTTAGAGAGAACAGCAGCCCAGGTGCATGCCCTTGAAACACAGTGGCTTGAACAAGTGTCCACAGAGCAAATTGGGGTGAAACTTCCGTCCTGCACTGGACCAGGCGCAATTAAAAAATCCAGAGTCACTACAGCAGCGTATGTATTGGGAAGTGAATTGCAAAGAGAAACAAAAAAAAGAGTTACATCTCATTCCACAAAACCATACTTTTTTGTTTTGTTTTAACAGAAGGAACAAATCCTGCCTGCTTAAAAATAAAGAACTCTGCACCACCATCCATCTGCCAACCAAACTCCAGGTTAAAATGTGGAGGTTCTAGATGTACTTGCAGAGGTCCTGTAATTCCCTGCTATTCTTGGCGACCCCAGGAGGTGTCTCAGTGCTTGGAACAGTGCAGAGAGAACAGACGCAAGGACAAGCTACTCAGGTACAAAAGGAGCACAAAACAACGAAGCTGTGCCAATGCAGCACTTCAGGCCAGGCCAGAGGGCTGCAGATATCAGGTAGGGTTGCCCTGAAATCCCTTTGCACAGGAACATCAAATATCTCTAGTGCTGTGCTCCTCAGACTGCCAGGCTGGGGAGTCTAATGTTTCCTACAGAGAGCCCGAGCTGTCCCAGAGGAGGGCAGCAGAGTCCCAGCATTCACACTGAGCCAGCCCTGCTTCAAGTTGCTCACAGAAGTTGGTAGGAATGCAAGAGTTTGGGTAGGCGTCCCATGAGGAAGGGTGTGGAGATGACAGCATCGCTGGCCACCCTCTCACACAGGCAGCTCACCAGGCACTGCTCCATGCTACAGCCTCTTAACCTGTGAGTGCTCAGCCCAGGGCAAGCAGAAAGCAGGCTGGCCTTGGCAAAGGAACTTTTCCTTCTCCAAACACACTGTAGCTGGTTGACCCTGGCTGGATGTCAGGCTACCAAAGCCACTCCATTCTATCACTCCCCTTCTCATCTGGATAGGGGAGAGAAAATATAAAGTTCATGAGTTCTAAGGCCCTGGAGAGATTATTCACCAAAATATTGTCATAGGCAAAAAAAAACTCAACTTGGGGATATTAATTGAATTTATTACTAACAAAATTAGAGCAGGATAAGGAGAAGTAAAATAAATCTTAAAGACACCTTCCTTTCACCCCTCCCTCCTTGCCAGCTCTACCTCCTGTCTCCAGTGGCACAGGGAGATAGAGAATGGGGGTTATGGTCAATTCTTCACAGGTTGTTCCTGCCACTGTGCAGGGAGAAGAGTCCTTTCCCTGCTCCAGTATGGGCTCCTCTATCCACAGGTCTGCAGATCTCTGCCAGGAGCCTGCTCCAGCATGGGCTTCCCATGGGTTCACCTCTTCCTTTCAGGCAACCACCTGCTCTGGCATGGGTATCCTTCATGGGCTGCAGGTGGATTTCTGCATCCCCATGGACCTCCATGGGCTGCAGGAGGACAGCCTGTTTCACCATGGTCTGCACCACAGGCTGCAGGGGAACCTCAGCTCCAGCACCTGGATCATCTCCTGTCCTTTCCTCTCCAGTGACCCAGGTGTCTGCAAAGCTGTTCCTCTCACATATTCTCACTTGCCTCTTCTCTGCCCATAATTACCTCTGCACAAGAACTTTTTAAACCTTCTTATATATGTTATCACACAAGCATTACTATCATTTCTGACTGGCTCTCCTTAGTCAGTGGCAGGTCTGTCCTGGAGTCAGCCAGCTTTGGCTTACCAGACACGGGGGAAGATTCTAACAGCTTCTCACAGAAGCCACTCCTTGTAGACCCCCTGCTATGAAAACCTGGCCATGCAAACCCAATACACACATGTAAGAAACAAATGGTTCACTGCTGAACAGCTAAAGCATCCTGCTTGGAAAGAAACCGAATCCTCCCCAAGACATCCTCTCCCTCTGCTCAGATCCACTGGGGTCTGGCTAGTTCCCCTTTGCCACCACCAGGCACTGTGACACAGAGGGCTGGCAGCTAAGCTGCAATTAGTCATGCTTCCTCCTGCTCCACCCTGAAAGTCCCACTTCCTGGCATTGGAAAAGAGCAGTGGAGGCAGCACAATCCTGAAGTCTGATACAGCTGTCACCTGGGGAGGGACTGGGTCATGAGTACAAGTGAGTCATCCTGAAACTAAGGGATGGCGCAGCAATTGTCAAGAATACAGGCTGCTGTGGCCACAAAGGGCAGGCTGAGTTAAAGGAAACTTGGGACTAAGACACTGTTTAGGGTGGACAGAGCTTAATGTCAGTCCCAAGGATCCAGCAAGGTGCACTATGGGACATCATGCTGGTTCCCACAGGAGCTCAGCAGCAATCACTCCAGCACACAGCCTGCAGCCCACCTTACCTTGTATTGGCTCTTACTAGCCAGAGAACACCAGCAATCTGAATTCAGCTCCCATTGCCAGCCTGTGTAACACCTTAGCTGGGCCCAGGACACACCATGTGCAGCTAAGTCTCAAGGAAATGTCAACAGAGAAGCAAAAGTGAATAAAGTAGGTAAGTACCTTTCAAAGCTCTGCTCTCAAAGAGGTCAACACGACCCACACTTTCCAACCCACTAACCTGGTAAATTGTACCTGCTCTCACATCCTTCATGATCCAAGACCTATGCCACAGAGCCAGGCTGGACATCATGCAAGGAAAGGTGTGGGACTGACAGGCAGCAGCAGCCTTGCAACAACAGCTTGCCAGAAAAGCAGCACAATATAAGGATGTGGTTTGCACCAAGCCTGGTAGCAAACACATGTGAGTCAACATTTCAGCTGGTGAGGGTGTAGGGGGCAGTGGGTGGATTTCTGTGGGTTCTAGGTAGCAGCTCAAATTACACATTACTATCACAGCAATTAACTCTGGTTTCCTGTGGTAATGGTGGAACTAGATGGTCAGAGGTGTGGGGCTTTTCCCCTTTACTATACCTAATCTTTTTAAGCCTAAATTTCATTGCTTGAGTCACGGCAGGAGTGTTGTACAGTTAATTGTTAATGTATTGGTGGACGTTCAAAGGTCAATGGTAGAAGGCAGCTTTCCTAACAGGGCCTGTGGTTCATCAGCAGCCTGTTTGCCAGGCAACAGCTTATCTGAGATGGGAGGACACTACTCAAAGCAGTAGAAAAAGGTAATCTATTGCAAGTGAAAGAGGTCCCTACCAATTCTCTGGCCAGGCAACAAGAAGAGTACATTCACGCAGGTATGCCAGGACTTGGTATTCTCTGGATAGGCAGACAGGAGCCCTCTAGTACTATAGATGCAACTGACTGAGTTCAGACACTCATTTAAACCAGGTTTCTCCTGGTATTATCTGAATGACCTGAATCAGCTTAGTCACCCTCCACATTCTTGCTTGTCACCACCAATGAGAAGCAGAATGGGACAGGCCTATGGTTGAGGTCTCCTGACCCACCAGGGACCCTCCTTCCCTGTCAGCCCTCTGCCTGAACACAGCAGCTGGACAGGGCACACCTGCAGCAAGGCAAGAAGCATCCTGCTCCTCTCTGCCACAGAAAGCTTTGTGTGTCTGCCAAAGCTGCTGTGTAATTTGTCCCCAGAGCTCTGCCAGTGATGCTCCCTCATTCCAACCCATGGGCCTCTCAAGCTTGCAGTTGTATGACCATTGTTTTCCCTTCTGGCAAGACATTTCAACAGCACCAGCTGCTGTGTGCCACATGCCAGGGGCTGGCAGCACAGGCACCCCTGCAGGAGGCTCCAAACAAGTGGCAGCAGAAGAGGAGCTGCTCTGCTACTTGTGCCATGCCACTGATGCTAGGACATCATAGCATCTTTCAAAGCCTTGAGGATAAAGGCTTTTCTCTTCCATGGGAGAGAGTCCCTGCAGCAAGCCCAGAGGCTGTCCCCAGCTCTTCACCTGGAATGAAGGGTGGCCCAGAATGCACTGAGGGCTTCTCAGCCTATGCAGTGATTTTGCAATCAAAGACCTGGGGCCATGGGCACAGTGCTCTTCCTGCTCTGCTGGATTCTTTGCTACCTCCAGTTCACCTCTGACTGGGCACCAGGGAACTCAGGGACAGGTTCTCAGCTCCCAGATTTGCATATCCTTCCCCCTCTCTTGCAACCCAAGTCTTTGGCCTCTGTCTTTTCATTCTGCCCTCCTGCAGTGAAATAAATCCAACAAAGCCATTGAGGCACAAAAGCAGAGGAAGATGGTGTGATGTGCCAGCACAGAGATGGTGCAGCAGCTCTAGCAGTGACAGTCACTCCTCATGCCCCAACTAGCCCAGCCAGTCACAGGCCTTGACTGCTCCATCCTCCCTCCCAGCACTGCCAAAGTGCTCAAACTTCCACAATGGAGAGCTTGATGTTCTGAGCCCTACTCTGGAAGAGGTGTGCTGAGAGCATCATGCCTGCAGAAACAAGGGAGCCCAGCTGCTCGGGGCCCACTGCAGACATCCCACGGGACAGAAGGAAGCAGAACAGCCCTCAAAACTGGTGCAGGAATAAGCAGTGCTGCCCCTCCTCTTGCTACCTAAGGGGATGTGGGTTAATTCAGAAAGCCACAGTGTGACATTTGCTTGTGACCAAGCCAGCTATCAAAGTCTGAGAGGAAAGGAGGAGATGATGCAACAGGAGTTTTTGGTAGCTGGGTTCCCCCTTTCTGCTGAGATGATTTGGGTACCCTTGAGTACATGCAGGTCACTGTTCAAATTTCCTCTCTTCCTCTGCCTGGCAGAGGATCCTGGCCTGTCCTCCCAGCTGTCACAATACAGTGGTATTGTGACAGACAGACTTGTTTGAGCTGTGTCTCTGCTGAGCCAGCATGCAGTACCAGACTGCTGCATTCACACATTTATTCCTTGCTGCAGGAAGGTGACCACCCCTCATAAAGCTTGCCATGGCTGGTCACTGCATGATGCAGAGAGGGTCCCAATACAAACTGGAAGAGAGAGCCTTTTGTGCCCCATGAGATGAGCTGCTCCAAGCAGAGCTCCTGCACTGCACCTGAAATGAGGCCTCAGCTGCTGTACCACAGGAGCTAAGCAATGAGATCTGGAAATTCAAGGGACGTTAACTACCTCCAGCTCCAACAGGGAGCTCAGTGAGCCCTCCCAGCAGCTGCAACAGGGCTCAAATGTGCTCCCAAAGCAAGCAGGGAGGTTGGAGAGCTTTGGTATCAGGTACCATGACTGCCACATGGAGATGGAGTTAACAGTGCTCCCCACCCTTGGCATGGGGAAGCTCACCGCCTTCTCCACTGCACCCCACCACTGGAAAAAACACAGAGGGGAGAGGGCTACCTACAGCCCACAGAATATGGGGCCCAGCTGCCTCCTCCTTCAACCCCACAGCCACATCCCTGTCTGTTATTGCAGCCACCCTCACCTCACGGAAGCTGAGCTTCCCATCAAAGTCTTCATCCACCTCCTTGATCATGTTCTTCAGCCCCAGGTGGGTCTGCGGGGCTCCCAGCTTTTCCATCATGAGCTTCAGCTCCATCAGGTCAATATATCCATCCCGTCCTGAGTCATACCTGCAGGGTGCAAAGGGGAAAGGGTCAACCATCATCATCCCCATACTCATCTCCCCAGAAGAGGAACCATGCACATGGATAAAGTCACTGTGTGGTTCAAAGCTCAGAGGAGGGGGGAAGCTGCATGACATGGCCAGTGCTGAGATATTTTAAGCTTAGGGAAGTAGCTGTCAGCTTTCAGAGCTGTCTCACCAAAGAGAGAAGTACTCAAGGGAGCTCAGACCAAACAACCCACACAGAAGGAGCACAGAGGAACTTAGCTTATCTCAGTGGGATTTCCATTTCACCCACTAGCCTGTCCAGCACAAAGGCAACTTGCACGCAGCTTACAGCATGCACCAATGTGGTGAGGCAAAGGCATGCAGAGTAAGCTGCTGCCAGGTTTCCTGCTAGTTTCAAGAGAAACAGGGAGCTGAGACCAAGCAGAACTTCTTGGCAGAAAGCAATCTTTCTCTGTAAGCAAAACTCTCCCCCTCTAGCTGTAAAGATCTTTTCTCTCCAAAAAGCTTTTGTACTACAACAAGCACCACTACAACAGCTGCACTTCAGGGCAGCTGTTTATTCTGTGTCCCTGAAAGAGGGCACAGAGAGCAGAAAGACAGTCCCAGGGGAGCACAGCAATCCTAGCCAGGGCTGTACCACAGAGCCAGGCTGGCAGAAACCAGTGCCCACCTCTAGAAGCAAGACTAGAGTAGGACCATGCTCCCTATGGAGCACGAAGGACTGCAAGGACTCTTCAGAGGAGAGCACCCGTGAAGGGGAAGAGTGCTTTAGGGATAAGGAGGCAGTGAGTGATCTGCTGTGCACAGCCTGGGACTGTGCATCAACTCCTCCCAACATCTGCTGGGGGTGTGGGTAAAGCATCCGGCCCATCCAGCAACCAGTGCTTCACACCCACCAGGGCTATCACCGGCTTTCAAAGTCCAAAAGCTGCAGGGATGGGTGCTCTGTTATCAGACGGTAAACAGCCCTCTTTCATCCTGGTCTTGCCATCAGGGTTCAGCACAGAGCTAGGGCTTCACAGGAGAGGACAGGGCAGGGTCTCCCAAGCTGGGCTCAGCCTTGGCATACAGCCTGCCTCTGCCCCCCTGCAACCATCTCAACCCTGACAGAGTTAAATCCTTTCAACCATTCAGAAGGAAACCGTAGGCACAGTGCTGAAGCTTTCCAGTGGGCAGGAGCCAGTCAAATCCTCCCGCCCATCATCTTTCATTGACTGTTAGCTCTCCTCCAAAGAAATGAGGGCTGTAGCCATCCCAGACAGAGATCTGCACAGTTGTGGTTATTCTGGAGGAAAGCCCTTTCCAGCTGAAAAACCTCACAGCCACAGAGGAAGCTGTGGCAAAGGAAGGCACGAACAAAGCCACCAGCCCCAAACTGGATACAGGCGTGAGCAGCATAAGGCAGAGCTGCAGCCAAGATCTCTGCCCCTGCCTTCATGAACACAGGCACAGCATGCTTTTCCCCCAAACTAGGGTGGCCTCCATGACTTTCCAGAGTCCCAACACCCCCACAACTACTTCTGATACTCCTTGTGGCTCTTAGTTTCCAAGGGTCCCAGGACTAAGAGACTCTCAATGACAGGGACACAACTGCCAGACTAGGCTGGCACAGAGCCCCTGTTACCAATCTGCCTGCATTCTCTGAAATCAGCAAGCCCATGAGCCCACCAGGCTGGACCGCCGTCTGAAAAACTAGGAAAGAAACCTCCATCAGAGCAGAAACCAGGTCACAGACCTGTGATGTCACAGCAAAGAAGTGCAGCAGGTTCTTTACAGCAAGGAAGGTGTCAGTTAATTAAAGCACATTGACAGCATTACCCAGCCCAGAGCTGAGATGCACTTCCAAGACATCACAGAAGCATAGCAAGTGCAATATTTAATTGTCAATTTGCTTTTCTTTCAAGTTTGGGAGAAAGGGTGCAGAGCTGTCACTGTTGGAGATGCAGTGCCTTTGATTAGACACAACAGCAAAATGTGCAATGGCAGAAAGGCACCTGGGGTTGCATTTTTTTGGAGGCCCAGCAGGCTCATGCTGCTGTTTGGCTGGGTGCAGAAGCAAAGTAATACCAAGGTCCCCTTCAAGAGCTGTTTATGTGGGGTTGGGACACTGCCCAGCCCCACATGGAAGCTCTTTGTAACAGAGATGAAGGCAGAAGTAGGGCACAAGCCCAGCCCATGCATGCTGTGCTCATCTCACCCTCCTGTTATGGACACTACCTGCAGGTAAACACTGGCCCAGGGACCAGCACACTGCCCTGAAAGGGTTAAGCATGGGGCACAGCTTCAGGACTCATCCCTGCAGAGAGGCAGGACAAAGCCAGGATTGTGAGAAATGGGGTCTTGCCAACAGCGGGCCTGGCTGAGCAGCGCTCTGTACCAGCCACACAATGGGTGTTGAGCATGAGTACAGCTGGTGCTGAGAAGCACCCAGAAATCAGGTTACCAGTCCCCTGCACTCAGGGACAGCCAGACAGAGGGGCACTGAAACACAATGGCAGCACCCTGCAAACTGCTGCATTCCCTCCCTGCCCCCTCATCTCCTAAAACAGCCAAACTATTTTAGGATCTGGGTATAGCCACCCAGCTGCTGCACAGCCAGACTATTTAGGGAGAAGCATATTTATATGGCACGGGAAACAGCACTGTTCATTCCCCACCACCCACCCCCAACAGACCACAGACATTCACCACTGTGGGGCACAATGCAGACTGCGCCTTGCTGGTCAGTTGATGCTCCCAGCACACCTCAGTCCTACCAAAGACCCCACGGTCTGCTTTTTCGATAAAACTCCCCTGTCTGCCTTTTGGGAGCCCCCTTTCAGGGCCCTGGGCTCAGCCAGCCCCGGACGCCTCTCACACACAGCTGCCTCCATCCTGGTGATGGACATCCATCACCTTCACAGGCAGAGCTGGAAGAAGGCACCAGGGCAAGTTAAACACTTCCCAGCATGCAGGGGAGCCATCCCAACCTGTACTCCAGGAGTGGCACAACAAGAGCACGCAGCACTCAGGTGCCCTGGTGAGCCCTGAAATCACTCACTGTCCTGCTGTGACACCAGAGCTCTGCTTCCTTCAGGTTCAAAGCTCCCTGAGGCATGAGCCAAGCCTCACCCGAGTGATGTGCAGGCATTACAGAGAGAGGGGAATTTACCAACAGGCACAAACATCTCACGTCACAGGAAGGCCACTCCAGCAGCAGGTCAGTGCCACGGCTACAGCTGATCCCACCTGTAACAGCTGGGATGCTGCAGGCAGGTACGGGCACCGTGGCCACTGTGATAAAGCTATGCCACGCTGCTGCCGCAGCAGTGCTCCTGGCAGCAAATGAGACACAGCAGTGGCTGCCAAAATCTGCTGCAACAAGGATGCACCCAGATTCCCACGCTGGCTCGCTTCCACCCCGACTGCAGAGCGTGCCTGGCTGCTGAAGCACTGGGAGAGGAAAGCAGGAGACAAAATCGGAGGAAGGAGGGAATACTTGCTGAACAGACTTGCTTAAGAGCACAAAGTCTGTTACATACCATTACTGCCCAAGTATAAACATTTCGCTGGTGCTCTCCAGGTGCTAGGGGTTTACATCACAGAAGAAAGAGGAATCAGGAAGGGAGGAAAAAGGAAAAGCCAAGGACTGCATCACCTGTAGTGACTCTGCAGTCACCTTCCAGCTGCCTCTAAAACCCCACTTAACAAAAGAAGGACAATTGAGTGAGAAATCACAGATGCTGAAGGATCAAAGAACAGTTTCTAAACATTTACATTTCTTGAGAGAAGCTGGAATGAGAACCTGCCCTCCCTGTACATGTTTGCTGCACCTTACCTTGCTTCACATACTATGGGCACCTGTACTTTGATCTGCAGTTCCTGTATGCTGCAATGGCCTAATTGAGGCTTTGAAGTAAAGCAGTTGGAATAATGGTGCTGAAGTAATAATCTCCTCTTAAATATTTCAAATCCTAAGCAGCACTTTATTTCCTCTGAGCATTGTGTTTCATCTTACATGGAGAAGGTGGCGCTGAGCTCTAATCCCTGATATCCAGTGATAAGATAAATGGGAATGGTTCAAAACTGCTTCAGAGAAGGATCAGACTGGACCTGAGGAAGCCTTTCTTTCAGCCTGAGAAGGTTGTCAGACCCTAGAATGGGCTTCCTCAAAAGGTGGTCAGTGTCCCAAGCCTGTCAGTGTTTAAGACACATTTAGACAATGCCCTTAATATCAGGTCTTAACTTTTGGTCAAACCTGAAGCAATCAGGTAGTTAAACTAGATGTGATCCATTCCAAATGGAATAGTCTATTCTATTGCCAAGAGTTTTGGAAACAATTCCTCCATACCAGGGTAAGGACAGGAACAGGCTCCTCGGCCACATGCAGCTTCATCCTCCCCAGTCCAGGCAGAAGGAGCTCTCCTGCTTTTGGAGGGACACGAGGGCAAGATGAGAGTCTCCTCCACTAAGATCTCCAAGATGTTGGGCAAGACCTGCAGGACCAGGCTGAGTCCCCATGGGAATAACCTCCCCGCCCACTGGAAGTCCACCAACTCTGGAGAGAGCAGGTCTCCAGCATGTCAGACTGGGGCACCTGGCAAAGGGGGTCCTAAGAGGCTCCAGGAAGGCAAAGGGACATCACAACCTCTCCCATCAGCCAGATGCAAGGCACTCATGCAATGTGTGGGCAACACATGAAATTCCCTAGATATAAAAAGCAATAGCAAGACTGGAATTTCTCCACTCCCTCGTGCCTCACAGATGAAGCTGCTGTCTGTTTTCCTCCCCCTTACATTTCTCATAAAGGTCATTCCTGCCAGGCAGAGCCTCCCTGCTTGGCTTTCACACTCCCCTCTGCCATTTTCCTGGACAAAGATGGCACCAAGGGGAGCTGTGAGACTCCAGAGGCCCTGAGAGTTCACTTAGACAACTCAGGAAAGAGAGGTTATCGTGGTTACCACAGTCCTCACATATTGTCAGAATAGGCAGCTAATTAGGTCACATTATAATTAGCCTGAGCCATAGACTTCCTGGTTTCTGCCAAAAAAAAAATACCCACCCTGAGAGCTGCCTGCACCCAGCACTCCAGCAGATACCTGCACCCCATCTCCAGTGGAATGGGGCCAAAAAGGAGAGATGCTGACAAGAAGAGGCTTGGACAAGAGAAGGGGAAAAATGAGCCCAACTGTGGCAGCCAGAGCAAAGAGCATTATTTCTGCTTTGGAAGGATGCTCCTGGCATAGCTAGCAGCACACAGCACTGGATGGAGCACTATATTTTGGGAAGTCCCACTTTCAGACGATTTCTTTACTTTCACCCTGGCAGTCACAGCCACCATCCATACCATGGGATGCCCTGATAGGCATTCAGGGCAGCCACTATCACCAGGACATCTTTTCAGCTGGAGCACCATAACCCAGCCCATATCATGCACAGGACCAGAGGCTCAAATTTAGTCTGAACTACAGATTTAAAAGTCCCACTAAACTGATAAACATTTTTTTGGATGAGAACTTTCATAGTGGAAACCTGGCATCCTGTAGCAATGAGAAGATACTAAAGGAAAAAAATAAGCATTTGAGAGAGGGATGTAAGAAAGACCCTGAGTTGTGGTGGCCAGGGCCAATAAGCCATACAGAGAATTAAAGCCTTAATCACATTAACTCAAGCTCTGACTGACAGGAATTAAGGTGAACATTTCCTCTCCTCATGGAGCACATGATGTCAGCCAATAGTTGAGACAGGTCACTGGCAGCAGATGGACCAAAGACCAGATCCTCTGCCACTGTAAATCTCAGGTGCCTGTAACAGTGAACACCAGGACACAGTTTTCTGGCTGCCTGTCCAGGAAACACAACAGGGGAGCATACAGCTCACCTTCTCCTCCCTTTGGCATCAGCAGTTCTCACAGGGTATGCAATGTTTTCCAGCTACATTGACCAGCTGATTAGCATTCAACTGCAAAGCCCAGCTTTTCCTGCTTACAAAGCTAGTGTTTAATGAGCTCATTGTTGAAAAATTAGGCTGCAATTCAGCTCTTCCACTTTTTATTTCCCAAAACCACCGCCATTTCTTTCCTCTTTCCTATTGAGGCAGTGCTGCTGCCCAATCCAGGCTCTCACCCACAGCCGGCATTGTCTGTCCTCCAGCCCTCACAGCACCATGTCTCAGCATTCCATAGAGTGGGATCCCCTTTAAGCACAGTGAAAAGGGACACTGGAGAGAGTGGAGCAGCAGTCCCGCCTGGACCACCTCGCTTCCTGCACCAGCTGCCAACACAACACTGCCTGTGCAACAAAGAACTCCAAACTCCAGTAAGCTCACAAAAGCCCATCGCCTGGTCTCCTGTGGCAACAGCTTGGCTGGGACAGGCAACATCCTGCAGTGCTAGGAGCTGACAGCATTCAACCAGCTTTTGATCTCCTCACAACAACCCAGGGTGCCCAGGGCAGCTTTCAGCTAGGAGAACAATGATCTAACAAGTTACAAATCTCACATCAGTCACCTCCATAAGGTGAAGTACATCTTCACACCTTGTTCTGTGGTCCTGCCATCTCCTGCCTGGCAGCAGCTCCCTCCCAGTCTGACAGCTTGTTGTGGGGCTGGGAGGACACTGGTTCCCAGGAGCCCACGGGTCTGTGGTGCTGGAGGGAAAACTGAGCGCAGACAAAGGTACCCAGACACAGCCTAACTGCAGGAGCCAGGACAAGGTCTGGAGGAGAGAAAAGGACAGGATCATGGTCCCGGGGAGGGCCAAGCCTTTCTGCTTACAGTAGCAGCTCTCCCTGTAGCTAGCAGCAGCTTGACTTTAACACAAACCTTCCTGCTGAGAGGGGAAACCCATCCCAGCCCCCACGAAGGGGCTATCAAGAGGAAGCTGTGCTCAATCTTTGCTTGGGTGAACGGGAGGGAGCGCCATGCCCGGCAGACAGGACTTTGCATGGAGCTAGAACACTGCCAGGCAGAGCCAGCAGGACTGCTAGGGGTACTCAGGGTCGCAGCTGTTTCGGGCAAATGTCCAGCGCCTCTTCCGGGCCCCGGGACACAGACCCACCGGGTACCCCAGGGTGTGGGGCAGAAGACTGCCTGCGCTCTCCCCCGTCCCACCCAGAGCACCCCGCAAAGCCGTACCTCCTGGGTGCCACCAGGAACAGCCGCCGTCCCAAGCCCAGGCAGAGCAGAGGCCATGAGTTAAACGCAGGGCTGAGCCCCAGGCAAACTCTACGAGCCCCCCCGGCAAAACACAGGGACAATCTGGGGATCAGATGGCGCTGCGAATGCGCCGCGGCTTCCTCCAGCCCGACCGCAAAACCGCGGAGAAATGCGAGCATGCCGCCGAGAGCGGGCAGCTCTTCTCCAGATGTGCCCCCGGGGGCCGGCGCCGGGAGGGGCTGCTGGGGAAAGCAGAGCCCCGGTCCCGGAGCCCACGGGCCGGGCAGCGAGCCCCCTGCCCCGCTCCCGCCCCACTTACAGACGGAACATGCGCTCCATGTCCTTGATCTGCCGGCGGCTGAACTCCTTGAACTCGGTGTAGGGGTTGAAGNGCGAGCAGCGCTGCCGCCCGCCTCCACCCCGCTCCGCTCCAGCCAGGACCGCCCGCCCCGGTGCGCAACTTTATTCCCTCACTTGGAGGGAGCGGGGCGGGACGGGGCGGGACCGGGCGGAGGGAGG
>WBNO01030439.1:0-61176 GCA_013400575.1 Peucedramus taeniatus
CCCTCTCCTGATCTCCGAGGGGCAGAAGGGGTGGCTCAGGCTCTCACCTTTGCGGCTGAGGCAGGAATACGACTGCAGTGGAAGAAAGGAGTGGACTTCGAATGGAGGGATCAGTCCAGGTTTATTAAGGCAGGGACCTTGAGCCCAGCATGACCTTACTTTGAAGACCAAGCTCTGGGCTATCAGGTATCTATAAGGGGGGAGGGAACAAAGATAGGGAGCCAATGGGGAAACATGGGGGTATGGACATTGGGAAGATGGGTCTCTGGGGAGACCAATGGGAGTAACCTGTGGGAGGAGCCCCGGTTCCCGAACCAGTCACTCGACGCCCTTAACAGAAGTTTCTAGGGGGAAGGGATGGGCTGCTGAGTGACGGGCAGGACACCAGGGAGGGGTTGAGGGAGAAGGCAGGATGGGCAGAACCACTGACATAGGGGAGAACTGAGATAAACCAGGGCACAGAACAGTTATAAAAAAAGCATATAAAACACAACAGTCAAGAAAGTTGAATAGAAGGAAAAACACAATTCAAAGTGCACTGAGCAGCATCAGAGAATAGAACCCCATGGACAGCAGCAATAAGCATTGTCTGAAAGGTGAGCACTGCACATCTGAACACCTTTGTCTCCACCCAATGCATCCCACCATCCCTGTGCCTGAAAGGCCAGCAGAATCCCACTGGGTTTATAGCCTGAAGTGTTATTCAACCCTTTACAACTCAAGAACCTGCTTTGTGATCCTCATCCTGACAGAGGAGGAGGCAACCATATCCCAAAAGATCCCTCACCATAGATGGGACCAAAGAAGAGCTCTCTTTTAAGCACCGCTTGGAAGGTGCAGAACAGGCCTTCAACACCATACTGGTGAAATTCAGATTTAGGGAGAAGGGGTATGGAAAGAGGCATTTATTCAGACGCTGTCAGCTCAGGAGTTACTTTTTTTACTCTATACTCTCAGTCTGAACTTTAATAAAGGCTTGTGTCTCAGTAGCCTCTGATAACACCCAATGGGACAAATGCTGTACAATTACAGTGAACAGAATCTGTACCCTGAAAGACTTTTGCTGATCCTGTTTAGTACCTCCCCTGCTCATATAATATATACATAATAATTTTGTATAATATGTAAAGATAAGTCTTAAACTGCAATACTTGATTTTAAAAATTTAAAAATCCATGATTCAGCATTCTATGTGTTTCTGGGCACATTTTTATCTGTACAATTAATTCTAAACCCAAGTTGTCATATGTGTTGTACTCTATGAATGTTTCACTTCCTATTTTAATTACTACTCTCAAACTCCCTTGCATATGCTATTTCTCTAGAATATCTGAAATTGTTTATTAAAGACAGTATTGCTGCCCAGAATTAATTTATGTACCATTCTCCTCCCAAAAGAGCATGAGGCTTCAGTTCACTGGAGGATGAGGTGAAAGAGATCCAGGATGATTCTAAGCATGCCTCCACTGGATCATCAGGCACACTGATGAAAAGGATGCAGATAACATGCCAACCTAACAGAAAACACATTAACTGGAAAACATCCAAGCCTTTAAGAAAATATGTCATTAGCCTAATATTCCTATCTCCTAGGGTTCTGCTGTATCAGGTTTAATTACAGCAATTGAGACAAAAATCATAGTAAAGAGATATAGCGGCAAGCTGATCTTGCCCAGAGATTCCACTCACCAGGGTAAGAGGCAAATCCAGCACCAGGAAGATACTGCAGTACAAACTCAGTGAGTTGTACATGCAAATCAGTTTCATCAAAAATATTTCCAAATACAGCCTACCTTAAAGGGAACAAGAGATTAAGGTGGCAGGCACAAGGCTGAGATTCAGGAGGCACTCCCAGGACCAGGAGATGCAAAATGCCCATCTCATACTGCAGTAGAAATTCAGTAAGGGTGCACAAGTGCCAGACTCACTGGCAGCACAGTCAATACCCCAAGCTGAACATCCAAGTCTGTCACTGGTCATTACTGGAATCAGCTAAAGATGACACTTATGTGTCCTCCTCAGGCAACTGACCAGCCTGATCATGCCTAGAGAAAAGAACACCCAAGTTTAGATGGTTAACAGAAGGGGTTACAGAGTTTATGCTTGTAGCTACACAACTGGGCAACAAGCATAAAACAAAGAAAAAAGGAGCTAGCAGCACAGAGCTCTAAAAGGAGTGAGAAATAAAATAGCCCAAAAGATAGCCCAATTTCTGGAATTGATACCATTATCGTATATGTTTGTATGACAAATTTGCAAATGCAGTAGGTTTTACACTTTAAGGATTAAACAGCTTTACTGAATGTAGCCAGGGCAGATGCAGGATATATGGAGAAACATTCTCAGTACAGGAATACAGTTCAAGCAAAATACTCCAATCCTGGAATATCAGTAAGTGAACAGCTCTCGAAAGTGCAGGAATGTGACTTCATCCACACAAAAGAAGCCTTTGTCAGGAGCACACACAAAGGCAAAACTGGATCTTGACACTTTATAATGGACTAAAGAAAAGCTACTTGGGAAATACAGAATCATAGAATAGGTTGGGTTGGAAAGGATCCTAAAGATCACCCAGTTCTAACTCCCTTGACACAGGCAGGGATACCTTTCACTAGAATCAAGTTACTCAAAGCCACATCCAAACTGTCTTCAAACTCATCCAGTTCCAGAGCTTTAATATTTTTCTGAGTTCTAATAAACATGTTTCCAAAATGAGAGTAAGTGGTCTAGAATTGTAGAGAATGGCAGAAAATAAATTCTCAGCTATTATTTCCCATATTCCAGCAAAAATCTTCTCTACTGGAAAATAACCAAGTTATCCTAAGAAATGAAAAATAACAGTATTCATCTGTTACTCTATAGACTTTCACCTATGGAATAAAGATTTTACTATGAAATTGCATGACAATAACTTAATTCAAAGAAGAATATTAAGTACTCTTGACATATAGATGTTATTTAAGAACACAATTTTTTTTTTTAAAGGAGGGAGCAAAAGAAAAGACTTTTTTTCTCTGCTTAGATTTCCTAAGATTTGGTGACATTTACTGTAAGCCAGCAGTGCTATGGCAATGACTAGGAACTTCAGTCTTGGACTAGGTTCTCATAAGTCCAGGCACTGTGTGATTGCGAAGCTAATACTGTCTCAGATGCAATTTCTTCACCGTTTGATAAAAATTTCTAGTGCTTCTGCATGTCTCCAATATCACACCATAACATAAGCCGATTCTGTACTGGGGTAGAGAGACATACTTAAACAATAAAAAAAACATAGCTAGATATACTACTAATACTCAAAGTCCAAAAAAAACCATAACCAAGTGGAACAATCTAATGATGCTTGAACTGTACAGATCACCCACGAGAGTTGCTACTTGAGGTCAAGCCTGCAATTCTATTATGCATATTATACCAGGGGAAAAAAAAAAAAAGTCTCAAATAGTCCTGGCTGTTTCAAATACTCACAGTCTTGTACTCCAAAAGAAAGTAAGAACATGTAGACTCCTGAGGTCCCACGAGGAAGCAGGACATAGTCACGTAAGCTGCCCATTGCCTCTGTGGCAACCTTTAAGCCTCAACTCATGCTCCTCTGATTTTGCCCAATTAGGATATTTTAAGCCTGAGGGTTTGATCACTCTGGAGCCCTGATTCCATGCCATGAAGTACAAAAACGGTAAAGAGGTTTACTTCAAACAGTTGCACATGACCCGTGGCAATAATACAACACTTGAATCACTTCAGCACTGGACAGCTCTGCAACTTCTCCAGATATACTGACCTGGACATGAAGCTGAGCATGATTTCCCCTCCGCTATTACTCCTAATCCTATAAAGTGAATCTGAGAAATCCAATGTGGCCGTTTTGTGCAGTACTTGAAGGATGCCAGTCTCACTTCTAATAGGAGAAAAGCAGACTCATATCACCACAGATACTCCTACTAGGAGGATATTTATGAGGAGATTTTTAAATAATTTTTAAGCTATACTAGATATTGTCAGTTACTCACCTCTGCCTGGAGGATGCTGGTGCCTGCTGCATCATCAGCCCAGAATTAGAAAGGGCAGGGATAATCACTCAAGTGCCTTGTCAGAAATGGGTACCATCATACTTGCAGCAATGTGCACACTTGCAGCTGTGCTGCATCAGGGATGTAGTCAGGCATTATGAATTGTATTGCCCTGCCATATTGCTTAAAAGCATGATGGAAGGTTCTGACATTATCTTTCATTAGGGTTCAGGCTATGCTGCTCCCATCAGACAGAAGGAAAGTGAAGCACTGTCCTGCCAGAGTCCATAACGTGTCTTGGCCCAGATTCCGGTCTTATGAATTACTTGGTTGGAAGAACTGCAGCTTGTTTCAATATTAAAAAGAAAATATCCTTTTCACTGGTTTAACCTTTGGTCCCTTAACCCTGCAGTTCACCTCTCTGAACTAAAAACAACTATCACAATTAATGAGTATTTGAGGAAGGACAGTAGCTTTACCCTATTCCAGAAAAGGAAGAGTGAACTGCACTATTTAGCATGAACCCACACCAGATGATAATGAAATGAATTAGCAATAAAAATTTATTTCATGTATAAAAACCTTTTAAAAGAGAAATAAGCCAGGCTCCAAATTACCATTAAAATTAACTTCCATTGATGCTCTGCCAGTGCTGCTGAACTAATGTTCTTTGCAGAAGCCGAGTGGATTATGATTGAGTGGTATCCATTAACATGAACTGTTGTGCTTGTTGCTTCATCTGGAGATCAAAGAATTTTGTTTAAGGAGAAAAGAAAAATGCAACACCACTAAGGTTTTCCCCTTCTGCATTACTCTCCATTTCCAATACCTAGTCTCTATCACAACTGGCATTCTTTCCCAAGCATAACTCTCTGTATTTAAGCAAGCATCAACCATAAAGTCAAAAGAAAAATTCCATCTTCTGGGAATTAAAGCTCTAAATAGAATGGTTCACAGACCACAGACAACTGAAATGTTCTATTACAAAGCTACCACACAACTAAGTATGGCTGAGTGATGTTCAGGTGACTGGATGCAGCTTGTGCTGGTTTCTCTCCCTGTGGTTCCCTGGCAAGATGTCAAATCTCTGTTCAAGGTGGCAGCCTGTTTTTTCATACATTTCCAAGTAACACTACTGAATCTCTCAGCCCTCTTCCTTGTCAAATACCAATATGAGAGTGTGATGCTTGTATTTTTCTCAGCTTATAAACCACCCAATTTTGTTGATCCATGCCAGTGAGCTGCAGCTGGAGGCATCTACGCAGTAAACAAGTTGTGACAATAGTGAAGGAGCATCAAGAAGGGGAAAATTACATATTGAAAGAATTCTGACTGCCCCAGAAACTCACACATATTCTGTCAGGTCACTCAAAACACTCTCAATCAGCAGTCTAGACTGGAGCAAATGTCTGGGGAACAGTTTGGGGAACAAACTATTTTGGCTTTTGTGATTTGTGCCCAGTCAGCATCTGAATGTTTTGCCTTCAACCCAGGCAGGGTAGGAGAGGTACACAAGCTCTGTCTCAAGGCTTGCCCTCACCAGAGTTTCTCTGTACCAACTGCAAGTCCCACTGTGATTACCAAATTCAACTAACTAGTCTACCTGGATCTCAAAGCAGGCAAATTCACTACAACATACTCCAAATGTGGGATGTTAGCAAACACACCTGTGAAAGCCACAGGAAACAGGTTCATGGGATTTGTTAATATTAACATCTATATTAGCACAAGAGTTATGCCTGAAAGGAATGGACAATTTAATACCTAAAGTACATCCATTGCTTTTCTTTGCTCTTTAGGGGCAAAGAAGGATCTACTCCAGCAGCTGTAGCCAAACATGACTTCACTTGGCTCTAGCACGCTGTCCCTGCTAAACCCCGAAATACCCTGTAGAGACAAATAAATAACAGCAGGTATGGAAAGGAGTTAAGGAACTGACAAAGGCCACATTCTCTTCTCAGTTTTGAGATGAGGTGGAAAGTCAGTGGAAAAAAACTCATGCTGATGGCAAGAGCTGCAACAAAGAAGACTCACATCAATAGAGCAAGACTATCAGCTGTGAGAAGGCAGAGATTAAGACTGAAGCCAAACCTAAAAAAAACCCTCAAAGCTGCAGTCGTACATTTTAGAGTCACCCAAGAAAAAAGGGCCTAAATTTTACTTCTTCATATGTATCTGAAGATGTTTGTGGCTGGGATTATACCTTGCAGTTGCTTGCAACAGCAGAAGACTACACTGATTCAGCAGCTCTCCCTCATCCTGCACAGAGGTGTCAGGAAAAGACAGTAAAAATTATCTGTGTTTCTTGGACGTGAACAGGGAAAAAAAACACAAGAGTAATTAAATATTTTAATTCCCTCTAAGTTCTGCCACTATGACCTCACTACATTATTTGAAGTACTCTCTACTCAGCTAACATTTTTATTCAGAATAAACCACCTCTAGCCTCCATTCCACTTTAACCACCATCACCCAGCCATAAGACTTGCTCAGCACAGCCATTGAAAGTCTGAACAGCATCAGAGCTATGCTGCCTTGTGCAGCAGAGCAGCAGGGAATACTTTAATTAGTGTTTTCTTCTGAAGCATAAAAAAATATTCTGAAATTACTTTGCCTGGTAACAAACTGCATCTTTCACACTATTGGAGAACTGAAACTGATTCCTGCTTCATGTACTTTCCTTAGTTTAATTTTTTGTTGTTTTATTTTACAGATTTGCTTCTATCCTGGTGAAAGCTACAAAAAATTGCTTTTGCAATGGAGAAGGGAATGTCAATATTAAGGGAAATTAAGTTTTCACTTACCCTGCTAAGATAAGTTAGTCAAGATGGGTGGGAACAACCCCAGTGGAAAAAGAAAACCTACAAACTACTTTATTTTTCCAAATCTCCTTTGCCTCCTTCACAGGGTGACTTGGTTCATTGGTTCTGAACTCAGAGTGCAGCAGAGGTCACTTCTACCTCTCAAAGCAGGTCTGGCTCGCACACATACACCTGCACCAGAAGTCTTTACACAGGTCAGGTTCTGGAGCCATTCCCCTGCCAAGCTGGGTATCCAGTCACCAGCAATTACAGAAACAATTTAAATACACATTTTCCTGCTATGAAATGAAGTGCATTTCAATAACATTCTTGTGTACTTGTTATTAAAATATTTTCCACTGGAAGATTTCCAGAATGATAAATATTCATTAATCACCACAAAACTACACAAAAACTACATCAAATAGGTGCTCACAGTCAGAGTTAGAGGCCATTTTATACTAGGCCAACTTCATGCTGCTCTGCTGACACACAGCCAACTTGCTGTGAGCCATTCCAGCCCCAGAATTACCTTTCTTGCAAGAAAACACTTTGGCCAACAGCACCCCTGCATTTGTCAATCATCTCAAAAGCTTTGGCCAAGAGAAGCAAGGGCCAACCCAGGCATCCATGAACTGATAATCCTGAATTAACTTAGCAGCTGAGCCACACCACAGATCGTCAGGACAAGTGACCTTCAGGCACCTCTAAGAAAAGCTCAGGGGCAAGGGGGGAGGAAGGAAGGGCACAGCCAGATCACACATTTTCCCACAGGCCATGGGATCACAGATTTACAGCTCAGCCAGTTGAGTCACCCACACCTCAGGAAAGGATGACAGAAACCTTTGCCATGGCTCTCACTGCCCACACCTGACAGAAAAAGTTCTCAGTGAACAGCTCAGAGCATAAGCCTTGGCTGGAGTTAACAGAACCCCAGAACACACACTCAAGGGGTAGTCTGTATTGAAACAAGGTTTTTGACATGATTTTTGCAACAGAGGTAAGATTTTTTTCCTGAAAAATCATCCTAGCAGAGAATCCAGTACACTGTATTACAAGCAAGCCACTTGATACTAATATAGCTTATTTTTGTTCCAGAACAGGAACAAGAAATTCTATTGGGAAAGCTGGAGTTGAAATAAGAAAATTCAGACACCAACATTTTTTACAATTAGAGAAATTTCTGACACATCACAAGGCTGTTTGAATTTTATACCCACGTAGAAGAAAATACTTGAAACACAGTTTACAGAGAATTTGCACTGCAGAGTACTGCTGTGTCTGATGTTCAATCAGAACATAGAAGTTTGGATACTTTCATTTGTATACATGAGTATTTGTACCCATGCATGTTTTAATTAAGCCTTATTAATGTACTTCGTCTATTTTCTCACTATAATTATACAGTTATGCAGAAAAACATTCAAAAGTCTAGATGACTCAGGAGTTTGACAGCAAGATATGGACTGCCAAATTTAGTCAACAGTACAACTTCAGCTACCCAGCTTAAGTCACTAATCTGGAGCAGACAGCCATTTAAATACAACTCTGACAAGTTTTATCCTTTTTTCTTTGTTAATTGTCTGCTAACAGGCTGCAAATAAAACCTGAAATTTATTCATTATTCAAAATGATTCATAAGTGTTTTCCCTGACTAACCCTCTGCCTACAAATATCTTAAGCTATGGCTGTCACAACTAAGTAAACAATTTGCAATTCATGGTGTAACTTACGTAATGAATCTCTTCACCTTATGTAACCAGCTTGAACAGTTTAAAGAGCTGACAAACACAGCATACATTTTTAATTGCACGCTCCCAGTTAACAGTTGGGTTGTTAGAGGAATCACCCTCCCAGGAAACATACAGTGCCATGTGATTTAGGTTGCAAATATCAAATCTTTTGCTTGAGAACATGCTTTGAAACTTACTTTCTCTGCCCACACCAAATGAAGTAGGCAAGTTCAAGCTATAAATGCTTCTCCACTTATGCTCTTGTAGTAGTAGTACTAAAAAGCTTCCAATTTAAGCATGATTTTTTTAAGATTCAGAAAATGATAATTTATTCCATCTTCTCCACAGTACCACAAGTTTTGGAAAATGGACATTTACCAGGAAGCTACTGCATTTTTCCTAATACGATAAAGTGTGCCTATAAGCTCTGCATCAAGGGTTGGGGTTACACTAACACAGGCCATGTGCTCCTCTGCTCTCTTCCTAATGCTGCGCTCCATGAGTTAAAAACTAAATATATGAACCACACTGCAGAGGATTGCTTAAAGCAGTTCTTCAAACAAATTAAAAGCTTCAGGCAACCCGAGTTTACCATTTGTCTCAGAATACAATTCACAGTTTATCATCACACTCTATTGTCTTGTACTGAACTAAAATTTTACATTTCAGTTCATTATTAATCATTTTTTTCTGTATGTTTCTCCAAAATTTGCTCTTACTAGAGCCACAGAGAGTGTGATGATCTCCTGTCTTCCCCCCCCCCCTATTTTTTGTGCCAAGGTACAACCCAGATTCCAATACCATTAATAGGGCACTTATAACCCTTTTAATTGTGCGTTAAGTCAGGAGAAGGAAGGCGAATTTAATGGGGCTACTACTGAACATGAATAAAGCTCTGAAATCTGGCCCTACTGATTTAGCTTTGAAAAAAAAAAAAAACTCCTAAGCCAATCATCCTAGTGTCCCAGTTTTCAGTGTTCTTTGATTTCCCCCAGTATTACTCTGATAGAAAAGTGAAATATTTCTGTGCTGCCAGGCAATAGCTATCAACAGTTCTGGAGTACTCTGATGCTTTGCCCCACTTATAACACACTTTAAAATCATGCCAGTTTAACATCTGTTCTCACACAGGTTACAACTCCTATTTTTCACTAAAAGGAACTATTCCTAGACGGGACTCTGCCCAACAGCAACAAGAGCTTTACAAGAGCCCAGGCATGAAACAGCAAGGTCCCCCATGAGGGCACTGCCATCACATCTGTGAAATATTTCTTGACAATGAGTATAGAGCAGTGGTGAATTGGATCCCAGCACACTGGCCTTAAATTAAAAAAATCGCTATTCATAACCAAATAATCAAAGTCCTCCATGTCATTTGGTTTTTTTGGTTTTTTTAGTTTCTGCCAACTTCCATTACGTACTTTTACAGAAACAATACTGAAAATTTCAACATAACAATTAGAAAAGAAGAATTTCATTATAATAACTTGAAAGACTTTAAAGATGTCACTTTTTTAAGGGAGGAAATACCATAAAAAAAAAAGAGCCTATCTTGAACTACCAAAAAAATCCCATCTAAAAAGTCTGGTACAACTTTGCACAACTATGTTCTCATTTTTCAGACAGCTCTCACCCCTGGGACTCTGTCTGTCCCCAAGATTTTCCTTTACCAGTGCTAACATGTTCCTGATGATTTGCCCTGGAGGTAGAAACAGCCCTGGGTACTCCCCCTGTCAACACATACACACACTTGTATTTCTTTCCTTCCTGCCCATGTTCCACTGCTATTTTAGTCTATTCTTCTGTCTAGACAAATTTTACAGCCATTCGTACTACTGGGCTTTCATAATAAAAATACCCCTGTGCAATCTGCCATCACTGTGCCTGTGCCACTTAAGATGAACATAAACACACAAAATAAAGCTGAAAAGGCACATGTGCCTCATATCTTTTGGATATACAAGAGTCACACAGACATGAAATCCAAAAGCAGTTATTGCAGTTCTTCAGAGGAGGATTTATTAGACTGTTTTCTAAAGAAAACCCCCACAGTATAGATGGCATTCCCACCAACCCCAACTCTAGCAGTAAATCCCAGGCAAATGATCTTTTTAGACAAGACTACAGCACTTACAAAAAGTAGCATCAAATTCAGCATTATGAGCCAACTGCAGAGCAGTAACCTTTCATATTTTACCAACACTTCCCACAGTATTTTGTCTGTTAAGACCCAGCTCCAATAACATAGCAATTAAACTCATGGAGGACAGCTGAAACCTACCCTGAATATTGATCAATACCAGATAACCAGAAGAAAATTAAAATTAGGCCAATATTTGTCAATCATATATGTTTCATAAATCTCAATTTTTTTTTAGAGCTAGATTGATTTTTTTTGCACATTTGGAATGGATGTTGTCAAGCAACACACAAAATAAAATTCAAGTATCAATGAGAGTATTAAAATTTGGACCTTAGACATAAATCTTGCATGAAAGAGACAGCCTTTACAATAATTTTGCCATTTATAATATTCCTCTCAGCAACATCTGGCACAAAGTAGCAATTTTCCTCTAAAATCTCACACAATGTGATACATATCAAAATAAAATTAATTTAATATAATCACTTATAATACATAAAATGTCAATTCAATTAGACTACCACCATTATAGCTTCCTGGTAATAGTTTGCTCTACAAAACTGTGACCTAGTACTCTTCCTATTTGTTACTCTAGGTGGGAGAAAATGTGGTGACACTGCACTATGTAAGGGACCATCAGAAGAGAAGAAAGCTGTTAGAGCCACTGGTTTCAGCCTATTGAAACTCATGGACCTATAAAGCATCTCAAATGGAGGTATGGGTCTCTGAATAATGAATTTAAGCCTAATGACAATAGCCTCACTTTTCTCATTATCTTTCACAAACCCATAGAAATAGTTCCTGGACCATTGGTCGAAGACCATTACTTTAGGGCAGAGAAGAATTACATGCTGACACTCACAGTACTGCTGACTGAGTCATAAAGGTGAATAATTACACACTCTGCAGCAAAGCACAAACTCCTGGGGCTGGCCAGTCCAAGGCTCTGTGCCAGCACACAGGGATCTGTGTAAGCAGCTGCTCCAGTGAGCAGAGTCAGTGCAAGACAGGAAACTACACACAGGTGTTAACCTACACACAGCACAATTCACTGGGTAGTGACTCAAGGTTGCAGCTTGAGAGCTTTTAATTACTCTCTTGCAAGTCACCAAACCTACGCATTCAAAAACCCCAAACTACAAAATACAACACTACAGAACAGGAAGAGTCCTATTAACCCAATTTAACCCATTTTTCCTGATCCCTTTGGCCCCTGAACCTTTTGTGGGGAAGTGTTGATAAATTCTCTGTTGTTTAAATCGATTTTCACTTACTCTTAAATAAACATAGACCAAACATACACGAACCACTTTTCCCTTACTGCTCATTCACCAACTCCACAGGCCCAGTCACACCATGATGTCCTGCCAGGGCTGCAACAGCTTCAGGGGAAGCCCTCAGGCCCATGCAGACCCCAAGCTACAGCCTCCCTAGATGGAAAACAAAGAAGCTGGGCATCCAGCCTGCACAGGGACAGCCTCACAGGCCACCAGTTTTGTTACTGGGATCACACACAGCTGTTCTACAAGCCAAACCTGCATCACCCAGCCCTAGCACTGGCACTCCCCAGGTGGATATCACCACCTCAGGTGGCTCAGGGAAGAAATCCCCACAGCTCCTCCCAATAGGTGCTGATCCCTCAAACCAACAGCCAAGTCTCCCCAGGCCAAGGGAAGAGCCAGGAAAGAAAAAGATGCCATATCATCCCACAACTAATGTGATGTTTGTTTCCTCATGCTGCACAAGCCAGGAGGACATGGGGGAAGTACCTGCAGCACCAGCAGTAGGTCCCCTGTCACCTCCCAGACGAGGGAAGGTCCCCAGCTGAGGGAGATGCCACTTCTGTACCATTGAGCTACATGCCAGGGCATGCAAGGGGCCTCAGTCAGCTGCTGCTTTTGCTCACACAATCTGCCTGCAAGAAGAGCTGTACCCAGTCCAGGAGATCACCAAAGCCTACCCTGCTGGTTTGGGCCACAGAGGCCACAACACCTTAGTCCCCAACCCACAGGGACACCCCAGCACTGGCTCCAAGCAGCCTCAGGAGAGTCCAGGCACACAAAACTGCAGAGGATCATCAATGGGACATCACGCAATGATCAATATGATCAAGTGAAGCCAATTTATTCCAAAAGCAAGCTATATTTATACTGTGTTCTACTATTTGCACCTCAAGCTAATACATGATTGGTTAAATCCTGCTATACGCACATTTTAACCTTTTCAGTTAATTTTAGTTAATTTTCTTTCTTCGTGTGTCTCGTTGCAGTTTTCTTGTCTGCCTTTGCATCCTGAACTGTCTGCTTCTGAGTGTGTTCTTTCATGTCCTTCAAGGGCATTGTGACCTTACTCAGTTTCCATGAAGACTGGATTGTACACACACTCTCACACACACAAATATATATATATATATATATCCATTGTCCTGCAAAAAGCCCTCAACACGAAACCAGGCCCTACCTGTACACAGCCAGGCACATAGCTCTTTCAAATGGCAGGAAGAACCTCACGATGAGCACAGACCCACAAGACAGAGCACAGGGGCTGGTAACAGGCTCCATCATCACAATGATGGCCCATCCATACAGCAGTGAGTGAGCCAGGACAGGACCATGACTCCCTTTGAAGTGTAAACCAGCACCCCACAGCAGAGCTCAGGGAAGAGCCAGCCCCCTCAGGCTGGGCTGAAATGGCCCCCGGGAGGGGTGTGGGGACCCAGGTGGAGCCAATTAGAGCCGTGAGGGGCCCTGATTGCCCCCAGCTGGCACTGATTGCCTTTGCTGAGGGGCAGCCGCTCCTCCACCAGAGCCATGTGGCACCAGAGGCTTGTTTTCCCCACAGAGACATGGAGGAGCCTTGCTCAGAGTGGAGCTCCCCATTACCCCCTCGGTGGCCGCCCACAGTGCGGGTCACCAGGCTCTGGTGGGATCACAGCTACTGCAAATGGCGTCCATCAGGATCAGGATCAGGCCCTGCGACAGCCGGGCTGGAGTGAAGTGTGGTGTTTGCTTTTCCCTCAAGAAAACTTCTAGCTGATAAAAGGCAAACAAATTCCATCATAAATTTTCCTAGGATTATTTACAATGTTCTTTCAGAAGAAGCGATTAACAGCTAGGGGCCTTACGTGTCTCCCCTTCCAGCAGTAAACAGCCTCTGAAATAAATGAGTTGTCAAGAAGAGAACATGAGAAAATTGCACAAAATTTTCACCCCTGCACCAGTGCTTGGATGACACTTGTGCTTCTGTCTTTTACTTGCCTCACTCCTCCAGAAACCCCTGGCATGAGCATCCTTCTGCTCACGGTCTTGGATTTTTTTCTGCAACCCACCCACAGTCCAGAGGCAGTGCCCAGGCAGGTGTCACGCCTGCCAAAAATGACCTTTGGAAATATTCAGCAAGCAAGGACCAAAGGTCTGATGGAGTGATTCCATGTTTGGATGTAAACAGTCCACTGTGCTACAGATGAACAAAATTAAAGCAGTCTGAAGTTTACTTGGGGAAGAAACCAACATTAACAGTAACACAAATATTATCCCTGAGTGTGTGGGGGTTCCTGCTATGGGCTACACTCAGAAGAGAAGCTGTGTCTCTGGCAATGAAGAAATTTGTGAATCAGCACAATGGAAGAACAAAAAACCTAGCCTTTGTTCTTCTTACCTGTGTGGCAAGGTACCCAATGGGTAAGCTCACCAGATTTTCATGGGTTTCGATTAGATATTAAGATAACGTATTTGAAAGAGTGGGCCAAATTAACAAGATTCCTGAAACTTGTACACTCACTGTGAACATAATAAGGAATTCATAACCATATAGCAATAAATTAATACACAGATTCAATGTATTGAGTTAGAATAGGTCATTTGAATGATTGGTGCATTCACAAAGATTGTTTTGGAAGAAACAAAATGTGTGGCGAGGAAAGCTGTCTCAGGCAGGTAGAAGAGTAATCTCCAGTTCACCTCTCTTCTAGAGCAGGCTGACTCCATGCAGCACAGCCTCCTAAGTTTTGCCTCCAGGGCCTGTTACCTACCTCTGTAAATACTTCACTGACAACACAGTACTACATGTTTTGACAGCAGAAGGTTCTTTGTAGTTTTCAGCCTATTTTGTCATTTCCTTCTGTGTCATTTCTTATGATACACCCCTTTAAATCACACAAAGTAATTCTTCTCTTAGCATTAACACCCACCAAATATTTGTAGTCTCTTAGTGCACGCCTGCCTTCATCATCCCTTACCCACATTAAGCACACCTAATCTTTCAACCTATATCAATCCTGAAGCCATCCTGATAATTTTTGTTGCTTTTCTTTGAACTCCTCTCAGTTTGTTGAGACACTGCTATCAAAGTTTTCTTCAAGGCTTGATGTGATAGTTTTAGATGTATATGCATCAGAAGTGTATAGAATTAATCTATTATCACCTTGAACTGCAATATAATGCTCCTGTATATGCAGTGCAAACACTGCTTTGCAGATTAATATGGAATGTCCTATCCTGAGTTTCTGAGCTGATCTCCAGGCTTTTGATTCTTTTTGAGAGTCATGAGTTTCAGATTATTTTTGTGTCTTGTTTTTACCATTAGAAGAGACACGGGTTCTGAAAAACCTCAATAGAAGGAGCATCAGAATACAGTATAAGAATCAGAAATAAGGCTTCAATATATTTTTCAAAGTCTCTGTGACATTTTGTCCTAAAGAAAATATTGGTTGGTTGAATTCTTGTTTAGTCTCTGTGTGTACAGTGATTACTGCTGGGACAGCAAAGGACCACCAAATCCCACAATCACACAATCCTGACTCCACTGCAGAGCACCATCACTATATACAACTCTTATAGCCTTGGACTATGAGTAGCTGCGTTCACATGGTGAAGGAAGCTCAGTGATAGGATCACAAGAAGACGTGTGGTACATTCTTGCTGACAGGTGGACAGGAGATTCAGAAGACAGTGAGAAAACAGTACTGGAGAAAGGGACTCAAAGTCACCCCACTCATACATGGGACAAATGAACAAGTACGCAGAGGAGGATCCCTCAGACCCCTTTAAGAGGCCCAACCTAGCCTCGTTGCTAAGGTGTAAGTCTCCTCTCTTGCCTGGGCTGATTGCTGCCTACTCACTGTGTTGAGGCTCCCTAAAAAAAGTTACCTGTGCATTTCTGCTGTGAGAGGCCATGATTGCTGCATGCTGGCCACATCTGATTCTTCCAAGATAGGGAACATTATGAGTTACAGAGTTTGCATGGGAAGACACAGGATCTATGCAAAAGAGGTGGGAGATGAAGACTAGAAATAACAGGGCAACTTGAAAGGACAAGACTAATAATAACAAAATGAGACTAAAGAAAGGGACAGAAAGAAAGGGAGCATAGAAGAGCAGGGATCAAAGGAGCAGGAGGAATAGTAGTATGGAGGCTGAGAAGAAAGGTTGTGACAGCCCCAGACTGTCAAAACCCAGGGTGGCAGACTGCATCAGGCCATTAAGAGCACAATTTCGTGTCACACACAACTAGGATCCAAAGGAAGTCCTGGCAGCTTCCAAAGGGACGACCTTTGCATTTCAAACACAAAACAAGGCCCTAGACTGAGCCACTAGTAGGTGAGCTGGTGTTTGAAGGCAATAGCCAACAGCCATTTCTGATGAGACAAAACCTGGCCACACATCTATTTGAGAAGCCAACAAAGTTCTCATCTTATTCCAGACAGAAAGTGAGTGATTCTGTTAGCATTGTGACAGTAATATTCCTTTCTCTAATAGCACACTTTTTACTAACAGATTTCAAATGTCTCATAAAGGAGGGATTTCCATTGTCACTAACTGGTAAATTGGCTGAGGTGCAGGGGGTGAAGTTGCTTTCTAAGCTGGTCTAGCACAGATCAGGAAATGGAGACTGGCCACCTCTCCTCTGCTCCACTGTGCTACTTGCAAAGCGATGCCTCCCGTAAGCATGATCTCTTTCTTTCTCTGCTTAAAGGGCATCACTTCTTCAAACTGATTGTGCTTCCTCTGGTTTCTTACAGCTACCCTGGCAGCTGTAAGGAAAAAAGCCAGGTGACATCCAGTCTTCCCTTTAACATTCATCATCAGACATGAGGTAGGTGTGGTTAAGGGGAAGGACCAGAGCCCTCCCAGACAGAGAGATACCTCACTTACCCTCCACCCAGCCAGCTCCCCACTCCTTGCCTGACTACTGAGCATGCTAAGTACATGACAAGTGGATTAAAATAACATTTAAGACAAGACCTAACACTCATTAAAAAGGGGGGAGATGTCAAAGCAAGCTCAAACTGAATCATCACCTCACCCATCAAAAAAGATGGGAGATGGTAGCTTGCTGCACAGACCACTGGTGGTTTCTGTCACAGCAGGTGTCAGGCTGCCACACATGTACATTAAATACACAAATGCACATGTCAATGAGCTCAGGAGGGTGTTCAGTATCATGTGCCATGCTCCATCAGGTACCCTGCTCAACAAGGAGAGTTATGGGGCTGGAAACACCAAATCTGACTTCATCTTCCATTGATCAGCTTATCCCTTTGCAGAGCAGAGCCTCAGATATTCCTACCTTGTCCCATTGCCCTCACTCTTTCCCCTTTTTAATCCCATACACACATTTTACTTTGGAAGATGGGCACAAAGGTGAGGGGAAGGAAGGAAGGAAGGAAGGAAGGAAGGAAGGAAGGAAGGAANGAGGGAGGGAGGGAGGGAGGGAGGGATTTCTCCCAGGTCTGCTATCACAGGGGCTCACGAGTGGATTTGTTAAAATGAAATGCATTTGTGGTGGAGAAAAGCATTGCATAAAACCAACTCCATATTAGGACATCTGCTCTTTGGATCATCCTGTTCTGGTTTGCTTTACAGATAGCACACATTAACCAGCTAATGATGAAGAGTCAGCCTAGCTATGGATGAATGGCTTGGATTAATCTCTTTTGTCTTGTGTATGATAAACACCAACTCATCAGCTAAATCCTGTCTATAGAAACTTTATTAAGGATGATTATGCATGAGTCAGAAAGGACACAGCTTGACTTTCAGATCCCAATTTGAGTTTAAGGGCTGGCTGGTTAGAAACATCACCTTGAAAACCCAGTAAATTTGATCTGGATGCCACTGAAGAGAATAAATACGGAGTCTGACGATACATTTTTTTCCCAAAGTCACTTTTCTGTCTGCAGCAGAATTTTACTTTTATTTGAACAAAGTTCTTTCTTTTGACTTTTCTTGTCTTTGTGCTTTATAAACTATGTAAGAAAAAAAAGAAAGCAAAAGACCAAAAAATGGAAAACATAATTGTCTGTTTGGGGCAATTACATTCTTAGTGACACTACATATAGCTGCAGAGGAGAGAAACCAATAAAAGTTATTTATAGGGATTTTAAGTTGAGTAGATAAAGGTCAAGATGTTTACCTGGCCCATTACTAGAGTCAATGGGCTGGAGGATATTTTAAAGGAACCAAAGAGGGATGAAATATTTACATATCCATACTAAAGTTACACATTATAAAAATTTAATGCATTTAATTTTCAACTTATTTTTGCCTTTTTTCACATTCAAGTGTGCAAGATCAAGCTAGCAAAAGTTAAGTTGCCGTTTTAGTAAAGAAAGATCCATCAGAAACAGATGGGAAAATGAGAAAAATCAGGAAAAAATTAAATTTGAATCAAGCAGAATAAAATTTTTAAAGCTTTTCAGTGAAATGTTAAGACAAAAAAAATCATTTTAGGTCAACCCAGAATGTTTTGGCAAAACAATAATGAAATGCTTTGATTTTTAACTGGATCAAATTTTCCTTGAGAAATATTCCCTAAAAAATTGAAGTTTATTTTTAGAATATTAGAAATTGTTATAATTTCCACAGTTATATCTATCGTGCTAAAAAAAAATTACTTTTTCACTGCCTTGTTTCCCTCGATCCTTCCTTGCCTTAAGACACTATAATGATTAATTTGGTATTGTGCTTGACAAAAATTCACAAAACCCTTTGATTCTCCCCCACATTGATAAGTTTACCGTTTATGAAAAAAATTGGACCAGCTCTGAAATGCAAATAATTCAACCATGTCATAGAGACATCATCCTTCTCTTTTCTGTATGTCTGATTACATTGACCTGAGGCTTTATTCAGAATCATAATACTGGAGACAAGAGTCTCCATTTCTCTTCATTCCCTTGGCAGACTATTACTACAGCTATTCAGGAAGACAGGATGCTTTTACAGCTAAGGCATAAGACTAGGGGTCAAGAGTTTTGGACACACTTCCAGCTCTAGCTCAGAATTTTGTGAGATTCCAAACAAGGCACCTGAGCTTCTTGGCCAAAAAAAAGGAAAACAGAATATCTCAATAATTCTTTCACTCTTTAGATTTTATGCTTTGAGGCAGTCTTTTTCCTCACAACAGTAGTCAACTCAGATACACAGTCCTTAATCAAAGACTAGGCCTTCTGCTGGGCACCTTGGTAGAAATCTCATCCTGAAGCTCAGTTTTAATGCTTTGAGGTGAATTTTAATGTACCCATGACTGCAGGACTACACAGAGCTGCAGAAGGAGCCTGAGTGCAGACACGGAGTAAAGCTTTCCCCCACTGCAGGGAAAGCCAAAAAGACATGATTAAGTCACAGCAAAGAGTTGGCCTCCAAGAAGGCACTTCCCAGTGCTGTTTTCCTTTAGCTGTTCAGAGAGACATTGCACTGTTCCACTGCCATAGCTGGGGAGAGTGGTGGAACAGAGGAAGCTCTGGGGGTTTAACAGCAGGCAGTAGTCAACACCTGTTTACCTAGATTAATGAATAAATAAAGCAAAATCAAAATTAAAGATCTCAGTTACTAAATCAGGGGCTTTTACCTGACTCAAACTAAATGTCTACTTTGGTGTTCCAGTTCTGAGAAAAATCCGCTATTTTGAATTTCCGGATCAGTTCTTGCAAGCTTTTCCCAGATTGAAAATCTGCTGCCTGTAGCTTAAAGCAAAATGGACCAACTGTTCTCTCTCCTCCTGGGCCATGGCTCTGGCTCTGCATCTCATCCCATCTGCACCCCAGAAAGCTGAGTACCTCTGGGTAGTCACAGCAAGTCTGATGGTTCCCTGTGGCTCAAAAAGGCCTGGCAGACAGCATCCCTATTTGTCCACGGTGTGATATTCTGTGCAGAAGAAGGCTGAGTGTGTTGTATTGGCACATTGGGTAAAAACTGATGTGCTGGGCACAGCCTGGGCTGCTGGTCTCTGCTCTGCCTCAGCAGAGGTGGGAGCAAAGGCTGCCAGAAAGGCTTTCTACCACCTTGGTATCTTCTGAAGATGGGGGCTGTCTGGGAGTATTAGTGTCCCATGTGTAAGTCAGAGCAACCCCAGAGACTGCTCTAATTTATGCAGACCTGAAATACCTTTTACAGATCTTTTACAGCTTGTGTTATTTTCATTCTATTGAAAGGGAATAAGCACAAAACTTAAAGTCTGTTCTCCTTGTGCTTTTGCTGAGGTTTCAGTCCAGCTGTACTGACCCTGCCTATGCTTAGGACTTCCCAAAAAAAGCACCATTTGGGATGGTGGTTTAGTCATGCAGACAACTGTCTGCTTATAATTGACTGAGACCAATACATTTCACATAAGCCACTTATGGTAATGACTTTTGGTCACTAGTGATGTGAGCAAGGTCAAGTTAAAACCCATGGGTGAGAGACTGCATAGTCCTTTTTGAGTCCCTCAGGACATCCATTCTCCAGTGATGATAACTGAAGTAGCAGGGTGGATTGCTGGGAAAACTTAATTTGCAAGCAAGGAAATATCTTGGAGCTCGTGCAGGGCTGTCAGCAAAGTTACTCTGCTGGGCTGGAAATATTCTGAGCAAATATGGTAAGGTGAAACTGGCCAGCAGCAAGGCCTCAGTGCCTTGTCACTCCCAGAGCTCAATTTTAAGGATTTAAGAGAGATTTAAATTGTGTAGAAAAGTTAATTTCTCCCCACAGACAGAAACTGTCTATCCCAAAAGCAAAACAAGCACCAAGTTATTTTAATTTCTTTTTTCCCTTTTACCTGCATCCCTTCCTTTTAAATATTTACATAACTTGCTTACTCTTCTAAAAGGGAACAAGGTCTGAACTGCATGTTGCACAATGCCAGTACAGTAGGAAACAAAAATTGACAATCCATGACCTGACTAATAACTAAATTACTCCAATCATAAAGCAAAAAGCTCAGCTCATCAAAGTTTAAGGGATTCTTCTCTCCCTTTCATTTCTTGCAAAGCAGAACCATGCATTTTCTCCAGAGGCCAGCAGCTCCTCAAGCTGCAGCACAGAACCTGCTCCTGCAAAGAAGGTGAAAAGGGCAGGAGGTGTAAGGGCTCAGGAACTAAATATGGGGCCTAAATGTGCTTGTTCTCTTATATGGGTTGCTTAAGAGGGGCTGGGCAATGAATGCTTCTGAAGTGTTGGCCAGTAAGTGCAGACTGCCTGCAAATTGTACCCCATGACTACCTGCAGGCTACAGAAAAAATATAAATTAAGTTCTTGCTTTTTAATTGGAATACAGCAAATCTCTGTTTTTTAAATAGTCTGTTTTCCCATGTGGTATAACATCTATGCAGCACTTTTTAAGTGACATGATGCAGCATGCTTGTGTTTAAAACAACAATAATAACAATCTTATCTCAAACCCTCAGGATGCTGAGGGGTTCAGCGTTGGGTGAAATGTCACCCTTGCAGAGGATAGGCTGAGGAATTTGTGTGCAGCAGTAGCTTGTGGTCTGAGCACAGGGGTTTAGAAAAGGGCTGCATTTCATGACCTACAAAAGAGAAAAAAATGAGATTTACATTTCAAATGTGCTGAGCAGCCCTTTCCCTTTAGTTATTACAGGCATTCGGCGTAATTCATAATCGCCTGATGCCAGAGGGAGGGGGAAGGTGCCCGCTGCTATTCAACATCAAAATCCCTCCAGGAACAGCAGTAACGGAGTTCTGCTCTTATTTATATCGTGACAAAAAATGGCTGGCAGGAAGATACCAGCAAATATCAGAATAAATAATTCAGTAAGTCTAACAGAAGGTCACAAAGACTAACAAACGTTTCTGTTTCTTCTCCTTTTCTCTCTCCCCATCTTTTACATACATGCTCATTCCCTCCCAAATTTCTCTGGTTTTGTGAAATACTTCTCTCTCTTCTTTTCGTTATGTACACAAAATTACAGATTAAAATGCAGCTTTCCATTTTTCTGTTTTCTAGCCTCTGTTGTGCTGCTGATGGTTTTACTGCATCTGCCCTTCCTCTCTAACTTCCCCTTGTATTCTTTCCCTCGTTTACTGCCTGCTCTCATCATCACCCTCCACATCCCTCCTTGTGGGACAGCTGGCCATGCTGACTTGCCAGGGTAAACTCAGTTCTGAGTTATGTTACAGTAAAATGCTGATGGATGTTGATAAAATCCTCTCAGCTTGATATTGGAGCAGCAGCAGAATGTGTCCCTGCATTAAGAGCACTCCCAGGCTGCATTGCTGTAGCACCAGATCCACCCAGTTACACAAATCTTTGAAGTGTGTGCATTTATGGCTTTGTGTACTTACTCACATAAAATACTCCAAGCTTTGCTCTACATTCAGGAAAGCCGGAGAACCCTTTGACTGACAGGTAAAATCTGAACTCTTGGGCACTCATTTTCCAGAGCCACAACTTCTGTGTAATGTTCAGTCATAAATTATGAGTGCAGAAGGCAGCTCTGTGATCACTCACTCAGATGCCCAGTAGAGGCCATGGAACTGTCTGGAATTCATTTCTGTTTGAAAAATACAATCTAAGTTTTCAAGGTGTTTTCAACGGAGAATTTGCTGCCTCCAAGAGGAAGCCGTTCCTTGGGTTAATATCTTACCCACTAACTGGCCTTATATCTCTTCTGAATTCAGCTGGTTTAACTTCAGCCCTTCACCTGTGATGGATCTGCCTGCTAGATACAGAGTCCTCTCTGAGCAGGTTCTCTTTCCATCTGCAGCTTTATAGCCTATGGTGAAGCCATCCCTCAGTCCTCTCTTTGTTAAGCTTGGCTAGTTGAGCTCCAGAACACTGCATTACCAAGAGTGCTCTCCTCAACCATTTTCACAGAACTACCTGGTTTGCATTATTATTTAGCACTCCCCAAACTATTATAAGTATACTTTATGGATCACTTTGTCATGTTTTTCCCTAGTTCTTTAATAAAAATTATAGTTAGCCTAATGCAAAAAGCTGTTACCTGTAACATCCTGTGAAATCTGTTTTATGTCTATAGACATATGTCTGTTTTATTTCTATATATAGAAAATTTTATTTTAAACTCCATAATTTACCCAGCTTTTAATCCATTTAATGTGCATCATGTTGATTTCTGTAGTTTATTAATAAAAATGTCATCTGGTACCCTGTCAAGTGCCTAAAAAAAGAGAAGGAATATTCAATCAGCACTAGCACCTTTATCAACAAAAATTACTTTAATGAGATCTATTGTTATAAATCCATTTTGAATAGCATTAGTTAGCATATCTGTATTTAATTCTTTATTAATTTATTCATTAATTACATTAGCTGCTGCATTACTTTTCCTAGCATTTTTATATTTACACTTTTCAAGAGTTTGAATAATATCAGCTTTCTTCTAGGTCTTTGCTTTTTCACCAGTACCCTAGCAAATTCTAAAAATCTCCATTTATATGTATTAAATCTGGACATTTCCTTAGCTGGGTTTTTTAAAATGCTTGGAATCAAATTATTCAGATCAATTAAATTAAAATGACTGAATTTATTAACTGTTCTGTCAGTCTAAATTACTGCTGGAGAAGAAAGTATTTTGTTGTCATCACATGGCGAGAATATCTTATCTAGGATTTTCCCAAATGAGAAATAAGAATTATTATTAATTAGACATTATTAAAGATATCCTTGACTTCCACAGGTTTTCTTAATCATTTCCATTTAGCAAAAGGCAAATACTATTGTTAGCATTTCTATCATTAATATGCTTTTCTATTACAGAGCATATAATAATAATAATTTACTCAAAGTGTCTGGGTTTAATAGCTTTTGGAGCTTTGCTTCTTCTATCAACACAGCTACCTATAGCTTTCCTTCTTGTACTTCTTCTCCTACCTAGCTGTTATCATTCCAAGTTTTTAATTTCCAGATATTTCAGTATGTTGCTCTTTCTTCTTACTGTATGTGAGAAAAGGCCCATTCACAATTTTTTTTTCTGCTATTTTTATTTCCCCTCATAGCGAAGCTATTGTAGTTTTTAACTATACTGTCTTCTTTCTCAGATATAGCACTACAGTTTTTTGCAGACATGTAATAGAATGTTGTCGATAAGTTTCCAATTACCTGTCAAGATTGTTTAGATTTTATCTCCAAATTAATTTGGTCCTTCATTATTTTCAGCTTTGTGAAATTTTACACAGTTCTTTCTACTTTTGCTTTCAGCCTTCAGGGCTTTATTTTGTTTAGTATGCTTGTGCAGTTCAGTGGGATCCATTTCTCAACAGGCAAATATCTACAACTCTTGGATATTTACCTGTCTCTGCATACACAGCTGCAGATATGCAGAGCAGGGAAATGCTCATGCAGAAGGGATAGATAACATGCTGGATCCACTCTCCCAATGCCAGATCAGCACAGAAAGATTTCACAGGCCCAAATTTGCCATCATGTCACCATGCGGCCTGACACCCGCTGTGCCATTAGCACCGTGCTGACCCCGACTGTCAGCAGCCTGGCCTTAGCTGAAATCCCTGTACACAACTACAGAGTCATCAAAGTGTCCTGAAAGCTCTTAATGTGTGCTGAAAGGAACAATTTAAGTGAGTTAGGCAGAATGATTTAAGTCACCCCTAGCTATGCAGTGCTCTGCCATCCATGGGTAAAGCAGGCAAGTTTTCTAAGCAAATCTTTTCCCAGCACACGGGCTTAGTCATCAGTGAAAGCTGCTGGCTCACTCCCATCCCAAGTGTGGTTCAGCTGCTGCTCGGAGGTCAGCTCTGAAGGCACTGGATAAAGCTTCAATTAAGTGCTCTTCTTGCAGCACTTGCTGATTTACACATCTTGTGCCCACATCGGCCATTTTGCTGAATAAGCCCGCGTGACGGCAGGGACCGCACACGCACAAGTGCCCAACTTCCCCTGCCTACAGCACAATTAAGCTCCTCAAGCTTGGGCATCACCAGGCAGCTTAAAATAAATAACAATATTCAAATAAGTGCTCAAAAGGATGGAGGGAATAGAACTGCAGAGCCCATAGTACAAATATTACTACAGATGCTTCAGTTGGGTAATTAATAATACATGGCACATCTACTCCAGACAGTTTTTGAGCTGTGTTTCCTCGCAGAGTTGTGCATGGTGGTATTTAGATGCTACTGTGATGGGATGGTATAAAAATTTCAGTGACATGAACATGATGGTATGTTTCTCTAGCCTGTGTAATAGCCTGAAAGATCAGCATCCCCCCTAAAAGGTTACGATGAAAAGGCCTGACCTTACCTGCTCGTAAATGGGGGTCACACTTATCTGCAGTGAGCAGCTTTTATCGAAGCCTCGCACTTGTGTTCAATTGCTTGGGCTACAAGTCAAAATGGAAAGCGACTCGTAATGATTGCAAATCCCTCTGGGAAAAATGAAAAAGTAACATGCCTAAGACGATGGAAATTGTTTGGTCGACACAATGTGCATCAAGGAAGATCTGTGTTATTTATTTGTGAGCGAGACTGATTGAAAGGGAACGTTTACATTTGCAGCTTTCACAGAAGAAATGAGTTCTACAAAAGACCACAATGTCAGAGGTGTACTGGATTATTCAACTAAAGACCTAACATTTTTATTTGTAAGGGCAGTTATATGAATTGATATGAAGTTTTGGAATATTTTTCCTTGAACTTTTTTTGGGCGGTGGTTCAGAGTAACAAACTCAAAAAAATCGCTCAAATATTTATCAGCCTTGGCACAAAATCTTCTTCTTTGCCAGGAGCGTAGTAAAGAAACAAATAAACATAATTTTACTCTCTCCTCAGGAAAAAAAATACAAATCCCAGCCAAACCGGCAAATGGAATTTGGCAACACTGAATTGTTGACATGCTTTTATTATACCAACAAATAAAACGTTAACTGCAAGTGTCACATGGCACTTGCCTTGTATATAGGTCATTTTCTCTAGGCAAACCTCCTGCTCCACTCAAGGTAATATTTCAGGGCACTCACATGGCAGTAAACCTATGCAAAAAGGAGTGATTAGTAAGTCCCTGGGAGGTTTGCTTTAGAAGGCCTTTCTTCATTTTTTCTTGAAGACTTTTCACAAGCAAAAATTAATGCTGGGCAAAATCTATGTCCCACTGAAGTCAAAGGCATGCTTGCTTCCAACTTCAGCAAGGCTGACTTAGCTCCCCTGGACTTAAAAGCAGTTTTGCTTGAGCAAGAAGAGAGTAAAAGCTATGTGTGATCTTCAGCACGTTGCCCTGGGCTAACTCCAGGGAACACAATCTTCTCAAAGCCCAGCTGCAGACATGAGAACTTATTTAAGACTACTTTAAAATGCAAATTACACTGGTGTGCTCATCATATGCCTATGGATCCACTAACATGAAAATACGCACAATCCAGAAATATCCATGATCTAACTTAACTCTCAGCACCAGGATGCTCTGAGTTAAGAGTGAAAATCCCATATAAGGGTCCATCCTGAACTTACGCAACAAAGTACAGTCTATCAGCATGGATTTGCTCTGATTTTTCATGCTTTTCTGGGTTTAAGTCTGAACCCCTAACCTCATTTTAGTATGGATTTTCTGCAGACTCACTGACAGAACAAATGACAGGCACCCGTGAATTGCAAGGATATAAAAACTGTGCAAAAGCCGAAGCACTGTGGCCAGAGCTGATACAGTGAATGATTGCTATCACCGATTACTTCTTGGCACTGCATTTTGCAGAAGCAATCTGATCACTGATTATTCAAGGTAGCAAAGAAAAAAAATAAAGTGGCACCACAATTACTCTCACTATTCTGGCAACCTGAGTTTGTTTTGCCATGTTAGTGCTACCCACAGCGCCAGACCCATGGCAATGTCCCAAGGCTTACAGGCAGGACAGTGTTATCCAGGTCCCATGGAAATGGCCATCAGCAAAGCAGGAGCAGTTCCCCATGGGCAGCAAGAGCCCACACAGGTCTAGCATTGCAGGGGGTCACAGTCTGCACAAGGAGGGGCTGTGTGCCACGTGCCACAGGGCGCAGGAGGTAATGGGCCACACAAAGGGGAGCTGTCAAACCAGACGTCCTCCATTTATCACCCCACAGTGATGGCTGTGGAAGACCTACATTGCCAAAACTGAGCCTGCAAGGACAAGGCCAGCAAGGGGACTTTGCCAGAGTTGGTGCTGCCTGGAGGCTATGACCCATCTGTGATCTGTAACCCTGTCTCCTCTTCCTCTTCCCATGCTTTTTGGTGCAAGGTAAAGCTGCAGAGACCACAAACTCCTGGAGATTTTGTCCCCAGCCTGACGTGTTTATAAAGTGTTCATTCTAAAAGGCTCCTGCATCCTCTCATATATTCCTCTGTACATATTCTTCATGTTAGTCACAGCTTCCTAGCAAAGCTGCATGCTCTGATTCAGGCTAGACTATCCCCATGACTGAAAAAGGGACATGTTCGGTCATCTGTCCTAGCCTTGATGGCAACAAGCTGATGCCTGCTGTAAGTCTCGAGAGCTATGTCCCATCTCATTTTAAATGTCACTTGTAATAGCTGATTTCTCTTCCCCAAATAACTTTTGCAGCCCTGCAGTTGAAGTCATCTGAAACCACAGGATTGGAGCTTGAATGGTCCCTGATATTATCAGTGAGCCGAGCCATTGCTCTGCACCTCAGCCACCATTTTCCCTTTCTATCCTTTACTGAGATGTATGTGCAAATCCAAAGGAACTATTCCATCAAATGTGGTGAAGCTATCAAACACACTGCTTCTCTTCCACAGCAGAAGAAGCCTGCCTAAAGCCAAGGGAATATCTAGGTAACTGCAGCCAGTAGAGGGATTTAGGGCTTTCACAAGGCATGACAAAGCTGTCATTAAAGCAATAGAGCAGTCCTGGGATCTTGAAAAAATGCAAAGAGAATAGTGTAAATAGTGAGGGGGACTTGTTTTATAATGAGTTGTTCCCAGCATACTACAGTATGCTCTTGAGCCTCCTGAATTCACTGCCATCTGCAATGCTTGTATCCCCTTGGAAGAATTGCTGCACTATCCAAAAGATCAATTACACAAACTTATTTAGAATCCCTTATGATGTTTGGGTTATAAGGCTCATGCTGTATATTGATTTGTCTTCTCCTCCTCCCTGCTCACCTCAGGGCCTCATTTCCCATTTTGTGTACATTGGTTTCCTGGATTACGGAGGGAATTGTCTCAAGGTCATACCAAGATGCTTCAGTATGGCTCAGCTATGAAAAATGTATGTAGCCAAAAATATTGTTTAAAAGCAATAGGCTGAATATATAATGCCTGTGGCCTGAAGAAGCCCTGATGTATTTAAGATACAGGGAAATAGGGGCAGACTTTTAGAAACTGCCTGTACTTCACCAGTTAAAAGGATGAGAACAAATGAGGCTGTGATCTGTCAAGCAATCCTTCATCACTCCCAGCACAGACCCATAATCCTTTGGTTGTGATTATGCAAAAGAATATTACATTGATCCTGTAAAATATCTCTGATTGGATCAATGTTATTTTCTCTCGCATTGACAAGGTCTTACAAGAGAATGACTATAATTCCACTGCTAACACTGTCTTAGTGAAATCCTCCAATAAATCCTCCAAGCAGCACTGTTAGTAATACCTTTATTAGACTAACTAAACAAGATATTTGTATGCAGTGCTTTCCAAAGGACTCTGGCTCCTGCTTCAGTTTCTGGAGGAAAACTTGCTCAGAAGTGCTCTGCTGGAAGAATTGCCCCCAAGGAGGCTCTGCAAGGACAGAAATGGCAGGTGAAATTATCCTTTCAAGATGAAAAAGGTTGGTCACAGATTTGCCCTTGTCCTGCCCCTACTACAGTAAGGACCCAAGTGCATCTTTATCAGAAAAATCTCCCCGTGAGTCTGGTTCACAGGCAGCATTAGAGTTCAGGCTCTTCCCACACATTCCACAAACCTGCCCACAGTTTGCTAACAGCCAAAGGGGAAAAATGGTGTTTATGTACCTTCTGTCACTTCAGTATTTGTTCAAGGACAGATCCTGGCCTTCAAACTCAACAAAAGGTCTGTTTCCCTTGCAGCCACTGCTGTCTCTCCTTACCAGTGCTTCCATTCTTTTACACTCTTCCCCTTCTCTCTTTGCATATGTTTCCCATAACTTTTCCACCATTTTCTTTTGTCCACAACTGCAAGCTTTCAGTCCCAGTGGTTTCATTCTTATTCTGACCTCCCCTTCATCAGTGAATTTGAATTTTCACCTTCTGGCTTGAAACATGATGCTCCAGTGAAATAATTGTGATCACCTTGCTAAGTCATTTTTCCAGGCTGCTTGAGGGCTCAGGCACCCACTGATCTCTGCTTTCCCTTGGTTCACTTCAATAAAGTTACTTTAATCCATGAGAGCTACAAATTTATTTCACACTTATCTTCCTAAATCTTTAAATAGAACCATAAGAATCATGAAAAAACAAAGTAGTGCTTCTAATATAAAGCTGGAGCACAGCTGAAAGACCAGTATATACAGCCATACATCAATTAGCAGATGAAAAAGCTACAAAGACAATACATCAACAGAAAAATATCAAACAAAAAAAAAAACAGTGTGGCAGACAATAGTCCTTCTTCAATCCTTTGAAACCAGATTGGCATCTGTGATGGGTAAACTTTGGCTCTTACATGTTTCATGTGAAAATTTTCTCCATATTTTTACAGCAATATACCAAAATGACAGAGGAGTAACTTCTCAGCTCCCAGGCCCTTAGAAACAAAGGAAAAATAATTGATATATTATCTATGGAAAGGAACAGCCTGATGGTGAAAGAAACTGTTAAAGACCATAGAGAAAACTCCTGACCTATTTCTTCCACTTGCATCCAGTTTTTTACATGTTGCCTCTATCTTTTGGTTCAAGTATGTGTGCACCAGATGCCTAAACCATATCAGCTTTGAAGAATGTTGCCATAGCTCTGATGGAGAGTGAGACTTACTCAAATTAAAGCTTAAACTCAGGAGCACTGGCCTGCATTTTAGCACAGACCAAAACTCTGGAAAGAAAGCATGGAAATTAATGGAGAAATGTTCATATTTGATCCCCAAGTATTAGAACCGAGTCCTACCCTGGTGTAAATTGCTACCAGGATAGATATAATTGGGGTAATTTGTGCCTTCTGAGAACTAAACAGTTGGATCTTATTTCAGAACACAGATCCTAAAGACATTCAATGAAACATTATCACAAGCAGCCTGAAGAGCCTTAGTCCTCAGAGGAGGTATTTCAGTGCCTAACTCAGGTGCCCAAGATGAACATTCAAACAACTTAATTTTCTAGGTGACAGGTACAATGTACCATCCAACCATAGCAATCAAGTGCAGGTCACCTCAAATTTCGGGTTCAGGAACTCCCAAAAAAACATGAATTCCATTCAAAGGAAGGAGAATCTTTAAAGAAGCTGTGCCATTCCAGTCATCCTAATGCCACCAGCCAAAAACTACACACTGCTAACACAACCAAATAGACCCCAAGATGGAAGCAAGGCTGGCAGCATGTGAAGCAGAGCTTGAGTTTGAAGATTTGCCCATACCTCAGCACTGTGGGCAGCTTTCCACTAAAGGAAGTCCTGCTTCTTTCCCCTTTCTCTCCCTTTGTACTTGTATTCTTAGAGTCACACATGGGCAAAGAGGACTTTGATGCTGATGAGTTCATCTGCTTCTGTTCCTGCTGCTTCTTTATAAGGAAAGAGTGACAATGCAATTAGTTGCTGTGTCACAGGCCGGATGCTGATAATAATTGATGAACAAGAGGGGACAGATGTGCCACAAGTTCTGGTCTGGCAGAGAATGCAGGGGACACCGGTCAGAACAGCACAGGGCACAAGACGGAAAGACTGGGGGAGAAGCAGAGGCCATTCCTGTAGTGCCATCACTGTCAGTGTGAGTGAGACCTTACACTGACACAGATCTTTCCTCCTTCCAACCAACCTTCCCTGAAAGACACTTAAACAAATTGCCACACTCTTCCCAATGACATCTTCTGTTTAAAAAAATGTTTGAAACAAGTCCCCATGCTTCCTACAGGTGGAATTTTCCAGGTCCAGAGGCCAAGACACTGTATAGGCCCATTCTACAGCCACTTCATCACTGATAAACATGGACCTTTTGGAGTGGTCAATGAGATTTGGTCCTGCTCCCATCCCCACAAAGTTGATGCCCTGGGAGTTGGTGATTACCTTTTCCACCAGGATCAATGAGTTAGAAGGAATAGCATTTGAAAACTGGAGGCTCCTCCCTCAGGACACCAAGTAGAAAGGATTCCTCTTGGACACAAAATATTATTTCATGGAAAAAGGATGGCTTAAATCTACACAAATGAGCCAAGAAAACCACTTATCTCTGCCCTTGTTCCATACCCTCAGTGGTGTACAGTGGGTTAGCATAGCTCACAGGCACATATGTATAGCTCATAGCACAGCTCAGCACACAGGCACAGTACCTCACATCCAGCTGCTCCCACATATGTGACATGCCTGTAGAGGCAATGCCATCAACCTCCAGCCTCCCCTTGCTCGGTCTCTGCCACCACCCTTTCCACTTCACTCGAACACAATGGGGCCTCTTCATCAGACTGAGATCATTCTTCAGTGAAAATAAAAAATAGAAATACCTTCTCTAATCTACCTTAGATACAACCCTGCTTCTACAGGTGCTCAGGCAGAGGGCTGGGTAACCATTCTTTCCAGTAATGCAGAAGGCAGCTTTGCTACTGGGAGTGTCAGACAATGTTCTCTGAACTTGCAGACAGGAAGAGCATCCACGCTTGTCTTGCTCTGTACTGATGTCATCGTGTTTCCACCTTTCCTGGGAGCTGATAGCCCCAAAACGCTATCCTAGAGGATGCTTTCCTACCTTTAGTGCTGTGGAGCTTTATGTTCTCTGTAAGACCTTTCCCAAAAACTTCTTTGAGGATTGTGGTCTGCCGCTTCACACATAAGTGAACAAAGTGCAAGGGGGTTGTTTATTCCTCATAAATTGGTGGATCCTGTGCCAAAATCCATCCCAATAGAAGGAAACTCACCCAGCATCACCAGCCAAAGGGTTGAACATTTTGTGAACTGAAATACACATCTCATGATAATTTAAATATGTGCAAAGAAGAGTTTAATTCCACTGCTGCCAGCCATTCTGAATGTTTAAATATAGTACAGAAATTCTCTTTTATTTTATATAAACTGTTTTAATGAAGAAGCTGAGGACTCTGCATTCTCCTGGCTTATGAATATAAATTGCTGAGAATCTAACAGGCCTTTGTTGTTGTTAAGGCAATCTGAAATGAAAGCACATGAGAGAGCCAGGAAACAAAGGCCCTACTAACAACATTATTTCAATGAAAGGTGAAGTACACATTAAGTGCTCAGAATCCTCCTCTCTAGTCCTTCCTGGATGTGTGGGGTGTCACAGGAATGAAACAAAGTGTGGCTCAGATCTAAGTGAGAGACAAAGCAGCTGGGATAGTGCAGCTGGATTTGCCTTAGGTCCCTTTCCTCTCACCAGACACCTGTGGCTGGCATCAGGCAGCCCAGAGACAAACACTCCTTCCATCAGGTCCTGCTCAATACAGAGCTGAATATGCTCTTTCATAGGAAAAAAAAAAAAAAAAGGAAAGAGGAATTAACAATAATAGTAAATTAATCCTTCAGAGTCCTATGGATGTTTCACAAGCACACAGTACTGGAAAGGACTCTTCATTTTTCTTGCATAGTAGGCAATATATCACAGAATCATAGAAACATTTGGGTTAGAAAAGGCCTTTAAGATCATCAAATCATTCTAGTTGGGCTTTGGCCCTCCTAATTTTCCTTCTGCACAACCTCATGACATCCTTGTAGTCCTCCTGAGCTGCCTGCCTTTTTCTCCAAAGGTCACAGTCTCTCCTTCCAACACACCACTAACTCTTCAGTCTTTACTGCCATCCTCTACCTCTACTGCGACAGCAAACCGAAGGGCCTTGCTAGCACACTGTCCCTAAAACATCCATGTGCCACCCTCAGGCTTATCTCTAACAAGTCTGGCTTTATCTCTTTTCCCCCTAAAATCTAGCTCAAAGTTCTTTCAATGAGCCCTGCTAACTTCTATGCCAAGATGCTACCAGTCCCCTCTTTCAGGAATTCTACTGTTGACTTCACCTTGACACTTCCCTTCTCAGCACTTTTTGCCTTCCCTCAGTCAGTTCCTTAAACCCTCTGTAAATGTTGTACTAATTACCTTAACATTGCAACAAACCATTTCCTTAGGGGCAGAATATAAAATCCTTTACCGAAATCCTGATAATTTACGTCTAAGCCATTTCCTTATCTTAAACCCCCGTTATCTTTCTAGCAAAATATATCAGGGTAGTTTGGCACACTTCAAATAGGAAAACATACGTTGCATGTTTATTTCATTTTCCCCTGTGCATTTAATTAATCTCTCCTTTAGAACTTACTTTAAAGACTGCTCGGTATTATTATGATCAAACTAAAAGGTGCACTGTGGCCCAGACAACTTTTTCTCCTTTCTTTAAATACAGATTTGCTACTTTTCATTCCTAATGTACCACCCTAATTAGAAAGATTTATTAAAAATCCTTTTTACTGGACTTGCAATGTCATATCTTTCAAAAGACAGAGATGGAAATTGTCCAACTTCCCAATTTGAGCCCATTAATTTATTTGAGTTTTTCCATTTCCCCTGTTCCTGTTGGCTGTCTCCTTTGTCTCTCTGATCACCATAATACTCCTCTCTTTCTCTTTAACCATTACAGAATATCACATGAACAAAACTGGACAGTCTTGGGAACTGGTAAATAGAAAGGGGATGATATTTAACATAAAATATGTAATTAGGGATCAACAATGACAAATTTCTTTCCAGTGCAAATTGTTGTCCTACAGAACTTCTGCATTGTTGAGCAACTGTCCTCTGTGTAAAACAGGGATAACCAAAGTCCTTAATGTTTAAAAATCAAGAACAGTATTTGGATACTCTCCTAATCAGGACCACTCAAGTACCTAAGACAAAGCAATATAACTGGGTCATCAGCTACCATAAATCATCACCTAATCTACACCTGTAACATCTGAAAAAGTTTTTGTTTCTTTCATTTGTTTTTATTTCTATTATAATATTTCTGTCATTAAATGACCATTAGGCAGAAAGGAAAGTATCTACACTATAAAGGCTCTTTTGCCTATTCAAAGATAGGCACTGATTAATATAGACACAGAGACAAGAATCATACATTCATACTGAGGCAGAAAGATCTTTTCAAATAGCTTTTGTTATCCAATAAAATTAGCATGACAGTTTCATCCTATTAGAAATTCTTGAAATACATTTAGGAAGCTTTTTCCAAATGTCTGCTGTTAAAATTCAAAACCAACAAAAGTTCTCAGAATTAAGGAAGGGCTACAGTGAGACACCCCATGTCTTTCACTCCATCTGGTGAGATATCTTAACAGGATCCACACTGCTGTATACACAGGACATCCTAGAACTCCTTTTCCTTTAAAGCCCCCAGCTATGCAAATACCATTCTCCACACACACACACACACACACCCTTTGCAGAAAATATCCTCAATTAATACTTGATGTTTATTTATCTCCTCTGAGGTTCAAGCTGACTGGAGCATGGCTGTTACAAGCACAGGCCAAACTTGCTAACTCTGTTAGGGAGAGCCATACTTACACCTCTGTAAGGTTGCATAGGATAAACTCAGCAGGAAGGCAGAGCAAGTTATAGAAGAGTCAGTAGTAGTGACTTCTCTGCCCTTTAAACCGTATGTTTTAGTGTATCCTCTGTTCTGTGTACAGCTCTGTTTGATCCAGTCAGTCACTAAAAAGGCAGGGCTTCATCTTGAACCCCATGTTTCCCCCCCATCCTTCTCCTCCACCGCCTGGACAATCCCCTGGACTCTTTCAACAAGCACCAGCCACCTCTTCACACTAAGCTTTGGCCTTTCTGTCATCTCAGATCACAAGCATAAAGGACTTGCCTGTCCTTATTCTTTTATCACCCTCCTTATCTTTCCTTGCCTTTCTCCACCTGTAGATGTTATCCATGCTGCATTCTTCCATTCACAGACCTTTTGCTTTGTATTCCCCTAGCTATTCCTGCCCTGTACCCCAAATCCCAGCTGATCCACACCAGCTGGTCTCTGCTATGTCCCACACAGTAGGGCATCTCTAATGGGAACCCTCCTGATCAACTTTCTCCTCCATAAATGCAGTGTTCCCCCATTCAGTTCTGCTCATCTCCTAGACTTACTACTCCAGCTCAGCACAGTTAAATCTCAGACTCACAGTCACAATCACCTCTTTGCCACATTTGGCTCATTCCTCAGACCCTCCTGCCTCCTCCAGCCCCCACTTCAGCTGTCAGACAGAATTTCACCCGGTTCTTCCATGAGAAGATGACAAACCATGATCTTCCAGCAGCTTTGCCTTCTGTTTCCCCTTCCCCTCCTCAAACTCTTTCCCCATTCTTCTGTCCTACAGATGAAAAACCTCCTACATGGCTCTTTTCCTTTCTTTTATTTGCCACTGAGCCAGTCTTACCCTACCTCTTGCCTTTCCTTATGGCTACTCTTGTCCTCTTGCTCTCTCTTTGCCTTGACCTCTCTCACCCCCCTGCCTCTTTACTCTCATAACACAAATACCATTGAATCTCTTTCCTCTTAAAATATTCCCATCTTAAAACACTCTTTGATCTTAAAACATTTATTTTCCTCTATAAATACCATGTCTTTTTCTCTCCTCCCTTCCTCACCAACCTCTCTGAATATGCCAGCTACAAACATTGCCTGGAGTCCTCCCCACTAGTTCACTGCAGCTTCCTCCCCTTTGCAACCACTGCTAAAATCTTTACTTAATATACTGGGCAATCTTCAGCACAGTCTGAACACTCTGTTCTCACCTGCTGCAGCACACTGGCTACCTGCAGTAGTCTCTTGTGCTGTTTAAACTTGAGGCAGTGTCTCTCTTCAGCTACCATGGTGTTACTGACTTCTACTGCACCACCTTTGACTCTGCTTCTTTTGCATGCCCTCCAGAAGACACTTTTCTTCTCCCAGATCTGCTGGGGTTCATGGAGCTTTTCTCTTTCTGTATTTCACTCCTTGATAATTTCAAGCTCAAACATAGATTCTGCTCTGATCTCCATGTAGCAATTTTCAGGCTCACTCCTCTAACACAAACTTTTCTCCCTAGGTCCATTTCTTCATGGACACACATTTAACAAACTCAGCTTATAGTAATTAAAACAGTGTTCCTAATGGTCTTCTTCCTGCTTTATTTTATGCTCTCTTCAGCAATTCCCCTCTAGATAGTCACAGACAATGCTATTACTTTTTTTGTTTTTCTGGTCCAGAATTGGAGCAACATTTTCATCTCATATCTCTCACCATGTATATAGATCCAGGGGATGTCTAAGGTTTGCATATTCTTTCACCATCAGGCTCTCACCACCTCGTGCCTTTATTACTACAATACTTCTTTTTCTGACCTTTACAAATGTGAACTTGCCCTCCATGTATCCATTTAGGATGCTGCTAGAAATATAATTTTCCTAACACATCACTCTGACCATGTCATTTCTCTTAGCAGCTGTAGACTGCTGTCCCCATATCTATCTCATTAGTGTAATCTACTTGTCTTCATTAAGGAAATGTCAACTTCTTCCTATAGCCAACCAAAGAGGTCAATCCCCATCACCTACTTATTAATATTTCAAGCAGACATGACCCATGATTTTTCTGGTGCCATCCCTCAATCTTTGGAAGATCATCCTGTAAACATCCGCACTTCTTATTCATTATCCTTCTTTACAACTGTACATGAGTAGGAATGCCACATTTTGTGGTGCTCACAGGAATGTGGTTTGCCTCCTGGTGTTCTACAGCCACTACCACTCACGCTGAACATAATTACTTTGCAGTCTCGTTGTAATCTCTCACAAGGCTGCATTCACTGCCAATATTTAAAGTTCAGCCACATGTCAAAAGGACAGAGACATTTTTCTGATCCATGATTTCTGATCCATGATTAAGGCTTGTAAATCTGAGGGTGGAATGCGAACTGGCATTAATAATAGTGAACGAAATCCCTATTATACTGCTACTGAGCTGAGGTATGAGAGATTTAGTCCCTTGCCTCAGGTCATGAAGAAAGACTGTGACAGAGCTTGGACTGAATTCTGGCTTTGTAAGCCCCTGTCCTAACTGCAGTTCTACCTTTCTTTCATCCATTTTGGTACTTATCTACAAAGGATTATGATTTCAGTAGGCTCAGCTGGGCAGTTCTTAATATTTATTTATAAAATAATTAGGCCTAATGAGAAAGAAAATGGATAAATTTCCATTTTTGTACTCTGATTTCTCTCCTGCAGGGAAAATATGTTAGTTTCTATTCTTTTCTTCTAAGTGGATTCTATTCCAGATGATCTGTTAAGGGAAGTTGGATTCCAGAATCCACATTATTTATTTATTTGTTCCTTAAAAACTAAGAAACACCATTTCATTTCTTTCTTTTGGTCCTAAAGAGGTAAATGTGTAGTTAAGAATTCCAGCAGCAGGTTGTGAGCAATGAGCCATTAAGTAACTCACAATATAAATGATTGTGATTATCTCTGCTAACCCTGCAAAATATAAAGGCTTCTTATCTGCAAAGGTTCTGCAATAGTTAATGAACTCATTCCCCCTACTGGTTCTGCAATAGTTAATGAACTCATTCCCCTCTTGAAGCTTTTCTAAATGTACAGAAATACTTTTTAAATGAGAAAAAGCAATATTAATATGGATTTTTATTGTGGGAGATGACAAAATAGTTCAGACCATCTCATCTCTATTAAAGTAAAATCATCTTTCAAATTTTTATTTTTACAGTGAATAGAACACAACTGCACTCATATGAAATCTTTCCTCCACAGCTTTTACAAATTTTTAGCAGTAGGCAGAAAGGATAAAAATGCTGAGATTTCTCAAAAGGATTTGGATGTTCAATTAAATGAACAGGAATTAAGCATGCAGTCCTGCAGGCAGCTCTGCAAATATCAGTTTCTCTTGAGAAGGGCATGATCCTGTCATTTTTACTCAGGCAAAACTTCCATTTGTCTTCACTGGCAAATTTGTTTGAAAGCAAACATCTTGATTGAAATTTGCCCTTTAAAAAGTCTTGATCAAAACTAGTTGCTGTTCTGTTAAATTGCATACATGTTCTTCATATTTTTAGCAGATATAGATTATCAAACTAATTATCTCAGATGTGTCAGAGGAATGTGTTCCTTATTACTTGTGGCAAATAAACTTTTTAATGAATTGCTATTTAAATTCGATGCAATTAAAATGTTAAATTGTTTATTCAAAATATGATGGGCCAGATCCTCCCAGAACTCATATGCATGAACCAGTGATTTCATCCACTAAAAGATTTTAGAAAATCCCTGAACAAGAGGATGGTTTTGCTGTATTTCAATTGTTTGACTTTTAGTCTTAGATCAACAGACTAAGAATAATTTCAGCATCAAAAACTGCAAAACTGAATACCTGGATAGCCTAAGATTCAACTCCAGTGCAGTCTGTTGCCTGAATTTCAGTGGATGCCTCCAGCAGAACTCCAGCTGTGACAGGAGGGAGCACAGACCTTGCACTGGCCTTTCTACCCAGGGACAATTTTAACCTCAAAAGAAATACTAAAGGCCTGAACTTGCTGCATCACCATGTTCAATAAAACATTTACTATTGACTTCTCTAGGATCAGAATCAAGACTTCAATAAAGTCCCTTTTTTAATGAGTCCATTTGGAAAACAGCTGGGATTTCAAGCACAGATTTTAAACAAAGCATTTGAGTCTTTAATGTATAAAGGATACATGAAAAAAATGGCTGTCCTAATTTACCTCTCAAAACCATTGCACGTTAAAAGTCAAATCTAGAGCATTGCAAGGTATAGCAAGAATTTTTACAAAAATAAATCTTTTTGCTCTTTGCAGCTAGATATAGCTGCAAGTAGCCTCTCTTCAGTAGCCTCTTTCCATTTGTATATAAATAATCCCTAGTGACGGCTGGAGTAGTCCTGTTAAGCCTTTCTTCCTCAGTTATGCCCTGCATCTGACAAACCAAACCAGAGAATGCTTTCATCCCAGAAATCTTGCATATTATTCCAGGTGGAGGTAGGCTGCACAGGAATTACTTAGGTTTTTTTGGTTTTTTTCAGTGGTGGTATGGGCTAAAGTATACTCACCATAAAATGTTTTAAAAATAGGATTTACTATGACTTCCACAGATCTCAGGGGAAGAAAGAAGGTAAAAGGAGGGTTGAAATAATAAGGTCATTGTAAATTCTGGGGTTTTTTAAATAAAAATTGGATTCCAATGGCAGGCAGCAGAGCCCCATCCACTCAGGTTTAACTGGCAGCCTTCCAAAGACGAGATGAAAGGTCCTCTGAGTAGCAATTGTCTAAATGGAACAGACTCTGGTTATTGTGCAACTTCTTCATCTACTTTATTGTACCTTTATAATTAAATGATGTAATTCCCTTTTTTCCTTTCTTCTTTTCCTCTCAACTACTGCAGGAAAGCATCTGAGGAACATTGCCATAGGATGCAGGCAGACTCTGTGGCTCCCCATTTTTTTTCTGGCTCACTACAAGTTGTATACAAGGAGTTGTGAGCTGCTGGTTGCCTAAGCAGGGCATAAACTCTGCCTTCTCCCAGACACTCACCTGCATTCCAGCTGTCTGCTTGCTTAGTCCTGGAGTTGGTTGGCACACTCAGAGTTGTTGCTTGGTGAGGGATTGCTGCTTTTGCTAGAAACTCCATGGTAAACAAGCAAACAGTGGATCTGATAGGACAGGGTGAGTTCTATGCTCAAAGGGGCCTCCAGCAGCAAGGCTATTAAGTTTGTGGAGGAGACTGGACAAACCCCTGAGAATTGGAAGGATTTTAGAATATTGTGCTGAACAACTCCTGAGCCATCAGCATTTCCTGATTCTGCAAGGCTTTAGGGATCAGGAGTGAAACTCTGGTCCTGAGATGCTAAAAGGCTCGATCAGATGTGCAAGCAGAATCAGAGGAAGAGCTCTGTTAGCTCTTTCTTTTTCACTGGTCCCTCTGTACCAGAGTGCTTTCCCTCAGTCCAAGTAGTCCATTCCCAGAAATATAGATTATTCAACAGAGGAAATGTTAGCAAGACTGAGACCTCAGTTTGTATGTTCAACTCCAATAACTTCTTTACTTGATTGTAATTTCTGTTGTTTCTGATTTGATTTTTTTTTCATGATGACAAAGAGAAGAAATGAACTTTCTAATTTTGTTGCAGCTTTAGAATACTCCTCAAGTCTTTGGTCTCATGCTTGTCTGCCTCTCCCTGAGTATTCTTACTTGTGACAATCTCTTTGAATTCACTGCCTATTTACCTAATTGTATTATTATGAAATATACCCATGGGTTCTATGAAAATACAAAAAAAAAAGTATAGGAGAAGTAAAAATAGGATTAACTATTTTGTATATGTATTGCTGTCTATTATACCTATATATAAGAAACCTGAAGCAACAGATCTCCAGTTTTTCTAGCAAAATCGAACATAAAGGTCTTGATTTATTTCCCAGAAAGTAAAAATTAATATAATACAGAAATAGAGAAATATAATACAGAAATACAGAATAGAATTACAGAAGTGACCCAACCTATTCAGAAACAGAACTGGTTTTAAAATCACTGGTATCAAAATATTGCCAAGTAGCACAGTTCCTGATCCTGCCACAAGCCATTGCCTATAGCTTGTATTAATTTCAGCAGAGTTCATAAGCAGAATAACTGCAGGGTATTTGCAAAGCTAGTTAGGCTCTTAATGACCATTTTTTTGTTATACTTTGATAGACAAATCTCAGTAGACCATTCTCAACATTGGAAGCTTTGCCCAGGGAAAAATGGATCTGTTTTAAACTACATGGATCACAGATCCTGTCCAGCTTCAAAAACAAACAAACAAACAAAAAACCAAAACACTTAATGAAATTTACATTCAATTATATATAACATTATACACAATATTTGGGGCCAGAACCTGCATTACTTTATCCAGTTCTGGAAGAGGTGTATTACATTAAATTAACAGAGGAATGAGAGTTAAAGCTGTATGTACCAATAACATCCTCTTCTATAAGGTATTTGCCCTGGATCTCATAGAGAATGATTTCATCTTTGCAAGGATATGTGCCCCAGTCAGGTTATTTGAACACTATACACAGGGAATATCTGCAGCCCCTCACACCTGCACACAGCATACTCTGTCCACACACTCATCCCTGCAACTCTTAACTCCCAAAAAAGTATCTGTCATGGAAGTGAAAACTACTTTTAGCTTTTTCTTTCATGGTAGATCCTGATGATATGTACCTGGAATACCTGCCTTGTTTTGAACTCACAGCTCCTCTCAACATTGGACAGCAGTAACACTTTCTTCACTTTCATCATATAGGTGAGGATCAAAAAGAAAACAATTCCATTTTTATTTCTGAGCAAGTCAAACACTTTATTTTATTGAATTGCCATTATACTTACTTCTTCTGTGTTTCAGTCTAGAGGGGCCAAAGCATTTATATATGCTGTACCTCTACAGGATTTATGGGTGACTCTTCATCAAAGCTGAGAGCTATAGCATAGACAGATCCTCACCCCAGAAAGGCCATCAAATGAACTCAAATGCTGCTGTTTAATGTTATGAATCGCTCTCCTTGAACACTTCTCTCATACTACAATGAAGTTAGAAGTTTATCTATAACTTCTATCTTTGTTAGAAGTGTATCAGAAAACATTTAGAGCAGGCAAGGACAGACCCAGATATTTGCACACAGCTCCTTTATGTGCACAAGTTGCCATTTTGACCTGGGGCAGTGACTTTGCCAAGTGGCTCCCTGGCCACCTGCAGACACACCTATCCAGGAGTGTGTGTGCAGGAACACCCAGTGCAGCCGAGCCCAGGGAATCCCTGGCCACCAGCTGCCTGCTATATGTTTAGAGTTAGTTTACTGCACACACTCACACAGACTCATTCCCACATACATGAACACAAGCAAACTACAGCAAGACCTTTCAAAGACCACCTTCTCCTGCATTTAACCACCTCCTCTTGCTTTGTCACATTATCCCTATGCTTAATACTTAGCAGAGCTGCCATTACACATAAGCCTACGCCACGCAATTTCAGCCGTTTCTGGCAGGAGAAATGGACATTCCTGCTCCCAGGACAAGGCAGGTGGAGAAAGAGGAAAGAGTCCCACTTATTTCAGGCTGAAAATCCTCTCTAATAAGCGCAACTCCATTTGCAAAGGTGAGCTCTGTTGACATGTTTGCCCACTGTCAAGGTTGAATTTGTTTATGCCCCAAGCACAGCGAGCACACGTGGCAGAGCAATCCAGCTCACCACGGCCAGCCCAGCACATACCATCCTCACCTAGATGGAGAGCAGGAATCACTCCCTTGGCACTGAAACCAGCAGCAGAGTCGCTGACAGGCTTTCGACATGTCCACCTGCCCTTTACAAATGGGGCTGAAGACACCAATCTATTTCCTAGGAGTTGTTAAACAGTAGCTGGATATGAAGGGTCCCTAGAAACACAGGCAGGATCCCAAGCAGTGATCCAAACCTGTTTGGACTGGTTTGGTACAAGTTTCTACCATGCTACTCACATCCAGTGCTCACTTGTAAAACATATGGAACAAAACATGCACATGGGCAAACGTGTGAGAACACCCCTCCTGAATATTGCTTAAAGCAATAATTCCACTTGTAATGTCTGAGGAGGGAATTAATGAAGGCTATCAAGAGAGCTTGGGATAGAGAACACGCTTGGAAGACAAGTATTTTTGGAAGATGGCACTGTGTGAGAAGTAATGATTTCACTACAATGGAAATAAACCAATGGGGAATCTTCTGATTGCAACCTAAGAACCATGGGAGGGAAATGTTATTTTGTAGTACAGAGTAACCATGCTGTGGGTAGCAAAGATGCCATCATCCTTTACTGAAACCCTCATCATCCTGCAAAAACATGCATCTTCTGTTTAGGTAGGGGTTTATGCATTTGGCCCCTTATACTTCAGATCAAAGAAACATTTGGGGCAAAATGACCATCACCTTGAACCACTACTGTGGGGGAAAAATTAAGACAAAGGACCAAAAGACTAGAAAAAAATAGTGCAAAAATGCTACAGGCAAACAGATGCATCTCCACCCCAAGAGAAAATGATTCCTTTCTAATAAATTCATGTAATGTTTTGTAGATATTGAAAATATTCCAAAGCATATCTCAGAATAAACAGCAAGCTGGGTCTCCTCCTGCTCTTTAGCATTTCTCTTTGTTTACTCTCCATTTGAGGATAGAAAAAGCCTCCATGTGAGCACTGCAAATGGTGTATTTCAGGATGGATGGGGCATTCAGAAAGGCAGCAATGAAACACAGACATATGTAGCCTCCAATAAAATACGATGTACTTTGCCTGAGCCACCAGGGTCGAAAAAAATAAAAAAAAAAAAAAAAAAAAAAAAAAAAAAAAAAGAAAAAAAAAAGAAAAAAAAAGAAAAAAAGAAAAAAAAGTCCAATGTCTGCTTCTTATTTGTGTGTGGAAATAATCTAATAATCTGATACCATGGTGATGAGAAGACTATATCCAGATTTGAGAGAGAGGCATGAAAATGATATTTTGGGGTGTATGTGTTCTCACCCTCATTGTCTTCTTGCTCCCAAACCCTGTGTCTCAGGAGTAGAGATCCTGTGAGAAATTGCCCTGGCAGTGCTTCTGGAAGCAGTGCCCAGCAGGCCAGTTCACCCATTGCAAGGAGAGGTACTTGGCTAGAGATGCCAGCTCCCATCTGTGAGCCCAAATGGCTCTGCTCAGCCCCTGCTCGTCTCAGAAGAGCTTGGCATGTTCATCTGATAAAAAAAAACAGCCCTTACCTTTGGCAATCAGCTCCTCAAGCTCCTGGTCAAATCCTTGTCGGTGGCATTTCCTCCAGAGCCCCATGTTGGTGGAGTTGTACTGTCTGTTGCACTCATCGACAGCACTCATAGCAAAGATCTGCCTCCTGTTTCTTGCCAAGAGGAGTTTCCCTTCCCAGCGGTCCAACCTAGACCTGCTGGCCCTGAGAGGCAGGTTGTTGTTGGAGTTATAAATGAAGCCAGGATCATTTCTCTTAGTGGTGATGCTCTTGCACCTCTCTCTGTGCTTCCTGGCATCAGTTTCGTACCAATGGTCAGAGCAGATTGCTACAGCCAGCATGCCAAGGGCACACAGAGCTAAAGAGAGGCCAGCATAGAGCAGTAACCTTCCAGCAGCCATGCCTCAGCTTCACAGAAACACCATGGACATCTTCACAACAGGCAAAGCCGCTGGGGGTGAGACCACACAAAAACCACCGGAGCAGCTGCTAGGTGTCACTTGGCACAGACTGCCTCAAACATCCCCAACTCCCGTGGCTCACATCCACGTTGCAGAGGGATGCTGAGAGCACTACAAAGTTCTGCCCTGGAGGCAGTCTTGGAGTCTCATCTGCCTCTTCTCCTCTGCAGAGGATACCTGGTGAGGAGAAACACAGCCTTTCACCGGTGACCCCCTCAGTGCGAGCACTCAAGTGACAGGGGCCAAAGGGGTGAATCCCCCTGAAGAGACCTGGTGGCTGATCAGTCCATTAATCTCTTTCAATCTGGCCCGCTCAGAAATCCAGAAGAGATGGCTTTCAGATCAGCAAGCTCACTACAGCATCATCACAGGACAGAAAAGTTCAACAGCCTGACATCTCCCACTTGCAAGCAGCCGGTTGTCCCGATGTTAGGAATGGGTGACTTGCTTTTTCTTTGTCAGTGGCTCAGCAAGAGCATCATCGTCTGGACGGCCGGTCCCTTGCTTGGGTTTAAAGCGGGGTCGAAAGGGAGAGAGCAAGAGGGGGGGAGCAATCTGTTGTTGTTGTTGCTGCTGCCGCCGCCGCCGCTGCTGCTGCTGCTGCTGCTGCTGCTGTTTGAAATCGTGGTTAAAACATCCCCTCCCGGGCTGGCTCTGGGAACGCGGACACGCGCGGGTCTCTCCCTCAGCAGACTTCGCTGACAGCCACTGGCATCTTGGCTTCGGAGACACCTCGGCTTCTCTCTGCCAGCCTTGCCATTCACTCTCCCGCTTTTGTCGTAGGCGCTGTCATCCAGGCAGCCGAACGCCGCGCTGCCTTCCCTCCCCGGCGCGCCGGGCAGCGCTCCGGCAGCCTCCCGGCTCCGGGCCGGGCAGAGGCGGCNGCCGGCCGCGCACCGCCCGCTAGGCAGCGCGGGGGGCTGCCCTCGGCCCCGGCATCCTTCTTCCACGCACACACACACACGCTGCTGCCCCCCCTTCCGCCGGCAGCTGAAAAGCTTCCTCCGTCCCCGGCGCTGGGATGTGTTGTGCACAGTTTTCCTAACACGGCGGCACGTTAGCCATCTGCAAGATGAAGGCAGGCAGGGCTACGGCTGGCGGNGCTGAGGAACGGGGAGGGAGGTCGGGGGAAACCGAACCAAAACAAACCGGGGCGGAGGGGCGGAGGTGGGGGGGGAGCTACACACCTTACACGGGGAGAGGAAAGCAGCCCCTAACTGTTGTCAACAGCTTTCGGGCTGCACCATTTCTCTGCCATATGGCCCGATCTCCTCGTCGGAGCTGAGATGTTTTAGCTCAGCAGCTTCGTACGAATCGTATCCCTGGCATCAGTAGTTATATATTCAGACATATTTTTTTCTCCTTAAATTTCCACTTCCTTTCTCTTTAATGGGAATAACTCACCCATCTTGTAGAGATCAAGTGCAACAGAAGGCGAGCTGGAGTCCCCAAGCTTTAGAAATCTCATTTCACCGTTTTTAACCCAAATAATGGCAAATCCAATCTTCTGTACACCTGGGGATCTTTCCTTGTTCAAACACCGAGCCCTGCAGCCTTGGCCGAAGCCTACAGACCGAGCATACAGAGCGCTGAGCCAAAAGCCAGTGATGTCACCCAAACGTGAGACTCATTTCTTATTTCTCTATCCTCCTTAAAGATAAACTGCACCACTTCCCAGGCAGGAAATGTCGAAGCCTTACTCTCTTAAGAGAGGAAAATGTAAAACCTGGATTTAACTGGATCCTGATCATTCTTCATCACAAGCCCTTACATTATGTCAACCAAATCCAAAACAAGCGGAGCTCTTTCTTACTGCACCAAAAAAATCCCAGCCTGCAACATAGTAGAGAGAATGAGCTTGAAAGAAATCCTGGATTCTAGACTTTCTGTGTGATCCAGAAAGCTGAGGCCTTCAGGCTCTGAACTGTACTGTTTAAAAAAGAAATACACATGGTAATTTCCCTTGCACCAAAAAGGGCTGGATCCTGGCACATCCTGACCTGCGAGTACCACAGCATCCTGGAGCTGACAGAGAAACCAAGTTAGCTCCAACCAATATTTGGCTCCCACTGACTCCAAAGCATGAAAAGCAAACAATGCAGTTGCTCCTCCTGCACCAAAAAGTCCACAGCCCAATGCCTCCGCACAGATGTATGCTGCAGAAATCCATGCTGGATCCTAGGCACTTGAATCCCAGGCTGTGTCATCTGAATTGAAAATAAGCACAGCCTCTCTGGGGCTGGTGGCAGCTCTTGGCCCCAAGAGGGGAGCCCTGGGATTTTGCTAGCTTTGAACCCCAGCCACCCAATTTATACTTGCTGCAGTGGGGAGAGCAGATGTGGCAGCTCTTTGTGTATCAGAAATACATACCTGGATTGTCTTGTGGAATACAGCTGCACCAGGAAAAAATTAACCAGTATGGCTGGATCATAACAATTTTTGGCATCAAACCAAATTGTACTATTGAAAAAAACAAAATATCTCCCATTTTACGTGGCAGAACCGGGGCCCATATAAACTGGGATTTGCAGCTGTGGAAGAGTATCTGTGTCATTAAACCATTTTTGGTGTGAAATGTACTGTATTCTCTAACCACTTTGCAGGATTATGAAACTGGCAAAGAAAAGTCATCCAAACCATAAAGGTTAGAGTCATCTGCATCTACTGAACCAGGTTTATTTCAAAATGTCCATTAAGAATATTCACTGTATCTGGAAAGGTCTAGGTAAATTTAAGAGTTTTACAGGAAAAAAGGACTAGTTTAATTTTTTTTAACAGTAACTTCTCTTTGTTGTTAATAATAACAGCCAATATTTAAGGATCTCAGTTTTTTTTAAAAATAGTTCAGCACAGATGGATCCACTTCTATAACTGGATCTTTCAAGTAACTACATGTCAGTAGATAAAAAGAATTAGATGTTACAGTGGGCCTGGAGCAGCCATACTTCTTGTCTGTTCAGAGATAAAATTTAGAGTTTTGTGGCCGAAAAGCTGTTGGCTCCTATAAGAAGACGACGAACATCGAGGTTGCTTGTATCACACCCACACAGAGATGAAAATGCACCTGGATTTCTTTGTCATTTTTTAGCAGCAAGTCCCAAGCTGAAGGATGAGAACAGGGAACAGGCCTAATTTTACCAACCATATTTTTTGGCTGATTGTTGGATTTTCTGTTCAAGCACAAGAGCCTGCTATGTTTATTCTTTATTTAGATTGAACTGGAAAACAAAACAGGCTTTTTGCCTAAACATCCAGTTTAGACAGAACTGGAAGACTGGGACTAAGAGCAGAATGGAGGACCCAGCTACTAGAACTGGTTTTTCTCATTATGCTGGCCAAAGAGGTGTGAGAGGATGGGAAAATCATATAATGGAATCACACCTACATGTCCTTCTTGTTAAACATTAGGATTACAGTCCAAACAGCCAAGATTTGGTTGGACCCAGGGAGGTCCAGGTGCCAGGTTTTCCCATCACACTCCAAGACACCAAGACAGTTTGGGGCAGGAAGACTTTCATATCTAGAAAAGCCAGACTTGTTCCCTCTTCTCATTCTTAAGCATGGGTTTGAAAGCCAAAAATTGACATTCAGTTCCAGGTTTTATCTTTTTCTCTGAAAAGGCATTTTACTGGCAGTTTCTATGCTTTTTTTTTTTTTTTTTTTTTTTTTTTTTTTTTTTTTTGGCTTGCATTTGTAGCTTTATCAGATCCAGTCTGTATCCTTGTGCAAGTCACCTTAAACATACAACTGTAAGAGAAATTGCTGGATTTTAGCCTCTCATTAACTCTTAGAATTAAACATTTTTCACCTTCATCAACATCATTATTCCCTTTTTTTTTTTTTTCAGAGAGGAGAATATTGCTTGCTGCAGGCATTACGAACCTTCTCTATGTCTCTAACCAGGATTTTTACAGACAGCCCCTTCTCAGCACAAACAGATCATTATTAAATTTTCTTCCTTCCACCCCACCCCCGCCTCACCACAGGGGGAAAAAAACAATCCTTGTCGATCTTCCGATGAATGTAAGCTGGGAGAAAGACATTTAAAATAAAAAAAAAAAAAACACAAAACCACAACCCCTCCACACACACTTGAGCACGCGACATGGAAACTGCTCCCGACAGTGAATTAAGGACATCTCAGCACAGGGAGCTAATTCATGGCTCTTAAATGAATCAGGGAGTGAAAATGCAGCTTCAGCGACGGAATGAAAGCTGAGGCTTTCTTTTCTGCGGGTTATGATTTCAGTGATCCACGGAGAAAGCCAGAGGGCACAGGAAAACATGTCTGAAGGCACGGGAGAGAGGAGCGGAGCCCGGTGAGTCTGTTCAGAGGCAATTCCTTGTGCCAAGCCGCGCTGCCTGCCAGAGCTCGCTACGGCCGGTGTCCTACAGCTAGGGCCAGCCTCCTCTCCATTCCCGCCCAGCATCCTTCCGCTCTCCCGAGCATCCTCCAGCGACCACCGCCTGCCAGAGAGCTCCAGACACAAAGGCAAAGAGAGCGCCTGTACAAAGGTACACAGAGGTGGGGTCTGGGGCTAGGAGGAGGAAGGGCAGAGGAAATGGACAGAGGAAATGCACAAGCAATTGCAATTTGCTTTTCTTCGTCGGTTTTTTTGGGGGGTCTTTTGTTTTGGGTTTTTTGGGGGTCTTTTCTACATCAAAATGACCTCCACCATATTTTTCTTCCTTCGTCTTTTTTTTTTTTTTTCCGTTTAAAGAAAAAGAATTCAGTGCCATCTAGTGGGGGAGGGGATCGAGCAAGTCAAGGTGCTGCCCATTCCCAGGGATCTATACTTCTAATTCAGTTATTCAAGAGGGAGAGATGACCCTCAGTATTTCCCTGCTCTCTCTGTGATCTTCAGCTCCCCAGAGGTGATGTTTAATTTACATGGGCTCCAGCCTTCCTTCTTTGTAAAGAATCACCTACTGAAGTCAAAGGAACTCATCCTAGTGTTGTATTACCTGAAGCAGTACTGGCTCTGGAGGCAGCTCGCTGTCCTAATTACAGGATTTCAAACACAAGACAGTAATCAAACTAAACATAGATATAACAGATTATGCCTACTAATATTTTTTATCATTCCAGTGCACCTTAAATACTGGTCTCCATGAATCCTCAGCATGTCAGCTCTAATAATAACACAGCCATAAAAGATGCTACCATAAAAGCACCTTATGATAACTCCCACAAACACTTGACCCATCATCATTTAAACAGATTTGGGGTGTTCAGGTGACTCAGAACCAAACAGAGGCTCTATAAAGGAAGATCTGAACCACAAAACACCATATAAAAGTTTGTAATCTAAACTCCAGGCATTAACCAGTTGTCAATGTCCCTTCTCTTTATTTTTTTTTCTTAATAGAAAAAGAGTTTTTCAAAGGAAAGCATAAACACGGGCTAGCCACACACACACACACACACACACACACACAGAGACACAGACAATAGGCACACAGCTGTCCACACTTGTGTAGCTGTGCACACACTGCTATCTAGCTGCACACAACAGCACCTAGCTGGATGTCCTCTGCCCTCCCCACTGGCAACTCCCCAAAGAGATTAGTTTTGCTCTCCCAAAAAAAAAAAAAAAAAAAAAAAAAAAAAAAAAAAAAAAAAAAAAGGCTTGCAAAGTGAAGCAAGTTAGTGAATGCCAGATTTAAGATCATCCATGGAGCATTAATTTGCCCAGCATACAAACACACAATGATACAATCTTTAATAATATGATTTTTGTTTCCATGGGTCTCCCATTTTTTACAGTGCAAAGGATGAATGTTGCTCACTTAATGAACACTATTCAAATTTTCTCCTATCCTTATCATCCAATGTGTGGTGCATGTACTATTCATTGCAGAGCATCCAGATCTTGCATTGCATACAGAATGATTAATTTCCTCATGGGCTTTTCTATAGTGGTGCTCTAACTGTAGTGTTGGAGGGCTGGGGGCGGGGGGGGGTTTGCAAACATCAAGGAACTTACCTTCACTGCTCCCTGCTGAGGGACAGAGATAAAAGGCAGTATTTTCAAACATGTCAGTGTATTTTGGGTACTCTATTAAAGAAACTTAGAACCTAAACTTCCAGAGTACTTAGCACCTTCTTCCTTCCTCAGAGAACAAACAGCTCACAGCCCCTTTTGCTCCAGGCACAGTGGGCAGTATTTCCACAAAGCAGTCATGGGTGACTGAAACTGGACACACAGATAATGGGGACCACATAGACAGAAGTTGGGAAGAATGTCATTTTTTTGAGTCACCAAGCTTCATAACAGTAAATTTACAAAAGGTGAAACAAAATCCAATTTTCAATTTCAATTCAAATGCCTGTGACCATGATTTTTCCTACCTGTCCTACTCTGCTAGGCTCACTACTCAGCCTCCAAACTGTCCACCAAGCAGCCACCATCTCAGGACTGCAGAGTCCTGGTTCATCTGCCATCTACCATGAACAAAAACAGAATCTGGGCAGAAAGCAGCATGTGATCCTGTATTTTACCTCATGACCACAAGTCATAAGTGAATGGCAGTCCATGGGCAATATTTATTCTGGTGTTTTCTTAGAGTCTTTATTTACTGACCTGAGGTTGTGATGAACAGGGTAAGCCCACAGGAGCTGAGGCAGAATTGATCAGGGGTCAGGAGCTGAATGTAGTGTACCATCAAAAGAACAGATTTGGTTTTGGAGGATGCAAAATGGATTGCTGGGCAGAGGGCAGGAGGATAGGTAGGTGAGAAGTCCTATATCATATTTTTCAATAAAGCAGGGGGAATGGCTGACACTAAATGGCCTCACACAGAGACCAGGAAAAGACAGTGCACAGATAAAAAGAATCACAGTATAATGTTGTTTTTCCAAAGAAAAAAAAAAAACAAAACAAAAGGCTGTTGGATTTTCACTAAAATTGCTTGCTCCTGTTAAACCTAACTCTTCATTGTTTAGCTGTCAATCCCACATTACTGTGAACAACCTAAGGCTGCACTGTGGACATGGCTATGTATGATAATCACTGCTCCTCATGAGAACATCTCCAGGAATGCTTTTAAGCTCAGGCAAAACAAGGATGAACTATTTTACACAAAACTTTTCCCCAGACTGCCCAGTGTGGACATCATGCTTGGAAAATGTCATCCCAAGCAGTTGAAGTTGAGCAGAGCTATAAGGTGCTGTAAACAAGGCCAGATAGGCAAATTCAGCCTACTGAAAACATTATCCCTGAATCCCTACATCACCTCCACACAGCCCGAGTGTCCATGGGCACTGTGGTAAACTGCAGAAGGACTAGGGAGATACTGCTTCACCTCTGAAGGCATTGCCAACAGCTTTAGTGTTTTCAGCCAGATGGTAGGATCTAAATGTAGATCATGCCACATTTGAGTTCTAAAGTAAAATACTCAGGGAAAGCCATTCAGGTCTCTTGAGTCCTGGGTAAACACTCAAGTGCTCCCAATAACAGAGGAGAAACAAGAAAGTTTTAAAGGAAAAGAAAAGCCCTAAACTGCACAGGTTTAAGCCTCTATTGAAAGAGAAAGGTCTGCTGGAAAACAACTCAGCTAAAGCACATGAGCAATATTTAGCCCTCAAGGCTCTTTCAAATTCATCTCCCTACAACAGAAAACAGATCTTAGCCCCAGCTTTCACAAGCAAAGATTCAGCTCCTATCTGCTGCTTTCTGAGATCACAGCAGCCACTCTGTGTCCTGCTTACTGTCCTGCCAGCTTGGTAGTCAACATCTTTATACTCTACAGCTTCTCCTTCTCTGAGCTGGACAGCTTCCTGTCATGACATGAACAGACCTGTTTCCCCAAAAGCCTTGCTACGAGGACTGCTGCTTCATTCAAGTCTTCATCTCTGCTTCCCCATTTGCCTTTTGGATACATCAAAACCAGCCTCCTGCCCAAAATCCTCCTACAGGAAAAACCCATTGCCTGCTGCAGTGAGGAAGGTGACATTGCTCTGAATGCAGGAGTTGCACAGCAAGGTCACTTGCTGCCTAAAGCCAGCTACGAATGCAAGATGGCTCTCAACATCACCACCATTGGGCTCAGCTGAAAACAGGAGATATCACTTCATTAAAATTCATAGATCTTGTGACTCTTATAGAAATAGCAAGAAGAATCCAGGATGGCAGAGATGAGATATTAGGGCCAAAGAGTACTGACTGAGAGCAAAAACTCAGACCTCTGTCTGCCAAAAATAAGCATATTTGGTAAGAAGTGGCTTTTATTCTTAAAGTTGCATCTAACACATTGATCTTCAATATATTAAAGCCTGATTAATTCTGGTTTTTCTGTACTGCATCAATATGTAGTTCATATAGGCAGCCTAATGTAAAGATGCATCTGCAGTACAGTTAGTTTGCTTGACATGGCAAGTCACCCTGTACAACCTTCCCTAAACTTCTGACAGATTTCAGAATACATTGTTCCTTCCCAGAGAGATTTTTGGACATGGTTTCTACCAGCAGTGTTTTCTGAGCTAATGCAGTAAAAGACAGTGCCACAGCCTTTGTAGAGGGACAATGTGGTGTTTCATAGTGAGTGTATCACATCTGTGACTAGCTCTCAGCTACCAATTAAATTCACTGATTCCTTTAGTCACAAAAGAAGAACAACAATTAATTAAAAATCAGAATTCATTCATCGTAAGAAACCATCACAGAAGCAACTGGAGAGAAAACCAGTAAGCAAAACAAAAACCAGCACCTGCCTGGAAAAAACTATATTCTCTAAAGGCACTTCTTCATTTTGGAACAAGTCTCAGAAGCAAGACTTCAGTCTTCATCTATTCTATTTGGCTGGGAAGTCCTAGCAGAGTAGATTAATTTAATTTTTTTGAGTGTATAAAAATATATTGTGTGCTGCTGTAAAAGCAGCTGACATCTAGGATGATGAACTCTCTATTTAGACACAAGCATGCTGCCATCTACAACAGTTTTGCATTTACTTCATTTATTATCACCAAGTATATTTGCATCAAAATAAAGTAGTTGGTTCTTCAGAGTTCATCCATTTGTGCAGTTCATTTCCCTACCTCATGCTTCAGAACTGTGATATCACAATTACACCTCATTCTCTGAAGTTGTTCCAGTGAGAACTGCTAGGCCATGAAAGACAGGCATTTATTCCCCTTTGCTGCAATGGCCTCCAGTAAGTATCCACCAAACAAGAAACCATGGGGAGTACCAAGCTTCAGTGACCATACTCTGATTGTCCATGATAAAGAAACTGGCCTGCAAGAATTTACTTGTTTCCAGAGAAATAATGTTTCCAGGACTAAGAAACAAAATTTCCCAAGGACAGAAAAAAAAAAACTAACAAACAAACAAACCAAACCAAAACAAACAAACAAACAAAAAACCAAACAAAAACAAACCACCCTGAAATTTGTGACTCACAGAAATAAAATCTGAAGAAGAAATTTTTTTCTGGAAAAAGGGAACAAATGTCCAGAAAGCATGTGTAGTAGCACGACTTACTCAGCCTGGGTACTAGCAAGGTCAGAGAGAAAGAACCAAACCTAAAAAAGCCTCTGCAGAATGCTTCTTACAGGCTGAAGCAACTGAGGCTGAGAAGTGCATGCAGGATTGATTATGATTCTCTAGACAGGCAAATTCTAAACCAGAGAGCAGCTCTGCTTACATAACTAACAGCAGCCTCATGTCACCCACCAGGACTGCAGCAAAGAACTCCAAACTAAAACCAAAACTATTATGTTTCCATAACTCTGCTTTCAAAAGACTCTATGAGGGGGAAAGGTTGATCAATGATGTTTAGGTCTACAAAGAGCACTACTGAAATGACGGGGTACCTGGGAGTCCAGCCAGATCTTGGAAAAATCTGACTTACAAATCAAGGCAGCCAGAGTGGCTATCCAGAGTGCTCCCAAACACCTAATGATGTATCCTGTGACCAGCACTGGTCAAGATATCCTAAGACAAGAAGGGACCTAAACCAGGAAAACGTGGAGAGAAATCTGCATTGAAATGCACCGTGGAGGTCAACAGGGATATACAAAATCAAAGTCTGCTGCGAAGTCAGTGGAACCACTACCTCACAAACCCAAGAGGTCTAGAACCAAGACAGTATCTTGAAAAGAGTTCAGCTTGAAAAAACAGAAGTGTGAACTCAAACAGTCCCAACTAATCTCCTTGGATTTTATATTTAAGAGATTGATTTATTCCCGAAAATTCTATTGTTGGAACATTTTTATTCACTCTGTTTTCACACTTGGTCAAACAGAATTAGAGATGAACAGCTTTTTGATCCCATTTGAAAGCCTTGGTGGATATCCTTTCAGATGAGTGTTGCAAGGAATGATGGAAGAGAAACTACAAGAGCTTTTATCAGCAGTGAGCCAGATGTCTCTATTATTTCTTCTCTTTTGCTGATTCTGTCGTTTTAATATTTTTCCTTTTTTTTCCTCCCCTCTGCAATCCCCTGTTCCAGCCAAAAAAGATGTGTCTTTGTTACTGTTGCCTTTAAAAGTTTTATGTGCTTGTTGTTAGTAAAGTAACAACAACACTTCTGTAGTATGTTTTCCACAAGGGGAAGCTGAAGCATTTTCTAAGAATCAATTAATCTTCACAATCCATTTCTGAAGCAGACGTTATTTTGCCCAGTTTACAGAGGGATGAAATGCCAGATAGGTTAATCAACTTCCTCAAGGTCATCCAGTGAGTTAGCAATTGAACTGCAAAAAAAAACCCCAAGATTCAACAATTCCCATTCCCAAACCCTTCACCTAACCACTAAGAAATATCCCTTCTCTTCAGTCTTAAGCACTTGAAATCTATCACTGACCATTTTTTCTGGCATCTTGCTGAACTACAAATTAGTCAGTCTAAATGACAAACATGGAAGTGTGTGGAGATCCACAGCATCCTTTGCCTGTTCAGTCTTGTGCAGTGCCTGTTATGCTGGACAGCTCATCTTCCATTAAAAATGGATGTATTAACAGTTCTCCTGCAGAACTGCCAATATCATTTCAGGCATCACTCCGAGGGCACTGCACAAGAGACAAACAGCACTGGCTCTCGTTCCCCAGGAGGAGGGAAGGCTGCCTCCACAGCTTGGCTGCTGGGGAAAGCAATAAACTCAAAATGCCAACTGGCTTTGAAAAATAATTTCTGTTTTCCTCTTATGCTGCATCTCCCTCTCAAGTGTTCCCAGTGTACGATAGCTGGAGCAGCAGTACTTAATAGTGGCATCTTTGTGCATTCCACTCCAGCATTAGTTGGATGAGTTACTTTAAAGTCAAAATATCCTTCTGTCCTGGGGTGACGTTATGATGCTTGTATCCCCAGTCGTCTGTTCTGTTATGCTGGATATTATGTTATGTCCTTCGACTGGCTCTGAAAAACGAAGTTTATTTTGTTTTGTAGCCTGCTCACTCCTACACATACGGCGAGACACAGACTGTACATAGGGCTGCTTTTGGCTCTTTTTGCTCTCTTTCGCTTTTTGCCCTTGCTTTGCTCTTGCTCCTGCCTTTCTCTCTTGCTTTTGCTTGCTAGTTACTTTAGCTAGGCAGTCCGAATTTTCCCTGGACTGTTTTTTTTCCTTTCCTCAGAACCATTCAAATCTGCTCCTGACTGGGACCTGGGAAACACCAGAGAGAGCCTGCACTTTGTGGCCTGCAGCAGCCATTCCCAGCGCCGGAGAGGCCGATAACAGAGCGACCACTCCCAGGAAAGACTGTCTGAATTTGAAATCTCTTCAGAATGGTGAAAGAGTTTTGTCATCCATTATTGTTCATTTTGTGTGTTGGGGGGTGCGTTGCCTGTTAAATAAACAGGTTCTTTCCATTTCTCTCTGAGGAATCCTTCCTGAACCGGTTGGGGGGATGGGCCGTGTGGGTTGGCTTTTCTGAAGGGGCCCCTTTGGGGGTTTTCTCCCAGAATTGCCCTAAACTAGGACACCTTCAAATGTTCACCCAAAGTCTGTCAATCTCTTAACACTACACTTTCTCTCCAGAGGGATTTGCAATTCAGATGTGTAATATATGTTACGGAATAATTCATGCTCATGCGAAATATAGATGTAATAAGTTGTGCATGTATGAAAAATCTTTGACCCCCAAGCAGCCGCTGGGGAGATTGCTTCACAGAATTACAAAACCGCAAATGGCAGTGGAGGGAAAACCTAATTAACAAACTAAAAGACGTGGCTCCAGTGGAAATGGGTCCTTTCCTGGGACAGATCTGGGAACACCCTGGCGGGTCATTAGACCCTCCACCCCAATGCCAGGTTCCTGTAACTCGACATCAGCATTCATCGCCTCCCAGAAACAGCTTTGCCCAGCCCAGCACAGAGAAAAGGAGACCACATGAATATGTGAAGCGACGAAAAAGAACGGGAGAACCTCTGCCCCAGGCGAAAAAAACTGTATAAAAACCAACGCGATGGAGACAGCATTTGTGAACAGAGGGGGTTTGACGCGGTAGAGGCTGGATCAGAGTTCACCCAGCGCCAATCCTGGGCTCGAGGCTGCCTCTTTGATTGTGGCTAGCAGGGACTGTATCTTGGTCATAAAAAAAAACCTCTACTTTTTTTGATTATTAATTCTGCTGTATCATTTATTACCTATAACAGATGTCTCTGTGGCTCAGCATGAATCGCTGTGCAAAAAAATACAGTTGAAGTTTGCCAATTAATCATGAACACAATGAATAACAAATGATTTCTAAACATGCATGTAGCCAATGCAGTTCTACCAAATGCTCAGAGGGTCCCTCTACTTACTCAGATGATTTTGTTCCCTTATGTCAGTATTTATAACAAGAAAATGTTAGAGATCATGTTACAGCACGATAGTTCTAAGCATAAGACTTAGGAGTGAAGGTAATCACTTTGTCATACAGGTACTGCTTAAATGCCTCATTTCCAAGATCAAATGCTACAAGTTCAGACTCTTCTTTCCTCTAAATGTCAATAAACAAGCACCAATGAGCAAACTGTCACTGTGATCTTTTTTCTTTCTGGGTATACCTTTGCCTTCTCAGGACAAACAATGGATCAAGTGTTGCATTTTGTCAAAATTTTGCCTTAAAGCTGTCATGCAGTTATAACTAAATATATACACAAGACGAATTAACTAGATAAACAATTCCAGATCACTATTGATCAAACAGTAGAACTCCTGAAAAAATTACTGCCAACTACTTGTAAAAAGGTCCTTATTGTAGTTTATCATGAAGTCTCCTCCTCTGTTTTTTTGGCTGCTTTGCATGTGCTCCATGAATGTCTCTCCACTCCCTTCATTTGTTTCCTTTACAACAGTCCTTGTACAGAGAATGCCCATGTTTTCTTCTACCCCATGTCAGCTCACTCTCCTTTAACTCCTTCCTAGGGTTTTCAGCTTTTTCGCTCACCCATCTCCCACTGATTTTCTTGTTAATAATTGCTAACAAGTCCAAACACTTCACTCTGCTTGCAACAAAAAGCTCAGGAGGATCTAACAATATGCCCATGAATTTCAGATCATCACAAACCCACTCCTGTAGTCGGTCTGTGCTGCATCCTTCCATTCCCTTAGCATGCCAGGTTTCATTTGGGCTGTGAAGACCTTGGGGTGGGGATGTTGAGTTTACACTCCCTGGCAGAATACAGAGAGAAACAGTGTCCCAGATAAGGTGAGCAAGACTTTTCGGGTCCAAGGATTGCAAACCAGATCATTCTCTGTCTCTGTCCGCAAATTTGCGATGTGTTGAGTTGTTTTGTTGACTGATGTGACCCTGATTTTGCATCCTGAGTGTCTGTACGCTGCCTTACTGGCACGCTAACCCTGGCTGGGTGCTCTGCAAGTAATTCTCCTCATAACCACAGCAACAACAGTGCTGCAGTGACATAAATAGGCTCTTGTAAGTGCACATTTTTACTTTGATTTAATAATAATAACAGTAATGGCTGACAGGAGAAACAACTGAGCAAAAAGGCAGAAAAATTTAACTAATGCAGACCTTTTCATATTTGTGCTTCCAACACACCAAAAAGGCCATGCTGGAGCCTGCAAGTATAGGCAGCAACAACACTTTGAGGGAAAGAGGAAGATTTTTCCAGTGGTTTATATGCCAGTTTTCAGAGTGTGGGTAACATGTAAGTAAAATGTTTTCTTTGATGAGGAGGAATGAGATTGAACTGATGTAAACACTGAACCAGGCAGGATGATTTACCAGAATGTAATATTAAAATACTTTGCCCCAATCCTTTAACATAAATAAAGAAATTTGAAGACTGAGAATGTAAGAGTGCATATGAAACCCCCATCATTATTTTAGAGATGCAGAGACAGTAACTTGTTCCAACTAGCCTTGTTGAGGAGGGGTGGAATGGAGTGGGGATGGCTGCAGAGAATCAGGCTGCTTATCCCTCCAATGAACCAGAAGTGTGTTCAGTTTGAAGCTGTGTGAGGAAAAAGCCGCAACAGCCAGAACATCTCATTACACTTTCCAAAAACTTATTTTCTGTGATAGACATCAATCTAGTCTCCATGGAAGGAGTATTTTTGAACTCATAATGTTTAAACAACTTAATCACAGAACAAAAAGGGGGTGTTTGTTTAGGAGCCAGCAATCATAATTTGATTATAGCAAGGACAGTTGTTATAAAAAGGACAAAGGACAGTCCCAGTCAGGGAAATTGTCTCTAATTCTCCCCCCCCACCTTCTCTCTCGCTCTCTCTCACACACACACACACGGACGCTTCAGAGAGACCTTCTCCATCAAGATGGGAGAAATGACGAGAAAATTGCGATTCAAAAATAGAGATAGATATGTAAATGAGAATACTTATGATCTTACTCCATAAAGTCATGATTGCTTAATTAACAAAATGGCCAATTTTGGCTGAAGGACAACTTTGTCTCAGCAGCAGGGTGAAGGAAACACTCAGAAGTTAAAAGCATGGTATAGAACAACGTAGAAAGGCAAAAATACAGGAAAAAATGTTCTGTTAATACAAAAAATGAAGACTACAGAAAAAGCATAAATGGCATTAAAAAAAAGCATAAATGGTGTGACTACAGAGTAAAATGAGGGGTGCAATAATGCTGATGTGTATGTCTAGAGACGGTAAAATAGCACAGAAGTGGCAGAAATGCTAAAAACCTCTATTTCCTCCTTAGAAATATTATGGAAGAGACATTTTTCTTATCTTGCAGGAAAAAAAAATAAAAAAGAAGCACTTTTCCATCCTCCAATCAGTAATGAAAATGGTAGGCAAGATCTACTAGAGCAAACATTTTAAAATTAGGATATCTACAGAGTTTTTATATGACAGTGTTTGAATAACTGGCTAAAGAAATTCCATTAATGCTAATTCTTAATAATCACAGAATCATACAAAGGCTTGGGTCAGAAGGGACTTTAAATATCATCTAGTTCCAACCCCTCCCTGCCATGGGCAGGGACACCTTCCACTAGATGAGGAATATAAAGGAAATTAGAGGATTATGACAATATTCAAAAAGAACAAGAAAGGGGACTGGGTTGCCCAGGCCATTAGGCTGCTCTGTCTGTGACAAGCATGGAAAAGGTGACAGAAAATTAATTAAGGAAGGATGACAGAATAACAATTTGTTCAATGCTTGGCAGAATCTGGTCTTCCAGAAAACAGGGCGAGCCAGACAAACCCAATTTGCTCCTTCGATGGCATTACACGTTTGGCATATAAATGCAATCACATAATTGTCATTTACTCAGATGTTTGCACAGAGTCTGATTTAGCACCTCCTGGCACTGATTAAAAATTAGCATAAATCAAGCTCTGGGAAAGCTCATCTCTGGTGGGATTGGCAGTGGCCAGAGGGGTGCCAGGGGAAGCATAGCAGGGTCAGGTGCCCATCCCCACACTCAGGGGTTCCCCCAGGCACACACCCCACTCCAGGTTTGGGGCATGAAGGTGAGTGATCAGCTCACCACCTTGACCAGTATCAAGACCAAAAGGACACTTGTGCTGACAGACCGTGATTGCGCAGGTAAATTTTCCAAGGGAGAAATATTTATGCATAAATAATAAATAACCATCTTTGAAAACAAGCAGCAGGAGGGAAGCAGAAGTTATGAAGGTAAGGACAGGCAAGGAGCACAGGAGACATACACCCTGAATTTGGAGTAGAGAAACAATCCCTCAAAGTGGTTTGGAAACACAGTGAGTAACAAACATTTGTGGCTCCCAAACTCTCCCTTTCATCTCTTTTCAGTAGAACTACATTTTGACATTTGTCCCAGTTTGCAGCCTGGTCAAGGCCACGAGTGAAAACGCCCAGCTTTCAGCCCCTTATGTGAACTCATGGCTTCTCCCGAGAGTAAAACCAGCTTGGTTTTATTAACCTGAACACATGTTCTTATGGAGCGAGGCTGCTGACTGGACTGCCAGTGCGGACATCTCACACTACACTTCCCTGGCAAAAACCCAAGAATAAGGCTCTATGTAGACTTGTCATCAGCTTTTAACGAGGATAACCGCTTTTCTCATCCCATGTTTAGATTTAAGCATATATCTCCAAAGCTGTTTACAACAGGGAGGGAAACAAAAGAGAGAGAGTCACAAGGAAAACGTTTTGTTCCTAAGACAGGAGGGTGTGACCCTCTCGAGGTGTGTGGCATTTTGGGTTGTGCTGTGCAGCGAGCTAGACGCGATGATCCTTGCGAGTCACTTCCAGCTCAGGATATTCTGTGATTCCCTGACTACCCCACCGCGAGGATAGCACCCGACGAGGCCTCCCTGACTGCGGGGAAGAAGGACGAAAAGCAGAGAGAGGAGGAGGAAGAGGAAGATCCCTCCCTCGACCGCCCGTCCCGCCCCTCGCGTCACCCGTGCGCGCCGCCTCCGCTCCGGCAGCGCCGCCGCTCTTCCGGCC
>WBNO01030439.1:61464-78453 GCA_013400575.1 Peucedramus taeniatus
GGTGCCGGGAGCCGCAGCCCTCGGGCGCCTCCCGGCGCTCCCGTCCCGCAGGGAAGCGGCGCCGGCCCGGCCTGAGGCGGCCTGGTCTTCCCCCTGTGCTCCTGGGAAATCCAGAAGTAACGTGGGGAAAAGAGCTTTCTCCTGGCGTGCTCCGAGTGAGAAGGGAGCGGTCCGAAACAAGCGGGTGGATTTGGAATAAAAAATAAGTCAGGCCAGGGCGGGAGCGCTTGGCTTTGGGTGGGAGCAGGGAGCAGGTGGCGCGGCAGCGCTGAACGCTGGTTCTGGTTTGGGTGTCCTAACTCCTAGTGGGCGATCCTGAAGGTGTCATTGCTGGAGGTGACAATAATGAAAGTACTTTTTCATCTCACAGAGGTAACATCTCACAGAATTACCCTAGAACAGGCTTTGGATAGCTCTGGGAGTCTGCAGCCTTTGTTTTGCTTCCCTCTCAAGCGTTCTTAGTCGGGCAAGGATTAATGGAGGTCTCCAGCCTCGGCTTGGGCTGTTTAAATTCCTTCAGCGAGTCAGAAGTGTCAGTCATGTTCCTCAGAGCACAGGTTTGCATTGTTCAGGAGCTAAAGGTATTTTCATTTTAAGGCTTCAGTAAGTAGAGATTAAGTAAGTTGTGTGTTTGAGTCTGGTGATAAGGACACACTTTTGGAGTCCTTTGATGAAGAGTTTGGGGGACAATTTGTTCCTTTGTTTCTGAATGTAGGAATTAGAACTGGCTGTTCTGAAGATGATTTAGCAAAACTTAGTGATTATTTCTCCCTGTGATAGATGCTCATGTTGAAGTGCTGCCCTGCAATCATTTAAGAGTTTCTGTCTTCTCACACTAGGCCTACTGCCTTAGCTCGAGGTCTCTGATGCTTTTCCTTCCCTTTCCTTACTTTCACCATTATTCTCTCTTCTCAAATTACTTGTATTATTTTCATGCTTGATTTTTTTTCACTTCCTTTAGAGTGCTTTGCTAACAGGAGTAAATCAAAGCAGGTCCTCCAGTGGGCAGGTATATGTACATGAGGTTATGAATACTTCAGATTTGTGTTATTAAACAACAGGCTCTGTGTAATCATACTGAAGTGGACTTAGCAGTGTCCTGATGATTACTCTTATCCATGATCTTTAATTTGTTATGCTCATATTCTGGAATCAGCTGTGCAATGTTTTTTTAAAACAAGAATTTTAAACTTTAACCTCAGTGTCATGCTCTTGAAGGAACCTGCTTAATTTTTCAGAAGACTTATGTTATCACTCATTCAATAGGCAAAGTACAGACAAGATACTGCTTCAAATACAGGATTATGGGATTCCTATTCTTGTCTACTACAACCCATTCTGCAAAGAGAGAGTAAAGAAGATTTAAAATGGGGAGGGTTAGAAAAGCTTAGAGAATACCCTTCTCATGCTACTTTAGTAGAGTGGATGTTGTCTGGTGGCTTAATACCAATGGTTTTCTCTTCAGGGCATTTTTGTTGCAGAGGTTTTTAGGTGAGAGATGACTAAAAGAGAATGGGAGGCTGCTGATGGATTTTCTTGGAAAAAAAAATCTGGCATGGGAAAACTACTGTTTTCCTCTCAAAAAGATTAGGTATCGTGGGAGACTGAAAAGAGAATGGAGAAAAATCTGATGGAGATGATCAAGGGAAGGGAATTGAGATGGGAAAGATCTGTGTGATTCATATAGAGAAACATGATTTGTTTATAGTCCATTGTTACATGGATTATAACAATGTTTTAAATAGGCATTTTCATAAAGAAAATCTTCTAGGTAATTTTCTCTGTATGTTCAAGTGGTGCCTTACCTTGCGCTTGTGTAGCAGTCAGTGGTGTCACTCAGGTGCAATTTTTGGCAGAACTCAAACTGTAATTGTTCCTGTGGCTGGAGTTGAAGGGTTGTGTTGAGCAAGGTGAGTGGGTTCCGCTAATAAACCATGGTAAATTGTGGTGCAGTGGACATTTATAGTTGGTATTGCTGTCTGTAGGCTGGGAATTGTCCCTAAATTCATGTAGATTATCTGTATATGCAGGATTACATGCTAAAGTATTAGACTGATTTTATGCAAGGAATGTGTGATGTCAAATGAGTGATCAGTGTATGATACATTCCTTTGTTTGTCTTAATTCTGGGATAGCTTGTTCTGCTCTGAGTTGGATGAAGAGCTGTGGCTCTTGTGTTTCCTTTTGCAGGGAGGTCCATCTGTCTGTGTGTGCCTGCTGCTCCTGGGGAGATGTCCAATGTTTCCAGCTACGCGCTCCGCATGGCCCGGCTGAGTGCCCAGATATTCGGCGACATTGTCAGGCCCACAGACTCCAAATCAATGAAGGTAGTGAAGCTGTTCAGCGAGCAGCCCCTGGCCAAGAGGGAGGAGGTGTACAACTGGTATCCCCCTCACAACACCTACTACGCCCTCATGAAGAAACTCCGCTACTTCGGGCTCTACAGGTGCTTCCTGTGCCTGGAGGGTGGGAGCAGGACTGGAGATGGGAAAGGGGTGGGTGGGAGTCACGTTGAAGTTGTTTTCCTCCAGGGAAGTGTTTAGTTCTGAATATGGAAATAGGTACTTGATTGTTGCCACTGAGGGCAAGGAGAGCAAAAGTGAACTGCTAACTTTTATCATAATTGGAACCTTTTGTGAGAAAGACTGGAGGTTTAGTTGTGGACAAGGAGTTATCTAAGAAATAGTTCCTGATAAATTCTTCCTGCTTTTGCTTTGTGAGGAAAAGAAGAAACCTTTTTGATAGACAAGAGATGCATCTGTAGTTCTGAATATGGCAAATGAATGTGCTACAAAGAAGTGACGGTGACACCAGACTTACCATGTATTTCTGTCATTCAACAGCTAATAAGTGAAATTTAGAAGAGACGGAAAGTCTCTGTTAGGTCAGAGGGCCTTTTTATTCTTCAAAATAAATGAAATTAAATTCAAATGTGATTTAAATAGTCTTGTTAATTCCAGCTTCATCCAACCCAGTTGTCTAATTTCTAAATTAATTCCCACAGTCTGTATCAGGGAGAATTGTACTGCTGAAGAATATCAGCAGGAGTCAAATGCAGTTCTTTCACTTCAATCAGGTAGCACTAAAGAAATCTTTAAAAGTGAGGCTGCAAACACTGTATAGTCAAAACAGATTACTTGTTGCTAGTATAACAATACTAACCATCAAGGATTGCATCCAGAATGCCCTTGATTTAGGTAGGTATGCCAACACTTTTGAGACTGGCTGTTTGTTTACACAGAAACCCTCAACATGATGCTAATGTTCTTTACTCTTCTCCTTTCCCTATTAAATTCCTTCTCTAGCTGTTCTGTATACAGACAGTTGGTAGAAAAAAAAATGTAATGAAGAATCATAGACTAATGGGGCTGGTAATAAATCACAAGCTTTTTGTTTCTGTTTAGGGAAGTTGTGTTTAAAAATAGAAGTGCGGCAATCTTAGGCCACATAGGATACAGTTATGACTTTTGAAAATCACTTTGCACTAAAAAATACAGGGATAGATTAACAGAACTTATTAAAAAGTGATTGAGGATGAATTATCCCTGCCAGCCCCTTCATCCTCCTTCCTATTTTACTCTCTTATTAAGATTCTCCCAGTACTGATGCCATCTTCATAACTCATTCTTGAAGTCACCTGAGAGCAGTGCCATGTGCTGTAATTACTGCTCAGCATGGCCCGGTTTCCCTAGGAGCTAATGACCTGGACACAGGAACACAATGTGCGGTGGCCGCACTGCTGAGCTGGATAACAAGGGGCAAAATCTTACTCTTGTTTATTGCTGAATTTTGCATTTTACTGCTCATTTAAACAAAGGGGATCAATAAATGCAATTGAAATAATACATATGTGCACACACCCTTTGTAAAAGTTTTGATTTTTGGGGCTTTTTTTATTAGTATATAGTTCAAAGAACCATTGGTATCTCTGCATGTCAAGGAAAAGAGTAAACTTTATTCCTTCTTCCCCACCTAGGGATGAGCATCAGGACTTCAAGGAGGAAATGAGGCGATTGAAAAAGCTCCGTGGGAAGGAAAAACCAAAGAAGGGGGAAGGAAAGAGAGCTCTCAAGAAGAAATAGTGCTGCTTGAACAGTGTAACTCACTGCTCTGGAAATGCTGGGGAATGGCTGGAGAAGGCTTGGCATGTGACCTGTGTGGGGCACAAGAAACACACTGTGAAATAGTGGACTCCACCTTGGGAATGCACTTAGGTCTTTGAAGTTTTACTGGGTTTGAATTTCTGTACTTCAAATATACTGTATATTGCAGCACAGTAATAAAAAAAAAGTGCTCAGTGTTTTCATTAAAACCACCTGTAGCTGTTTCAGTTCTTCTTGATCTAGAAATTGTTTGCTTTTCATTGTCTGTTTTACTTTCTTGAATTAATAGCAACACTGTTTTGCATGTGGCCACAAAAAAAACAAGGATTCCTGCTTCTGCAGCTGCTTGTCAATCTTACCTGTTATAATTAGTTTCATTTCAGGTAGCTCTAGTGCTTTTTTTTTTTTTCAAGTTTTTTAAAGTTTTAAAGTTTTTTAAGTTGCTGTTACACTCTGTTGTTTTGTGCTTTTCACTGCACAATACTTCCCAGACCACTGCCTGCCCACAGCACTCTCATTGTGCCCTAAATTTTTAGATACTACAGCAGAAGAGGCCGAAATATTAAATAATTAAATCCATATAATAATGGAACTATTGCAATAATGAAAATTTAAAATTTTGTTTTTACAGTAAACTTATTCTGATTGCCTGGAAGACATGTATGAAACACTGCCTAAGATGATGAACATTTTTATTAGCATGCAGTAGGGGTTTCATCACTACGCTCCTTTAGTTGCTAATAGTAATCATTGGTGGATCTACATAAATTTGTAACAGCTCAACAGTTCTACCTCACTAAGTTATTAACTGAAGAGGTGCTGACTGTGTTAAAAGGTGTTTCTGGTGAGCTGCATAGTTCTTGTTTGGTGTCCTTACTTCATGTTACCTGCTTTTCTAAGCTCTAAGAGAAGCTGATTTTAGGAAATCTGCAATGTTGTGGGAGAAGCACCTGAGTTCTTACCACAGTCAAAAAAATGCGGTAGAAGTTAATATTTTATATGCAGTGCTCTGTACTGCAGTGGTAAGTTTCTGTCTTATTCTAATTCAAAATCCTATTAGTAACTTAGAACTTTTGCTCAACTGTAATATGCTTAATACTATTTTCATGTTCCTTGTGTTGTCTGTGGGTTGTGGCCTGTCTGGTACTGAGGTACCTGGAGCCTGTGATGTGCCCTCCAAGAAGTTCATGGTTCTGGAACATGTGCATGCAGCTGAGGGGAAGGGTCTGTTTCCCTTGAATTCACCTTTGAGAAGAACAGCAGCATGGACTCACATATTGGGCAGCAAAGAGAATTATCCAAGTAGAAGGTTCCAAGTATCCAAGGTTGCTGCTGCCCGACACTTTATGGCTAGGAGTGTGAGGGGTGAAGCTGTTAACGCTGCTTGCTTTGGTGAAGAGAAAGACCCATTCTGAACCTCATCAGCAGAGCTACTGCAGCAGCTCTACACAGCTCTTAATGCCTTCTAAAACTAAATCCAAGATAAATTAAGATGTTTTCCCTGCTATTTAAGATGAAAAATCAAGGCCATCTCTTCTGGTGCTGCGAAACTCTTTTAAGTTTTCACAGTATAAACACGCAAGGGACCAAAAGTATGCATGCATCAAAAAGAGAATTGTGGTTCTGTAAAAGAAGTATGAATGGCCTTAAATTTTGTATGTGGAGGCACAGTTGGTTATGAGTAACTTGTAGCAATATATAAAATATTTGTACAATGTGATGAAACTGATGGAAGTGCCTGTGAAGTAGGAGATGTGAAACAAATGGACTGAATCCTTGATTTTCACCTTTTTTTTGTGCATCATTTATAAAAGCAAATGGATGGAGGAAAATAAACCAACATCCTTCTGAAAAGGTATAAGTACGAGAGAGGTTGCTCTGCCTAATTCTTCATGATTTTTCTTCTATAATACTCATTTGCTAGAACTTGGTCTTTTCAAAAATGGTTGTTTCCCTTCCCCTAAGTTTTCACCCTAAAATAATGATGAATCAGCCAGTATTGGATTATACTAAAACTATACTACTGTTAGTATAATCCATTGCTTGCTGGGAGCATTAGCATAACTATTTTGTTCCAGAACATACAGCCTCCTCCTTCCCATAGCTGGGATAGAAATAGGCACTTTCCTACCGCCCTTCTAACCTGTGCTCTGTCATTTAGGAATAGTCATGGCCTGAAGGAGACTGCATTTTGTGACTCAAAGAGACTGGACAGGTTGGGAGTCAATCCTGAAGCATCACATGAAGTACAAAGCAGTAGGTGTGTTTAGGAGAGGACGGAGAGTTCCAGCCACGTTCTGAAGGATAAGGATAGGAACACTTATGCTTTATACAGCTATTGGTATAATGGTGTTTTATGTACATCCATTTTATGTACGAATTACCAGGTTTAACTAGATCTTTATTTTCAGTTTTCCCCTTTAAAGGATTTTTTTCACCATTGAAACTGCTGTGTCTTGTTACAAAATTCACTCTTTTCCTGAGGATATGAACTGACTTCCCTCATAAAATGTATGTTTTAATTCTTGATCAGAATAAACCTGGTCAGCTGACCTCCAAGGGGCTATCTGAGAGTAAAAACTAACCTCTTCCCAATCCTGAGCAGCTTTATTAAGTGCCACTGTTTCTTTATTTTGCAGTGCTTTAGCTATGTCTGTCTTTAATTAGACTCTGGTATGATGAATTCATAGCTGCTGAGCGCTGCTGTGATAATCGCAAGCTATTTTGTAAACAGGCTGATCCAGTTGCTGTATATATCCTACAAGGAGTGCAGCTATCGCCAGACTCTCTTACTATTGCAAGCCCTGCAGACAGGCAGAAGCTCACTTGCATGTGACTGTAATAGTGGAAGGGAAAAAAAACCCTCAGTCTTGCTTTCTGGCAGAGCTGCTAGTGTGTTAAAGTATCAGTTATCTGCTCAGAAAAATAATAACTTGAAGAAAGTTTCTCCTAATGTGGAAGGAGTGTGTTCTACTTATTAAAACAGCATGCTGAGTTTCACTCTGAGCTTACACAGCTCAGAGTGAAATGCACTTGAATTTCTCTAAGGTTTTAGATAAATGCTTTTTCTTGCTTGCCTTTGCTTCCCCAAGAGTAAAATTAGAGTAATGATCACTTAGTGAACAGCGTCATGAGGTCAAGCTGTTTCTAGGATGGGAGTTTACCCCAGGAGAACCCTGTAATGGGCAGCTTAGTCTGGCTCCTGAGGTAGGACCTGTAGCTCTATTGTTTCAGAGAGATGGTTGTATGCAACAGCTGAGGACATTTTTAACACATAAGATAAGCTGTGGTATGTTACTTTGTTTGCTGTTCTGCTTTAAATGTTTAAAATGTCAAATGCTGAAAAAAACTTGATTGGTCAGAAAGTAAGAATAAAAAATCACAGTTATTTCTTAAACTATAAATATTTTTGAAAATTTGAACTATCTGTGTACATCTTCCTCTACCACTTTGAGTTGAAGGCGATTTTAGGATAATTTTAGAAAACAAAAATCAACAAAGACTGTGTTTTTGAAAAGATTCACAAATTTGAAAGGCTGCTTTGACAAGGGAATTACTGTGTTTTGTGTTCTTTCTTTCTTTTAAAGCAGAAAGGATAATATTCAAGGAAAACAAATGTTATGGGGATCTTACATCAATTTCCTTAAACTCAGTTCTCCTCTTTAACTGATTGTGGAACTTCTTGTACCATCCCTTGGCAGTAGATTCTGAAAAGAAAATCCTTCAAGGGGACATTCTCTGTTCATCATCTTGGCACTGAGATGTGTAAGAGTAGAAACTCGTCCTGGTTAACCTCCTGTAAGGGCAGCGTAATTTCTCTAAACTGACCAAACAACAATGGAAAACTCAAAGGTTCTGATAAAAATATAAGAGGGAAAAAGACTGTATGAGGCAAGTAAGAGAAAGCAGAAATAAAAACAATACCCTTATCATAAATCCTAGAGGTAAAAATTGAATTATGTCTGTAGGTCAGCTATTTAGAATGGATCTTTCTGTGCCTGCACAGCTAGGGTAGCATGAAAAAAGGTGGTTTTGTCTTTTCACTTCTTTCTTCTTTCTTCTCCTTGTCCTTTTCCTCAACAGCAACAACAACAACAACAACAATAATAATAATAATAATAATAATAATAATAATAATAATGTCTTGGATACAAAGAGGAAGGAACAGGAAAACGTCTGAAAGAATTTCTTGTGAAGGCTCAGTCACAGCAGAGCACAGCAATAATGTGTTCAAATGGGGAGGAGCATAACTCTAGACTGATGTTAGAGGGACATCACCACCACAGTGGCTGGGACATTATTTAGGATTGTCTAAGGGGATAAATATGAAGTCAACAGCATGATGATCATGATATCAAAGTGTCTTTATACATACTGTGCTGAATTATTTTGGGTGGAATACTGGGGAAAATTCCACAAAGTGGAATATTCAGAAAAACAGAGAAGATTCCCAAGAAGTGGGTTTGGTTTATGCTGTCTGAGTCAGGCAGAGCTGGGCTGAGCCAAGTGTTATAAAATATAGCACTGGGACCACTTCTCTCCTGGAACAGGAGGAGGCAGACTGGATGATCTAATACATTTTCTCATATCATAGCTAGGTCTTTGAAAACAAATCTCACCAAGAGCTAAAAAAGGATTTTTATATCCATTAGGTTTTCTGTTTCTGCTTGAAAGTACTTCATTTCATCCCAGGGCTCCTACACCTGTTTGTAAATATTTCATAGAGTTCAGAGGGTCTCTCTCACTTCAGTTGTTGTTTCTGTGTGTCTGATGTTTGCCTCATGGGCTGCTTCAGTAAATAGGCTTTTAATGGTTTTAGGAGCAAAAAGCACCTGAGGTCCAGAAATTCTAAAAGCCATCCTACTACCACACACAGTGGTGTGTTGCTGCAAATATGTAATTGTGAATGCATCACATTCCTCTGTTTCCACTACAGTCTTGACTGGATAAAAGTGAGTTGGGTCGCTTGCCTCCCACCTTTCAAAACCAGATCTCTAAAATGTGATTCCAGGTTTAAACATCTCCAGTATTGGCCTCACCTCAGAAGCTGCATAAATACTGAATATCTCCAGCTGGTATCAATGGGATTTGCCTCTGTGTAACAGGTAAATCCAATGCCAACCTTTGGCTGATAGTGGTCTCTTCAAGACACAACTCATGTCTCCAGAGACTCTGTCATGTCTGTGCATGCCAAAGGCATGTCCCTAGTGATATTCCCCAGCTGGACTTGATGATCCTTGTGGGTTCCTTCCAGTTCAGCATACTGTGATTCAGTGGGGAACAGAGTTGTGTAAGGCTCTCTGGGTGCCATGCAGAGAAGAGAGCTTCAGTGACTCTAGGAGAGACTCATCCATGAGAGACTGTGCTGGCACCTAGGTGATGGTGACTTATTTACAACCAACCACCACTGTGGACAAGGTGAGACATTTCTAATTTCTATACTTGCATGCAAAGGAGCCTGTGTACAACAGGCAGAATCAAGCTGCTGCTCTGGAGGAGCAACAAGCAATGGGGGTATTGCATTCAGTATTGAACTGGCTGGTTAACAGCAAGTTAGTTGTATTTTTTTAATTATGTGCAGGTAAGTGTTGTTCATGAGCTCTAAACCTCACAAATGCTTTCTGAGTCAACAGCATAAACTGAAAAGTGACAATTAGGCTACAGAATGTCAGGGTTGTTACTGGCAACTAGAAAATAACCCTGTACCCTCCTTATTTTTCTTCTTGTGCACTTATTTCTGCTTATATGCTGCAATGTTTGCCAAAATACTGCTTTGTTGCCTGACACCAATAAAGCCGACAGCGTGATCTGTCTCTGTATTTTCAAATTCAAGTTGTTTGATATCATCTTCAAGTTAATGAATAAATATCATTGCTCTCTGATGACAGATAGTAAGGTATTGACTAGGCATGCAAACCACTTAAAAATCAGATGAAATGAAGATCTAAGCTGGAGTCATTGTCGTGGTTTCACCCTAGCTGGCAGCTGAGCCCCACACAGCTGCTCACTCCCACCCCCACCAGCGGGATCAGGGAGAGAACTGGAAGGATAAAAAACAGAAAACTCATGGGCTGGGATAAAGATGGTTTAATAGAGAAAGCAAAAAGCTACACACGCAAGAAAAGAAAAACAAGGAATTAATTCACTGCTTCCCATGGGCAGGCAGGAGTTCATCCATCTCCAGGAGAGCAGGGCACCATCACAGGTAACAGTGACTTGGGAAGAGAAGTGCCATCACTCCAAACGTGATCCTTTCTCCTCCTTCTTCTTCTTCCTCTTTCCCCCCTCTTCCTTCTTTCCCCCACCTCCATATACTGAGCATGATGTCATATGGTCTGCAACATCTCATTGTTTAGTTGGGGTCACTTGTCCTGGCTGTGTCTCCTCCCAGCCTCCCAGTCACCCCCAGCTTCCTCAACAGCTTCCTCACAAAAAGCAGAAAGGGCCTTGGCCCTATGTAAGCCCTGCTCAGCAATAACAAAACCATCTATATTATTAATCCTGTCATCAGCACAAACCCAAAACACAGCCCCATACCAGCCACTGTGAAGAAAATTAATCCTCCACTAGCTAAATCCAGCACAGTCATGTAGAACACTCCGGGGGGGGGGGTAACAGAATTTGTGTTCATTTACCAAAACAAATGTCTCTTCCAGAGTAAGAGGTCTCACTATATCAAAAAGGAATAACCACATCCAAGAGCCTTCAAGCAACCCACAGCATCAAAAGCATTGAGAGGCCATTTGCCACTGCACCAGAAATTTTGCCTTTGGCCAAGGGCATACTCACAGAAATGAGGATAGAGCAACGTGGTTAGGAGACTGTCCTAATTCCCACATGCTTGGTGAGCAGCTTTCTTTTACAGGAGAGACTAAATGTCTGTGAGGCTTGTGTTGTCTTGGTGGTAGTGAGGATTAAAAGATAAGGATGGATTATGAACGGTGATACTGACTCTGTCAGCAAAAGACACTGATGTTTTAATATGTAAGGCTTATTATTGTAATATGTGTATTACAATAATAGCATTCATATAGAGAGGTTATCCATCCTATCTGACCTATCCCTGAAGAACAATAACTCTTAAAACTCCAGCAATGTGGAATATTGCCCTGAGGAACATGATATGTCACCATGTTCTCTCTCTCCTGCATCAAAGCTGCGGTTTCTGTATTTGATTCCTGTTACTGATTTAGATTTTTTTAAACTCTCAAAATATCCTTTCTTCAGGCCAATACCGACCCTAATGGACTTTCTTCTGCTTGGAGAAGAGGCTAGAAACTGAAAGGTGTAAGTTAGTATCTAAACTCTTATTAGATCAGAGTGCTAGAGAATCAAATAACAGCAGGTATCCAGGCCAGGGGAAGCTCAGCTACCCTGGATATTATGAAGGAAAATCCTAAGACTGGAACATAATTGAACAGTCATTTTCTGAACAGTAAAATGATTTGATTGAGGTGGTATCATTTCCTGCCCTTTCTTGGAACACACTCAATCAATTAGTGGGGGTTTTTGTGCCTAAATGGGATGGTTTTGAGTTGTAAAATATGATTATTCACACTGGAATAATAATGTGAGGCATATAACACTGTTTAGTCCTTAAAGCTGATCAGCTTATCACTGTCTGACACAAAGGACTCACAAATCAGATATCTCAACAAACTGAATGTGTTAAAGCAGTGACCAGGGATGCTATGGGAACAGGAGGGTCTGGACTAATCTTTGCAAACATGAGATGTGGTCCTGGTTTTAGCAGGAAAACCAGTGTTCCTTGCTCCTTTGTTTCTCTGTTTTCATCTGCTTCTCATTTCCTAGGAGAGCTGCATCTTCTTCTCCAGTGTCTACCTGGACTGCATGCTCCCTCCATCTAATCTTTTACCCCATCCCTCCCCTTCCTTTTCCACTGGCTGCCACTTCCGTTCCCTTAACAGCGGTTTCAGGGCTCATGCTGTCACTTGAGGGTCCTCAACTGCTACATAGGTCGGTATTTACTCTGCTTTTGAATAAATGTTGTTTTTTCAGCTTTCCCCTACACTGACATGAGTGAAGGCAGGAAGCAGCAGGGAGAGCAGGACTCTTATGATGGACCCCAAAGTCGCTCCCATGTCCCAGTTCCCATCACCTTTCCTGCCTCCCATATGTCTCCAAAGGAAAATGTTTTGCTTTTTACTTTTTGAAGGTTTGGGCTGGGGTTTAGAGAGAGAAGAGCATTATTTATATAAATAATGACTGAAATTATGCTTTACTGACATGAAAGCTATGTAAATATTCCAAAGATTATTACAAGAAAATCTAGAATAGGGTATTATTCTTATATAAAATAAAGCTTAATAGGTCCACATTGCTTTTAATGGTTGTTGGGGGTTGGATCTGTTTCTTTTGTGTTTGTGGAATTTTTTCCTGGTGGTTTTGCTGGGTAACTAATTGCTGGATACTTATGGATACTTGACTGAAACAAAAGGGGGCGGCAAGTTGCTCCTGGGGAACAGCAGGGAAGAGGACAGTTCGGTCGGAGGACACCGCTCTGAAAGGACGTGGGAGTACCAGAGGACCCTGCTTGTTTTTCCTGCACTGGATTTTTCTCCAGAGGAAGACGGGACTCATCTCGTCACCACTGGACTTTCCTACAGGACTATTCCTACCTCACAGACTGCATTCTACTACTCAAGGAGGATTTCATCTGGACTGCTTTAACACCCTGACACGCAGGGTGTCGGGTCACATCCCTGACTCTGTCAGGGCATTTTCTGGGGTTTTGTTGTTTTTGTTTTACTTGTCTCTTAGTGCTATTACATTTGTATTTGTCTTTGCTTTGTCTAATATTCCTAGTAAAGAACTGTTATTCCCACTCCCAAATCTTTGCTTGAGAGCCTCCAATTGCAAAATTATAATAATCTGAGGGAGGGGGTTTACATTCTCTATTCAAAGGGAGATTCCAGCTTTTTTGCTGGCAGGTACTTGTCTTTCAAACCAAGACAATGGTAGAATGAAAACTGAGTTAAGAATCTGGTGGATTCACTTTTTTTTTTCTGTTTTCCCTACTCCAGTTTTACTGGCAGTCTCCACCTATCCTCATCACTTCTACTCATGTGTTTAACTCAGAGGCAAAGAGCTATGAAATCTCCATCAGCTAAAAAAAAAAAAAAACCAAAGATAAATAGTGTTCAGCAGCAAAGTTCCAATCACCATCTGAATATGATCTAATTTCACACTGAAGGTATGAATGTTTCAGGTTTAGCAGTGTCACAGAGTGATAAATGTCCTGAACTAGTTCTCAGGAAGTTCCAAAGGAAACAATATCTATGCTCTGTACTGGAATAGCTTAAAGTAAAGGACAAGGAAAAAAAATAAGGGGGGGGGGGGGGGGAAGCAGCCTTGTTTTTTTTCTGTTGCCTCACAGTGGATCAATCAGACAGCAATTTCTAGAAAAATGAAAATGTGTATAGTATATCTTAGAGTGGGAGAGATAATAAACTGATATAGGTGCTAAAGAGACAAAAAAAAAGAGATGCAAAAATTGTTTCGATTCTGGGTTATATCCTTAAAAAATATCTCCTGCATTTTTTTCCAGGAGAGCAAAGTATTTTTCTTAGGTGCGTATTATTCTGACCAGTAATCAGAAAATGACTGAACTCTGGACAACAGTCTAATTTTTGTTCTGCTTCACCTTTTCTGTCCAAGGTAACAGGGAACACAACCGGTGTCATTAGAATCTGTGTTTTTACAAATCTTCCAGACCTGTATTTCTGCTATTATGTCTGAAAATTTAAACATGTGCAAATGTGCATGGGCCAAACATAAATGCTACAATTTACAGGACAAATAATGTCTTTTCAGTGGGTGAAAAGGCTCAGCAGTTTTCGAAATTTGGATAAATTTTAAGGGCACTTCAGACATCCTGAGTTGAAGGTGTACCAAATTTCACACCACTTTAAAAAAATCATATCAATTATCACAGCAATTTGCAAATCTTGTAATTGTTTCGATTAAGAAAGTGGATTTCTGGAGTTTTTTTGAGATACTGTCTTCTGTTGAAAATATATAATAAAGAAGACCAAGATTAAGTTTCAACTAATATTTCTTTTGGATATTCACATTTTGGAGCACCTCATAAAGATCTTATGAAGTTTTGGTGATCTGTCATGGGTTTTTTGGATTGTTTGTTTGTTTGGGGTTTTTGTTTTTGTTCTTTGGGTTTTTTTTGTTTGTTTGTTTGTTTGTTTTGTTTGTTGGTGGGTTTTTTTTGTTTTTTTGTGGTTTTGGTTGGGTTTTGGTTTTTTTGTTTTTATTTTTTTTGTGCCTTGTTTTTTTGGGTTTTTTTTTTTGTTTGTTTGTTTTTTTGTTGGTGGTGGTGATGGTGGTTGGTTGGTTTGGTTTTTGGTTGGCTTTTTTTTTTTTTTTTTTTTTGAGAAGAGAAGAAGTGCCTAAATGCTCACAGTGAGACAGCTGCTCTCGGGTAATCATATACATTTTCTTACTGACTGCTTAAAACATTGAGAGAACAAAAGTTCATCTTCTGCAAAAGTGCAGGTGTTGATTAGATCAGACAAATGTTCTGGTGTTGGGCAACGTAGGTGGAGAGTCTTGGTCTTTTAACAGCTGGATTTTTCTCATCCAAATTCAAATTAATTTCAAAAATTCTGAGGAGGATCAAACCCCAGTGCATAACCAGGGGTTTGGTGGGAGGTGGCAGGTTTTGCATTTACAAGTTTGCATTACCTGCTGCAATACCAGATAAACTGGCTGTGCTGCATTGGAGGAGTCAACCAGCCAGTGGCCCACAGATTTGATAGCAGAAACCTGCCTTTCACATCTAGGTTGTAATTTGATTTTGACCTATGTTGATCATGAAAGCTAGTCTCTGTAAAAGGTGTTGATGATATCAATTATCAGGAGATAGGATTTCATATCACCAAGAAATAGCTACAGTTATTAACTATTTATCTTTCATCGTGGTGGATCAAGTAGAGAGACCAGGTAGCCACCATGTGAGGCAGCAGAAAATTCCATTTGTCACTAGGTGTGGATTCCCCCAATCAAAAGGAAAGATAGTATGAATTTTATCTCCTTCCTACACATCAATCTTTTAAAGTAGTTCTTAGGTGTTTTTTTTTCATCTCATGTATTTCAGGAGTTAACTCTGCTGTGTTTCCAGCATTGGACATGACTTTTCAGTAAGAGAACTGCAGCTCTTTGGTGGTACATCAAATGTGGTAAGAAAGTCTAGCTGAATTTGGAGTGAACGAAAATCTTCTGGAAATAATCAGAACCTCAGAAGAAAGAAACCCAACACCACTAAAAGCAAAGGGAAAGGTATTACAAGTTTCTACTAATTCCACTGCTAGGGTTATGCCCGGGACATAAATTGTTTGGGGAATGAAAAAAGGCTATGACTACATTCTGTACACTGAGATTAATTATCCCTTGGTAAAAATTTCATGGAAATGAATGGACTTACTCTGTTAGTTAACCTCTATTACACTGTTGGCTTTTCCACAATAGGCTATGTGCTGGGAGAGCCATCTCCTATTACCTCTGCTGCCTTTTCCTTTGGAGATCAGGGAGATTTGTCCTAGTGTTCAGTTCTCAGTATGGGTGCTATTTTCCAGAGTTTGTGAGCATTTTTTCAGTATCATTACACATTCCCGCCACGTTGCAAGAATTGCTGATAATTATCCTCTTCATTAATGTGGCTATTAGAGAGAAACTTCTAAACTTGGCCAACTGCTTAGTCTGTACATTTGATTTTTATGTACTTGTGTGGACTTTCTGTTGACTGCACTGCAGGGCTCCAGTCACAGGAAACCCCAGGCTCCTCTCTTAGCAAGCATAGCCTGTAAAAAATCAATTAAAATCCATTGAAATATTAAACTGAAGTTGCATTTATTTACCAGTTGCAACACTGCCAGTATTGAGCTGCATTTGAAATGCTTTTCCACAGCGATGGCCCACAGTGTGAAAGGTGAAATACGAACCCCAGTTCTCTCACCAGCACTGTTACGTTCAGAGGTTGTGTGGTTACATGTTCACAACTGAAGTGAAACAAAGATAAGGATCTTGCACTTGCAGGTTTCCACCTAATGTATTTTAGCTGGCTACCATTAAATAGATCAGGCTGTGTTAGAACAGCCTTTCTCTGAAGTCCTGCTGCTGTTCTGGTCCACCAGCTTTTCTTTGCAATTCACTCAAATACAGCTGCCATTTTTTAATTTATAATTAAGACCTTTTCAGCAAGAAAGCAGCTTAAACCACCTGATTTAGCAGGTGTTTTATGTGTGTAAGCAGCATTTCAATGGGCGTGGCATACAGGGATTAGCCACAGGTCAAGGCTGTACTTCAGATGGGAACACACGGCCAATTTGGGGAAAGATGGCACTGGGCAGAAGGCGGGGAGCAGCTCTGGGGGACAGCAGCGGTGTTCCCGAGGATTCGAAGGGGTCTGCGGAGCCAGACCCTTCCCTAGCCTGGAGCACCCTGTGCGGACCCAGCACCAGCTCGGGCAGCCAAGGCCCGGAGCGCTGTCAGTGGGAAGCACGGCTGTGGTATCGATCCCAGCGATCAATTATTCCCGTCGTCCCCGGAGTTAGAGCGAGCAGGTGCACACGGCAGCGCTGGAAGCGCGCCTGTCGGTGCCGCACGGTCCGTGTGGGTGAGGGTTCCCCTCAGAGCCGCAGCGCTGCTCTGTGCCGAGGCACGCCCGCCCTCCCTCCTTTGAATTCCGCCGCCACCCCGCGTTTCCCCGCTGCTCGGAAGGACCCGCAGACCCCCCGGCAGCGGTGTTCAACCCGATCCGCAGCCGGCTGTGCGCGGGGCTCCTCCTGCCCCGGCATTCCCGGTTCCCGGGGCCGGCCCGGCGGGGGCGGCGGCGCCGTTGCGCTCCCGCGCCGCC
>WBNO01030439.1:78686-121519 GCA_013400575.1 Peucedramus taeniatus
CGGGGGGACAGGGAGCTGGGCCGCGGTGCGGAGGGCGCGGGTCCTGGCCCGGTCGCGGAGGAGCCCGGCTCGGCGCGGCCGCGGTGCCGCGTCTGGTGAAGGTGCTGCGTGGGGATTTGCCATCGCTTCCCCCCGATGGCTTTGAAACGCTCGAAATGCGTCTTAAACCCAAGGTTGGGCTCGGTTCGCTTTGCGGACGTGCCTTTTGTGGACGCTTTTTGCACAAAGCGTCTTAGGAAATGTTAACGGACAGGGCACGGTGGAGGCAGTGAGGATGTCGGGCCTCTGCTGGTGTCTTTCTTAGATACTTCCTGTGTTTTTGGGGCTTATTACTTAACTTCCCAATCCCACGGGGAGCGAGCCGTATTACCTGTTTTGCTGGGGCTGAAGTGAGAGTTGCGAACGCTTCTGAAATGTTTTCGGAAGGAGGAATAAACTGTGCGGTAACAAGACAAGGTGCTTCGCAGATTCAGGCACTGCAGGCATCCAAGGCGGACCAACCTGCCAGATGCCATGCCTCGAGTCTGTTCGGGAGGTAAATACAGATGCCAGAATCTCTGCTGTTTTGTTTTCAGCGTTACCGGCTGGAGAGTGTTTCAGCTCAGCTTTCCCTGGAGTGTCTGTGCAGTTGGTAGGAAACCTCCCGTCTCTGAGCAGCCTTGCGGCCCTGCGAGGAGCCCAGCCCACCTGGGAACCTCTCCTTTCCAGCCTCCAGCACGGAAAATGAGCTGGCTTGGACCAGCTGCTGTCACAGCAGTTGGATTACCCACTCCCCAAAGATTTTGGTGGGGGGCGCAATTATTTATCCATTTTATTTATTAATAGGATTATAGTGGAATTAGTGGGTTGAGAAGTTTGAGAAGTGCTAGAGTTCATGCTGGGTAGATGGCCAGAAAGGAGAAGTAGGGAAGGAGTCTGTCCCTATGGATGTTTGCAAGATGGGAGGTTGAGTCCCTCATCTTAAGGAGTTCCTGACTTGCTTGCTTGCTGAAGGTAGGCAAAACTCGGCAGTACATGTCTGTTTTACACCTACCCAGCATGGTGATTAAACAGCTTGAGTAATGCCAGTCCAGTCTGAACTTTCCTGACTAAGGAGAAGCTCTCAGCTTGGGTTGAGAAACCCAAGCACCTGAAGAGTGGGCTTAAACAAACGCACGCGTCTAGCAGCAAAGTGGGCTAAAAAGCTTCTGAATTTCTGTTATTTCTGTCATTAAAAAAAAAAACTCTGGAATTAATGCAATAACTGGTTTATATTGTGGCCCTTGAAACAATAACATCAATACAGCTGAGCTGCTTTAACTGAAGTATAAGAGAGAAGAGAGGGAAAAGCAGTGGCAGGAGGCAAGAATTTTTTTTTAAAAACAATTTTCCTACAGGAGGGGGTGTTTGTGAAACTGCTGTAAGTCACTTGAAGTTCAAAAATATTTGAGACTGTGTCCGTCATTAGATTTGAATCCAAATTATAAAGTGCAGCTGCTTCTTCTTCCATCCTGGATGAGGCAGAGAGACAAGTGGTCCAGCATGAGGAACACCTGCCGAGCAGAAGGGTTGATATGTTGTTGGTACAGGTGTAAGTATTCAGGGAGTGTGGGGGGGGATAGTTTTGGATTATTTAAAAGCAAACTTCTTCTACATTGGAAATACTGGAACGCATGGGTCTCAAGGCAGAGTTGGCTGCAGAGTTTTTGTTTTCTGGTGTGGTTTTGTTCTGTAGTTAGATAGTTCTTCCTCAAGTTGTAGGTAATTAAGCTTTGTTTACTGTGTAAATACACCTATTATTTCACCTAAACCTGTACCTTAATGACGTTCAAGCCCAAAAAATTGCTGACACGGTTAAAATGGAAACTATTCTTAATACTAAAACAAACCAAACTTCAGTGTAATGCAAGTTCAAAGTGACATAATTCTGAAAAATACTGAAGTGCTTGTAACTGACTCGTGGCTGTAATGTAAGTACATGTTCTAGTGTTTTGTTTCATTGTTTCAAGACAAGGTAAACCTAGGCTTTAAAAGTAACCTTGCTGTGGAAGCCTGTCAAGGAGCATGACCTTACTTATTCAAGGCGATACCTGAAAAGGTTTCAGTTCCTACAGTGGTTAGGGAAATGCTGTCCTGATTTCCAGGGGGCAGACCTTCAGTCCTGCACTCAGTTTCTGCTTTTAGAAGAGGAGCAGACAAGAATTTCTGGCAGATATTGAAGTCATCTTACACACCTTACTTGTATGTTAGAACCCTCTGGTAAACAAGATGTTCTGTATTGAGATTGTAATCGAGTGCTCTGTGTTGGTTACAGCTACATCACTGTCTCTTATGAATTCTCAAGGGCTGGGGCTTTGAAAAACAAATTTAAGCCATGTTATTCAACTTATGACCAGTTATTAATCAAATAGTGAATTTATGCCTTTAGAAGTTGCTTTGGTAGCCTAAGTGCTGTTACTAAAAATCTTCTAATAATGAGTATTATAACTCTTCTAATAAATAGTATAATAATTGCCAAGTCTTTTTTCCTCTGTACTGAAGTTCAGAGTTAGTAAGGGTAGTTGTCCATGCAGTCATAGAAAAGATACAGAAAATGGCTACTTCTTGGAGACAGAAGGATTTGGGAAGTGCATTTAGAAGAAATTTGTTCCTCTTACACTCCCTGTTTGGATGCTGGGAGGCATCGGAGGCGAGCTGGCATCCGCAGGCACAGAGCTTGGCTTCTTCCCCAGCATGAATTCTTGGGACAAGAGATTGTTTGGATGGAAGGTTTTCAGAGCATTACAGGGTTGTTGATATAGTAAGGAGTGTGCGACAGCTGGGAGGAAAGGTTCTGCTCTTGTTGCTAGAGATTATTTACACCAATATTAAATAATTCAAATGGGATTTTCTGTACTCGGAGCTTTGTACCCTAAACTGCTCTTTGTAAGACAAAAATTACTTTGAAGGCTGTGAAGTGAGGGCCTGAGCTGCTGGATGGTCGTTTTCTAGGCAGCAATGCTGGAGTTTATCCTGCATGAATATTAGTTATAAATTTAGAAACCTTAATCCTATGAAACAGATTTAAGAGTAAAATAGAGAATGGATGAAAAGATATGTAAAATGAAGATGGAATGAAAAGGCATCTCTAACCTTACAATATGAAGTAGGTGATGGGTTCTTGTAATGTAATGTAGGTACATGAAGTAAAAGTGGGGTTGATTTTGTTGCAGTAACATTTGGGGAGCCTATGGTGCTGGGTATTAGTGGGTCTATTTCTCCAAAGAGTTTACTATTAAACATGCTGCTTATTTGGAAACTTGAAACCATCTGAGTGGTTTTTTACTTCATTGCTTTTGTAGTTTTGGGAATTGAACATTTTATGTTCAATCTCAATTAAGTTTCCTTGCATTAGTATTCAGTGACTGAACTAACTTCATAGTCTGTGAATGACATCCTATTTAATTGTGAGGACAAGTTAAAGTGGAGCTGGATGTGGAGCATCTTGTAGCTAATATTCTGCAGTTGTATATCTTGAAAGATAAGTGAAATAGTTGTTTCTTTTACATAGCATGGGAAAGGCCATGGCTGTGGGTCACAGCTTTGAGAAATGCATGGTCTGGCTGAGGGAAGTCTAGAGCAGGATACTAGCAGTGATGTAAAGTCTGGAAGGTCAGAGCTTTGAAGAAAGACTCAGTGAAATCTGAAGTTGTTGAAAAAATAAATGAAATTGTCAAATCTGATGCAAAGAAGAATGCAAATAACTCATTTGCCCGGCTTGTGGTGATTACTGCCAGAAGTAGTGAGTTTAAGTGGTAGCAGAGGAGATGGTTCCATGTTACTATGAGATGGTGTTCTTTATGGCTAGGAATAGTGAAGCATGAAAATAGACTTTCTGAACTTATAAATAAGCTGTTCATTAGTAGATTGTCACCTCAACAGGCAAACATATGTCAGGAGTGATGGGGGGGAAGTTGATCCAGGTGTAAAAAAAGACAATTACTTTGGTAACTTCTCATCTTTATTTTCCTTAAAGTTTTTATGATTTATTTCTGTCAAGGTGGATCGAACATTAGAACACAACCTTGAAATACTTAGGTTTAATGGGGATAGTAGAAATTTCTGCTTATAATGTTTTTCCCAAAAGGGAATAGGATTAACAGCTCTGTCCTGTGGTAGCTTGTTTGATTACACAAAACTTGCTTAATAGTGTGGTGGCACCTTCTGGAAAGTTGTGATGTCTTGGGAAGCTTGTTTCTTATCTCTATGGATATCCACAAACTGGTTTGGAACAAAATGTTTAGTACTGATTTTTTTTTTTTCCTGACTTCAAGTCTTACTTCTTAATTCCCATTTATATTTTGTTGTAGTTGTTAAACTCAAAGACCTCTTATTTTTAAAGCTGTTCTAATAATACCCTTCTTGACACTTGTTTAGCCAGGAATGGCAACTCTTGTTGCATGAAGTTAAAAATACTGTAGACCAAATCCATTTTTGGTTTTGGCTGTGTTTTTTGTTTGGTTGGGGTTTTTTAATGCAGATATCTTTTGATGGCAGCTATCTTTTGACACAAACTGATAACCCTCAAGTTTCCTTAAGGCTGCAGTATTCCACTTTGTAACAAATCTGTAGTTCACTTTAATTAATTGTAATATCAGTCAAAAAATTTGAATGCATCAAATATTTTGGAGGGAATTTGATTTAGAAAGAAATGTAATTTTATTTGTACTTATGAGGGAAACAAAAGAAGGTTTTGATTGATCATGGAATTACTATTTGTCTTCAGTCTAGCCTTCCAAGGAAAGTGTTTTAGATTTAACAGAGGGGGTTTTTTGAAACACAGTTTTGACCAAGTGCAAGTTTTATTTTCAGTTTGAACCACTGGCTTCTGAAGGGTGGTGAAATGTACAATGTATCAGAAGGGCCCTGTCATAATTGTAGTCCCTGTGGTGTCTGCTGCTCCCTGTCTGGAGTTTGGGCCAAGTCAATCAAATGGTGCTCTGACACCCAGAGCTGCAGGTTTTGCCCTTTGCTGTGCCCAGGTCACACCTCTCAGCCAGATCTACTCTCTTGTGCCCACTTGGTGTCACGTAGGTCCTGTCCTGAATTGACTCACTGATACTGAAGAAAATCAGCATTGCTTTTGCTGCATTAGTTTTCTCAAACATAGTGAATGGAATCTCCTCAACATGAGGAGCACCCAGTGTGCTCCAAAATGCCTGTGAAGTCAGACACTGAAGGAATGTGGTTAGGGGGAGAAGTGGTAGCATGGCATGTGTGTGTGTGTGTCCCCTTTTCTGTTTGGTTATAAATAATCTTGGTTCCATAAAACTCCATTGGAGCCTTAATTTTTTCTATTTGAATGAGAAGTTGTGCTCAGAGGAGACTTCCTTACTGGAGTTGCCAGGTTTAGGTCCTGACACCTCAGACTTTATGGTCTTGAGCTTCCCCTGCCAGGTTGTAACAATCTTCCTTGGTCTCTCTGGAGCCTTCTGAGCATGCCTTTTACAGAAATAGGATTGCATGCCATAGCTTTGCCAGTGTGCCAGGGATGTGAAGGTGTCTGTGAGCTTCTTGTGTAGCAAGTGTACATTTCCAACAGCCTTGACCACGTGAGAGTTCTGGGTACAGTATTTCGTTTTGTGAGGTGCGAGATGGTTTTCATCATTTCCAACCGTTCACACATCTGTGTGTGAACACAGCTACTTTCTCACAGCTAGTGCAGGATACAGAAGTCAGCATGCAATATATGTGTTCTCTTGCTTTAACTTTTTCATTCCTGTTGCTCTTGAGCTTTTGGGGCGTACAATGGAATCCTCCTAATCATCCCTCCTGTGCCCAGCTTCTTTCCAAAATGTTGAAATATGTATTCATTCACTTCTGTGTCCAGTGCTAAAGAGGGCTGGTTGATGCAGAATTACATGCCTTTTCTTCTTTTCTCCTGCTTAAGCTCCTTGCCGCAAGTGTTTGGTTTGTTGCACCTTTTTAACATTTGTGAGTTTTGGGGGAGCAGCAACAGTGTCTTTCTTTATTCTGTCTCTGATTACAATTTAGGAATGTGGACCCTAGCAAAAAAGAGTAAAACGGGCAAAAGTCTAATTTGTAACCCTTTCTTTGACTGAAGGTGCTGCCAGTTATCTCACCATGACACTCCCCAGCCAACATGAGCATTTAAAATCAGAAAACAGAACTTCTTTTCAAAATGGAGCTTGTTGTGCAGTGCTAGATATAGTACTCAGTATCAAATTAATTTTCCACACTATCTGTATTAAATTCAGGAGATCATATGAGTGTGGAGCACTGAAGGGCACTTTTCCTAAGATTCTGATCAAGTGAAATATTCTTGTGGGTTCTCCCAGTATACCTGCACAAAGCTTAGCATGAAGGGGCAGTTCAATTTCTACATGAAATATACCAGCTTTGTTTAAAATGTTTCTTCTTGGACACAAGCAGGAAAGGCTCTTAATGAAGGATTGAACTTTGTTTAAAAATGTGTTGCATAACCAAGTGGCTAGGAATTTTTTTTTTACCCTAAAAATGGGGATACCAGCTCTTATGTCTTGCTTTGTTACACAGGGAGGCCTCTACTTATCAATATTAGTAAAGCTGTTGTTAAATGCACTGGAAAGTAATAAATATTCTCCAAATCCAGTTACATTGTGTTCAGGCAACATTTTCTGACACTCAGAACACAGACATGGTAACTTTGCGTTTTTTCTCCCCTTTATCTCAGATAAAGGGTTTGTTTTGAAGGTAGACATTTCTGGAGTCAGGATAGTGTGTCTAGTTTTTCTCTCTCTAGTAGAAGTTATTCAGTAATGTTGTTTGAAAGGCACTATAAAACCAACCTGAACTAAAATACATCATTATGACTAAGAAATTGGTAGTATCTTGATGTTTAGAACTGGATGTTTGTATATTGGTGCCTCAATCTTTGATCTGGTTTTGAAAATTTATTCATTAAACTTAATAGGTCAAATATTCTCTATAATAGGTTTAAGTAATATAGATTTAAATGTGAGTCTTTAGTATCATCTGAGGTAGCTTTCAGAAAAGATTTCTTAAAACGTTCTATAATTCTGCTAAATACAGTTTGTACTGTCTCTTGTGACATTTTTAAGCCTATGTAAATCATTGAAAAATGATGTAATTTTTTCTAGATTCTAGGTTAAGTAGTTAGTGTAATTTTTTTTTACTTTCCTAATTCTACAATGGGTGGCAAGGAGCCAGTTCTGCCTTTTAAATTATTTCATTTTCCAAGGTGGTACTGGGGTTTCTAAGCAGGGTGGTCTGCTGAGTAGAACATAGAATGCTGTTTAGGAGAACGTGGTTTCTATGGCAGTTCCTATTTGACTGTTTCCTTTGACTAGGAGCATATTACTTGCGTTTTAAAAATAAAAAGAAAAAAATAAGTACATTTGCTATATTTCAACTTTTGAGATCTGTTTGTGATAAAAATGGGACACCTTAATTTCTTTATTGGATCACAGATATTTCTAAACAAGCAGATTATATTTGTACTCGTCCAACAATTCCAGCTGTCTTTTACATTTTCTAAACAGTTGGTAGGATACTATGCACCGTAGTCACTATGTAGAAACAGTTTAGTGGTAGAATATTGCAAAGTTTTTAACAAATAATTTTATGGATTGATAATATGAACTTTTAAATAGGTGCTGATTATCTTTTCTGCATAGTATAATTAATTGTGTACTCTGGCAAGGAGAGAGAAGAATTAAGTTCGGTAGTTCAGCTGAAACTGAGTTTGTTTATTTTGTCATTTTAATTAATATGACCAAAGCTGTATAAGAGCTCTGCTGGATGAGCATTTGCTTCTTATAGGCAATTATTGTAATTAGCTGGCTGGCTGCTTGCTTTCCATCACAAATGTGACTTTTCAGCTTTAGGTGTGCAGAGAAATAGTCTGGTGTCTTCATGATAATCTTTCTTAAATTTCACAGATCCATGAATTCTTGAGGTTCTGTGGTAGCTACCTGGCTAAAGCAAAATTGCATTCTTAAATGGGTTTGAAAACCTAGATAGTTTATTTCCTCTTTTTTCTTTTTTTTTTCAAACCTGTTACTGTCTAGGGAGAAGTTGTTGAATTCATGAATGTGAATACAGTGAATTGTTCCCGAACTCGGTCTGTGCATGATCCTCGTTACTACTGAATTAGTATCAAAGTGAATAAGAGGGACTAGTAGTACTGCAACACAAAAGCCATGAAAAATATGAAATTAAAGATTTAGCTGTGCAACTGGTGGTTAATGATTTAAATGAGGGATACAGGCAGCTCTTTTTTTTCCACACACTGCTGTTCCACTGTGGTAGAGAACATTTGTTAGCTTTCCTTTTTATAGTGCTTGGAGGCAAATTCTACTTAGCAGCGAGCAGTAAAGATGGCAGGTGATGGAAAAAGTGGGAGAATGAAAGAAAATTGAAACCTATACAGGAAGGCTGCTGCTTCATGGTAGCCTGAATCCATCTAAGTGTGAGCTATAGAGAGGCAAGGTGACTTTTTCACCAGCTGAGATGATCACTGGGTCCTTTGCCAAGCTGTTTTAAGCACAGTAGACTGGCAGAAAACTAACTTTGACAAAGAGAACAATTTTTCACTTGTTTAGTGTCCTGAAAGGGTTCAGCCAAAGTTTTGAGTTATGGAGAAAGAGTAAGGGAGCAGGGGTAAATAGCTAAGGACAATATGATAATTGCACCCACTATCTTGGCTAGTGTGAGCTGCAAAGCAGTCAGTGCCTAAGGCTCTTGGTGGCTTCATTCTTACAGAGAAACTGCTTGGTTATGTTACAAGGATAGACTTCACTGAGCTTTGTTCTTTACAATTTTTGAATTTATTAAAAATATTTTTAAACACTTGTAAGGAGCATTTGAAGCCTGAATTCCTTTTTTTAAGGAGCAGACAACTTAAGGGGCAAAGGACTGTCAGACTGAAAGGCTGTTTATTTGGCTTTAAGAGTAGAGCTTAATGATGAGCAATTGAGTTTGTGTTTAGAACTAATGAAAGCAGAAGACATAGATTACTCTCAGTGGCAGCTGATGGCAAAGAAGGGAGAGAGAGTTTCTGCTGTGAACTCTTCAAAGATGGTACTTTGATACTTGAGTGTTAACTTAGATGTTGCCTAGTTTTTTGAAGGGTGGAAATTGTCGGGTGTTTGGTTTTGGTGAGATGGTTTTGTTCAACAGGAGCAGTGTCAGATGCAGCTGGAACCTGCACTGCTAGTTACAAGTTAGTCTTTCCTTCATAAAAATTGCTACCTGTTAAATGGAAAATAGATTTTCATCTTGAAGCCTTTTTAATATTTAATTAACTGCTGTGCTTACAGCAGATGCTCACTTATCACATTACTGTATTAATTGACCTAGTTATGATCCTAGTTGTCAGACAGGGTGGTACTGAAAATGTTGTACTTCTTCTTGAGGATTTTCCTTCTTAAACGTGGCCTTGTACATCTTCCCTAAGGCCATTCGTCATGAGTCTAGAAAGATCCATTCATAGGCTTTTGTGGAAAAAGAGATAACAGATCCTTTTTCTCTTGGCTGCAGGTACTTCTGTAGATATTGTTGTCTGTAACTTATTTACTAGTCTGTGGTTGTAAATTTTGACTGACTCATTTTGAACTGCCTACATACAGACTTTGACAATGTTCCGTTGTTGGCTATCTCAGACATTTTAAAGGACCTATAAATAAAAATGATAAAAATTATTCACTGAGATTAAAAAAAGTTGGGAAATAAGAGCTGGGAAAGGCAAGCTTGATGTTGACCTTCATGTTACTTGCGTAAACTCTCATGTGAAAGCCATTGCAGGCTGGTTTTCAATTCAGTGAAGTTTTTCAGCTGTTGGTATTTGTCACACTTGTTTAATACGAACTTTAACTGCACTGTTTAAAATGTGGTAAGCATGAAGAGCCAGGAGAGTAGGATAAGTGGAAAAACTAACACAGTGAATGCACAACTTGCGAGAAGCTTCCACAGAGAAAGGGAGAGGAGCTATAGCCTGGAGTATTGGAAGAAGGCAAGGACTCTCCATCCCACTGTCTGTGCTTGTTCCGGCACATGCCTGCAGGAAACGAGAAGCAAGCTTAGTAAGAGTTAAGAGGACTGGGACCAAGATGAGTGAGGGGGGAAAGTACCTGAAGGAGGTACCAAAGTGCAAAAAAGAGACAACAGTGATTGTCAGCATAGAGACTCAAACCCACATATTCTGCGTCTTGCCATGCAAATGATTTGGTGGGCTGCTCTGGTATTAACCTCATTCCTCTGTCCTCTTGCTGGTCTTTCACCCAAGCATCTCACTTTCAAGTTAGTTAATATGTTAGTCCAGCTAAAGACAATCTCATACATGACAGCTTTCTATAGTGCTTTCTGACAAAGTAGATCCTTACTCAGGGGACCAAGCAATTGAATTGAGGGTGTAAGAAAGAAGCCTGAAAGGACTGATTGGAATAGTATTGGATAGATATTAATGATTTTGTCCTCTTTGTAAAGCAGTTTCCAAATGAAATGCTTACTTTTTTAATTGGTTTGTTCTTTAATTACATTTTTAGCTCTGTCAGAGTGTTCTCTGTCATCACCAAGTGTGATGATCCAAGTGCAGGATATACTCTTTCTGGACAAATAATGCAGTTTTTTTCTTACAGAATAGATTTGAACTTTCAGTGTCTTCTATCAAGTATGAATCATACAGCTCAGAGTTGGGGTGCTCTGCAAGATTTGAGTAGTGATGCCAGGTGCAGAAAGTGCGAAGATACGTTTGCTTTGTGATGTCTCAGGCACTGCATATTTTGACAAGCAGCGAAGGATGTGAAAATAACTTAGTGGCTTAACCTTGCCTGTACCAGAAATTATTGTCCAAAGGCTTGTTGAACTCTCTCAGGCTTGGTGCTGTGATTACTTCCCTGGGGGCCACTGGAACAGGCTCCTGGTGCGACTCCTGGCGATGGTCCTATGCAGGGCTGGGAGTTGGACTCGATGCTTGTGGGGACCTTCCAACTCAACAAATTCTGTGGTCTGTGCAGCCATAGTCTTCCCTGAGTAGAAGGGATTTAGGCTTCTACTGGAACTGACTTGCCTCTGGCTTGAAATAAGTCATCTCTTTATTGCATTGTAAGGGAGTGCTTATTTGCAAAATTAATGCACAATTATCCACAATAGGCAGATTCAAGTTGATATATTCCAGTATATCTGGAATATTTCCAGTTGTCTGGCTGCCTGTGTCTATGTTAGCCTGCGTCAGCTTCCTTGTGTCAGCAGCACTAAAAGAAGAAATAAATCTAATCTCTTGTGATAGAGAATAACCTTAACCAAATGCTACAAGATAGGCCAGAAACATTTATTTGATGCTTTTTTTGGAAAAATTATATTGTTATCCAAGTCGTAAAGGATTCATTACTTTCTCATGGAACTACATTTTAAACAGTGTCTCAAATCCCTGTTCTGTTTCCTATGGAAAGGGACCAGACTTGCATGTGGACAGTACTGGATACACTGCAGGTTTGCTTCAAAATGTATTTAGATTTCCAGCAACTGTCTCTGAGGCTGGCATCAATTTTTGTATTTCTGTAAGATACTTGACAATTGTGGTTTTATATTTTCCTACAGATGTGGGTTTCATAACTACAGTGGAGTGCTCATAAGAATAAGAAAAAAATAGGTTCTTTATTAATAACATCCAGGCAGTTTTCTTTTACTTCTAAAAAAATGTGAATAAAGAGTGGATAAAGGGATTACTTTAATCTTTAAAAACTTGGGTTTATTTTGTGGTGTTAAGAGCAAGCTCTTTGGTCCAGAACTGATTGATCAAAGGATTCCATATGCCATGTCTTTGGTGTCTCTGTTGCTAGGCAGTTCTTTGCTGCTCTCCTGGAATGTATGCACTTATGGGCAGTGAGACCCTTGCTAGGCCATTTTTGCACATTTGGGTTTTATTTGGACAGTTTAAATAAACCTATATATCTGTGAGTGCTGCAGAACTCCAGAGAAGTAGTTCTTGAGAACTTAGTGTTTCAGGGTGTTTTGCACAGTGAAGATGGGGCTCTGTCCTGGCTCAAGGTCTGCAAGGCTGGGCTGTGCTCATGACACAAACTGAGCTGAGTTGTCTGAACGAGAAAGTCTGCAAGGAGGAAAGATGGGCTGAAGTTGCTGGCTCTGCTGGCTGTAAAAATGCAACAGGGATGGTGGAATTTTGGTGAGGCAAAAGCTGTGGGTGCTGTGGTAGGCAGCAGCAGGCTTTTCTGAGTCACATGAGGTCACTTGTTCTGGGTTCAGTGAGGAAAAGATTTGAGTTCCTTCAGTTGAGTTGAAGTAGCAATTGATCCTGCATAGTAGGATGCAGTGTGCCTGCACAGGGGTTCATTCTCAAGCCAGATACTTTAGGATTGCTCTGGACCACAAAAAAACTCTGTCTTAGTATATTCACAGATGCAGTTAGCCAGAAGGTAAATTTTCTCTAAATAAATAGCAGTACAAATTGCCACTTAAAAGGAAATTGTGAAGCTTGGAAATTTGTTATGGCATATGTGTTCTTGTGCTAGAATATGTGCTCTTGGGCTAGAATATGCTAGTCAGTACTAGATTTGTAAAAGTTCTCATCTTGTCAGAAGACTTGATGAATATGGCACACAAAATAGCTTTTCCATTTCTATGAGCAACAAGTAATTATTTGTTGCTATGGCTGACTTTGATAAATTTGCTTCTCCCTTCAGTGTACTTTTGTACATACATTTGTATGAGGAGCCTTTCTAAGATGATAGAATCCATATTAAGTTTGCCTATAGGGTTCACTTATGGAAAGGCTCTTGGTTTACTGCACAGATACATACTAGGTAATTCAGGGCAGTGTTTTCCATTCCTCTGAGAAATTTTGTCTTCCATTAGACTGTCATTTCAGCTTCTTCAGGTGAAGATATTTTTATTGTAGGCTGGTAGCTGACAGCAAGTTTACATTTTTTTTCATCAGTCTTAAAATCACGGAATAGTTTGGGTTGGAAGGAACCTTAAAGATCATCTTGCTTCAGCTTCCCTGTCATGGACGGGGAACCTTCCACTAGACCAGATTGCTCAAAGCTCTGTCCAACCTGGCCTTGGACATTGTCAGGAATAGGGTACCCACAATTTTGCTAGGCAGCCTAAATTAGTCAGGTTCCACTTGTCATGATACTAACTTTCTGCCCTTGTTGGAGGCTATTTGATTGTCTTGCCAACATTTCCAAAATAACATGCTTCCATTGGGCATATTGCTGGTGGTGGTTATTTGGTATCTTTACTGTGAGAGAATAGAAAAGCAAGGTTCTGGTTATGGACATAAAATAGAAAATAATATGAGCAGGGAAGTTACTCATTATTGATACTGAAAAAAAAAGTATTTGGAAACTCATGTGACAGGGGCTCCTTCTTGTCACTGGTGAGGCCTCACCTGAAGTGCTGTGTCCAGTTCAGGGCTCCCCAGTATAAGACAAATGTGGCTGTACTGGAGGGAAGAGCTATGCTGGCTAGACTGCATAGCTTCCCTTCCAATGAAGGGCCACAAAGATGATGGGCAAATGGAAAATGGAGTCAGGCTGTTTTAAGCAGTGCCTGGTGACAGGACCAGAGGCAGTGGATGCAGAATGAAACACACAGAAGGAGGTTCCTTCTGAGCATCAGGGAAACATTTTTACTGCTAGGGTGACTGAGCACTGGCCCAGCCTTAGGGAGGCTGTGGACTCTCCATCCTTGGAGATACTCAGAAACCATCTGGACATGGTCCTGGGCATCCTGCTTGGGGAGGAGCTTGGACAAGATGACCTTCCAACCTCAAATCCTCCTGCAATTCTGTGTTGTTTTGTTGGCAAAGAATCTTTCCTCTCCACCTTCCTCATTGCCAGGCAGTTAAGTATAGGAAATTCTTTATTTCTGAGGAAAACCTTTGCTGGGTAAAATTGTCAGAATAACCAAATAGTAGACAATTCATTAAGTACTAATAAACCTATTTCTGGAGGTAATTCTGAGATAATTCCTAAGATTGCCAGAAATTCTCAGTACATGCAGCCTGGGTTAACAGCATGTTACCAATTACATGGTTAGCAAACGTCCTAAGCCTTATATTGAACAGGTTAATTGATATGGTGTTGATTCATGCTTGTTCTTTTCACTAAGCATACAACTAGTTCTTGCCATCTTGGGAAAAACAAATACAGAAAACCCTCTCTTTGCTGCTGGTTGGCAGTCCTAGGTTCACTGATAAATGATTGCAAGTTGAGAAGCAAGTTGACTCCCACCATTGCCTCAAGGGAATTTACATACAGAATACTTGAGTAGCACATTCTTTGGTATCCCCCCACTCTCACTCTTTGTAGTTTGCTTGTTCCTGAGCAAACTATTTTTGCTCAACTGCAGCTTCTTGATGAAGTCTTTGTTCTGGTATCTGTTCAAAAAATTGGGCTAGAAGTGAATCAATCATTAGTTTACTTCTGGAAATTGCTGGCAGATAACTAGAAATAGAATGGGTAAATAAGGTGATGTGCAAAGTGCAAGTTCAATATTTTAGAGTTTGTTTGTTTGTGAACTTCTCAATTTACATATTAAAACTTGTTTTGATCCATCTTGGATTGCATCCTGTTATTGGTGCCTACTTTAGAGTATGAAATTATTTACATGGTTTTTTTTGCAGAGGTAGGTTATCACAATTTGTACATTGAGACCTGATCTTGAGACTATGTATTACATATTATAATCCGTGAAATAGAAAAGAGACTGGAGAAGATAACAGGAATCTTTTAGCTGTCTTTGGAAGAAGCACCCTGGGATGCTTTTAGACCATCCTGGCTCTAAAAACTTGATTGAATATTTTTTTTCTGATAAGTAGTCTGAATAACAGTATATATGAAGGAGCAATTCTCTTCTCTTCCTCCTTCATCCTCTGCTATAAATTTCTGATTTTGCTTGGACTTGCTTTTTACATCAGTGCAACATAATTGCTTTAAAGGTTTGTTTTTGTGCTTTGATGCCTTCTTTAGGTATAAATTCAGATACATGATACTGTTCACCTACAGTAGTGTCCAAGTCCTAAAGTGAACTCTTTCCAGTTGTGAAGAATGAGTAGCAACACGAGTGGTTTCACAGTTGTTGCTGTAGGTCATCTCTGTGCACAGGAAGTAAATGTCTTTTTCAGGTCATGTCCAAGATCTGCAGCTTGCAGGGTAGACTGAATATGGAAGTTGAGACATAGAAGATGCTCTTTAAAATCAAGGCATCCTATTGCCATGTAAATAGAACTCTAGATGTGGGTTTGTGAGTACTGTTAACACACATTGCTAAGGTTTAATAGAAAAACTCCTTCACTAAATTTTGTAATACTCTAGAAATTGGTTTGCAAAGTCTTGCAAGGAAAGTAGTTAATAAAATTGAGTAACAAGAAAAACGAGCCATTCTTAGAAGTTGTTTATTCAATGGGTCCTGAATTTTAAGACTAAATGTAAACTCCTTCTGTTTATTTCAGAAACAAACTATTACTGACACTGGATAAACAGGATAGACTTTTGCACTCGTTTGTTGATAATTAGAATTTTTATTATGAACTTCTCTTACTAAATTTCGAGAGATTTTTGTTTTGTTCTAGGACAGATTGTGTAGGCTTCCTTAGATGATTAAAAATTTCAATTTTCTGTTCTAGGTGTGGAACATCAAACAGATGATTAAATTGACACAAGAACATATAGAAGCACTGCTAGACAAATTTGGAGGAGAGCATAACCCACCTTCAATATATTTAGAGGTAAGTTTACATTTAAACAAATGTGGTTAGATTAATGTTGTGCTATCTTAATCTTGTGTGAAGTATCTGAGGTTAAAACTGAGAGGTTTACCTGTAGTAAAAGGGTATTGTGCATTACAAGCTGAACTTTCTTCTAATACATAGAAAGGAACTGTATGGGATTCCTGGGATTCACTAGGAGAAGATCAATGGCATGGTGTAATAATAATGTTGGTGCAATAAAAATGTAAAGTCTCTTCATGGAGGCCAGGGAAGAGAAGATTATGCTTATAATGGAGAAAGGCTGTGTTAAAAGCCAGTATATACACATGAAAACATTTTGTGAGGCTAACTTTGCCTTTGAAGCAGTTGACTTCCCTTTTTTGTCTTTAAAAAACCATCATGTATAATCCAGACAATTGCATTAGTAGAAGGGGACTTCTTATAGAAATACATAAAATTGTGGGGTGGAGTAAAATTTTTAAGCCATTTTAAATTTGTAAGCTGGCTACAAATTCATTGTCTGTATTCTTTCATCGCTCCAGATTCATAGAGTTGTGTTGACATAGGGCCATTAAGAGCAGAAAGAGCTGCATGCACAAGTTACCTCTGTTAGGAGTTGAAGGGGCATCACGTGCTTCAAACCTGCCCTTTTCGTGCTTCTCTCAAGTACTGAAATAACTGGAGGTCAACCAGATTTCTTTTCTAGTCCTTTTATTTGCAATTGCTGCCTAAAGGTACTAGGTAATTAAAAATAAAGGTCTCATTATTTGAGGTACTTCTAGCTTTTATCTTAATATGTCAGAGCAGGGCAGTAGGATATTTATACAAATGTTGACATTACGTTAAGGTCAAATGAGGCCCTTGGTAGTTACTTTACTTATTGCTAATGTGAAATGGGAGTATTGAATCAGTGCTATCACTGTTTTATCCACTCTGCTACATTTGAGCACACCTCTGTTTTTACAAGGAATGGTTCATTCCATATGTTTGGATTTATTATTGCCACATGCAAGTGGGTTTCGTGAGATTGTGTATCAAACTACAATAATAATTAACTTAGTATGTATGTATGTATATATATATATATATAAAGTCGATCTTTAAGGTAGTGAAGTTGTTACTTCAGCTATTTGTCACTTGCTTTTATTGAGACTAAAACCAAGATACATTACTGGAAGCTCTGTGTTTGTTCTGTAGGTCAATGATATGGAAAAGAGCATTTGCAGTCACAAATAGGTACTGGGAAATTATTATGACAGCATGAAGAGTAAGTCTGAAATAATTGGTGACCACAAATCATGAATCTGAAAGCAGATTTGCAAGTTCAATGGATCCATGTGCCACTGAGATGAAGCTCCAGCTCTGGCTCATCAGAGTGGTAGGGCAGCCCATGAGGCAGAGCAGGGTGTTCCTCTGCTGCAGTGAGTTCCACTGGACCTCGAGCACATCTTGGGACAAGTAGTGCTGACTAGGGAGCCACAAGCCATTGGGTGGAAGGTGAAAGGGGCTGACACTGTGCTTTTGCAGTTGTTATGCCATGAGACAGTCCTGTGGAAAGAGCCCACCATGGCTGAAATTAGAAGCTTGTTCTTCCCAGCTCTTTGCTATGCAGTTCCTCTGCTTCCTTTGTTCAGGTACTTGCAATGACTAAGCCACTACCTTTAAGGAAAATACCCTGGTTTTGTTGGATTACTTTACCATCCAGGTAGTAATTTAAACCTGATCATGATGAAGTCAGTGAGCCACAAAGCTGTGATTAAGATTAGAGAAGGGAAAGAGTTTGCAGCTGTGGGCCAAGAACTAGAAGATGGTGTGAGAGAGGAAAGGAACTTTTTATTTGGATGGTCACTAGCATAGATTAGATCATCCTCTGATGCATTTATCAAGGTGAACAGGATTAAATGCTGCAAACCTGTAATTTGTTTAGAACTAAAGTGTGAAAGGAAAAAAAAAGAAGAAATCTATTACTGAATGCCAGATACCATTAGAAGCAAGATTACTCTCTACCTTTGACTGTTAATTTCAGTCCTGCAGCAGTTGTCTAGTGTGTCCTTTCTGTGCCTTTCCCACCTTTTGGCTTGGTCAAGACAGGGCTTGCTTTCTGTTCTCAGCATTTACTTGGCAGCAATTTATCTGAATCTAACCTGTCTGCTAGAGCTCATGTTTTGACTTCCTGTATTCCATCACTTGTCAGAGAAAGGGCCAGAAAAACTCTGGTTGCAGCATAGAAAAACAAAGCTATATGTAAAAAGTTTTGAATGTAGTGTGATGAAGTGAGAAAGAACATGTTTGCCTCTAGGAAATGCAGAGCTAAGAAAACATAGTAGTTTTGATGCAAATAAGAAGATGTCTGTCTGACATGTTAGAAATAGCAAACTTCCCATGTACAGAGTTAGTGTGTGATATTGGGTCTGGGGCTCAAGTTCTGTACCTGGGTGTCATCACTTGACTTCTGTGGAGGGCTAATCTTTCCCCTTTAGCTCTTACCTGTAGTCTGTGTATAGGTGTTGATGTGGTCTGTGTAGTCTCACCAAAAGGCTCAGGTGGGAAGGTAATGGAACTTAGACTCCATCCATCATCTTCTGATCTTTATATTTTTATTGCTTTGCCAAAGAGTCATTTCTGACTGTAATATAGTCCAGAATCTGTATGGGTAATTTTGCTAGTGTGCTACTTGAACTGTATCACCCTTTATTGCCTTAGATTCATAGAATGGGTTGGGTTGGAAAGGATCTTAAAAGGTTGTCCAGTTTAACCCCCTCTGCAGTGAGCAGGGACATCTTCAACTAGATCAGGTTGCTCAGAGCCCCATCCAACCTGGCCTTGAATGTTTCCAGGGATGGGGCTTCCATCATCTCTCTGGGCAACCTGTGCCAAAGTTTTACCACCCTCATCATAAAAGTTTTCTTTCTCAGGTCTAGTCTGGATCTACCCTCTTTTAGTTTAAAACCGTTAGCCCTTGTCTTGTAACAGCAGGCCCTACTAAAAAGTCTGTCCCTGTCTTTCTGATAGATAACTTTAAATATCAAAAAGCCCTTTAACTGTTACAGGCTCAACAACCTCAGCTCTCTCAGCCTGTCTTCATAGGAGTGGTGCTCCAGCCCACTCGTCATCTTTGTCACCTTCCTTTGTACCCTCTCCAACAGGTCAGTGTCCTCTTACATTGGGAGCCCAGAGCTGGACGCAGCACTCCGGGTGGGGTGTCACAAGAGGGGCAGAATCACCTCCCTGGACCTGCTGGCCACACTGCTTTTGGTGCAGGCCAAGATATGGTTGGCTTTCTGGGCTGTGAGTGCCAGCTCATGTCCAAATCTTGCCAGCTCATGTCCAATTTAGCATTCACCACTACATATTCTGCAGGATTGCCCTCAATTCCTTCATCCCTCAGCCTGTAATGATGCTGATTTTAAAATCCTTCTCCTGCTCTGACCTCTTTGCATCTTCCATAAAACGTGAGTAACTCTTAAGGACTCCTTAAGAGAGTAGATTGTGCCTCTTGATCATCTCTTGAGATTGCTATCAGCAAGTATGTAGTCTTCTTTTAGCAAAACTTGAAATTAGCCAAAACTAAATGCTAGGGAAGCATCTGCAAATGAACACTTTTGCTTTCACTCATATTGCCTTTCACTAGATGTAAGCATCTAGTTTTATTGTAATGCTTCCTGCAAAACCATGGCTATTTTTATTCTTCTGACAAGTTGGACAGCTATCCATTCATCTTCCAGTTTGTAGAGTTTCAGTATCAAAAATTGTTTGTTTATTTTGTACTCCTGCCTGGCTTTGCATCTTTAATTTACTACACTTCTCACTACCTGCTTTGTGTTCAAAGAACTTGCAGCACCCTGTGCACTGGCTCCTGGCCTGTGTTGGAGCTGCCTCTGAAGATCTGTCAAGTGAAGTTGTGGTTGAACCTGGTGACAACACTGCCTTTTAGTTAAAAGTGAAAGGAAGGGTTGGGGGAGCAGAAGTTCTTGAGAAAAGTGCAGAATTCAACAAGAAAATAATTCTGAAAATTGAGCATTCAAATGTTATAATAAAATTATTTGTGCATTGAATATAAAACATACATCTCATTTAAAAATAAAAAGGCATTTATGCCTTAGTTACTGTTGCTCAAGAAATACAAGCTTTTGTTTCTGTGTTCTTCTGAGAGTGAAGACAAAATTTTCACCCCCCTCAGATTTATTTTTTCCCCCAAATTCAGGATAGGTTGTCAATGCATTTTACATCAAAAGAACTTTAAACCTGACAGCTGTTGTTGTAGCCATCATTTCAGGTTTCATCAACTAACTACGAAAGGAATGTTTTTGTTGAAATATTGAAAGTGATTGAGTTGTGTTGTGTTGAATTCAGCATGTATTTAATTATTCCAGCAAGAGGGAATACTCATGTTTAGGGGTATCTCCCTGCCTTGATCCTTCACTCCTCAGTGATGGTCTTATGAAGGTGAGGAGCAGGGAGAGTAGGGAAGAGCGTGCAAACCTGGGTGAAAGATACAGTGTGAAGCTGGTGGGCAGCAAGTTGCTTGCCCTGGTCCTCCCTGGGCAGGAAAATTAGGGCTCAGGAGGGAGACCAAAGCTGCAGAGAGACTTCTGAGTATGTGTCTAAGGTACAGGGGGAGGAAACAAAATGTACAGAAGAAAGAAAAGAACATTTGTCATTAACCACACAATTTTCTTCTAATCATTATAATTAGTAATAGCTTTGGGAATCTTGTCAATGTTCTCTAATGTGATGGTAAGAAAAGCTTTTCTGTTTGTTCTGTCTGGAACAAAGAATAAACCTAGTAAGCAATGACTGTATTAAAATCCAAAAATGGCTTGTAGCCAAATTTCCTTCTTATGTAATGTTGGCTTTTAATTTTTCCCATTTGCTGTGTGTGACCGCAGCTCAAACAGACCCCTGGAAATCACTGTCAAACCACAGAATGGTTTGGGTTGGAAGCAACCCTAAGGTTCATCAAGTTCCAACCCCCTCTGCCATGGGCTGGGAACATTTCAGTAGACCAACCTGCTCAAAGACCCGTCCAGCTTGACCTACAGCAGGGATGGGGTGTCCTCAGTTTCTCTGGGCAACCTGTTCCATGCAATGGAACAATTCCTCACAATTTCTTCCTAATATCTAGTCTGAACACACCTTCTTTCAATTTAAAGCAATTCCCCCTTGTCTGTCTTTACATGCCCATGTAAAAAGCCCCCTTCCAGCTTTCCTGTAGGGCCCTTTCAGGTGGTGTAAGGTCTCCCTGGAGCCTTCTCTAAGCTGAAGAACCTTGTCTCACCCTATCTTCATAGGAGAGGTGCTCCCAATATTTGAAATCACTGCTTGACTCAGTAGATACAGAAATATTATTAATTGTATTTTCATTTTCTCCTGGAAAAAAGGCTGCAGGAGCTTCTCAGTAGATTTCACCACACTTTTTGGAAGCACTTTGTATCTCAGTAGCTGAAAACATCAATGATTTTTGTCTTCCTACATAATTTCTTACTGCATTATATCAGTCCTTGAAGTGCTGTTTCCCAAAATACATAGTTTGTGACTCACCATGGAAAAACCCTTTTCCTAAGGGTTTGTCTAAGCATTGTAAATATTGGAAATATTTACTGCAAAGAAGGCTGCTATTATGATACTGGGAAAACCTGGGATTCACTTAGCAAAAATGGTTAAAATATGCAGTTGTGTATTCTTTAGGACATGGGTCAAAATTTATATTTCTTTTGTCTCTACCAAAAAAATACTGAAAAGGATAAGCTGAGTAAAGGAGAGTAAAGGTCTGTATATTGGTAACAAATGCTGTGTACAAAACGGAATGGTTGCACAGGCCCAGGCTGGCCAAAAGCACTCAGCGCCAACTTAGAAGGGAGGGATCGTGCTTAAATGACTTAATCAGATTTGTTAGCCTTTGTAGACTCTTAATGACTGTTCATTTAAACTTCCCAACTCTTGTGTGCCCTTTTTGCCTTATATTTGTGTGTACAGTATTACCTACCAGCACTTAACTGTGAGAACTGAAGCAGTATTGGCCCGTTTGTGTGTAAATTGTTGTCTGGGACAGGGTTGTGTTCTGGACCTGTTGCTTATTTCAGTTAACAGTCCAAGACTGAGCTGCCAGGTCTTTTGGGGTTTGTTTGGTTTGGTTTTTTGAATTTGGATTCTACACAAAGTGAAACAGTATGCAAATGTATAGCATTTACAGTGGTATCAAAATAAGTTTTAGAACTCGGTCAGCTTTCTAATACTGTCTTGAAGGAATCATTCTCTTTCTTACTCCTACTCTTGGAAGCAATTTAAAATGAGGATTGTGGGGGTAGAAGTATGTTTGCCCCCAGCTACTGTGATTTTTATTTTTTTCTTAACTTTCTCTTTGCCTGCATGTGTTTTATTCAGAGGCTGTTCTCAGTTTTGGGAGTTTGGTTATTGAACATCAGGAGAGTATTTAATTTCTTATTCCTGTATATCTGAAGAATCCATGCAGGAGGTCAAATTAGTTAATTAAAGAAGATTACCTCTTTGCCGATCTGAAGTATGCTTATTGCAACAGCATGCAGATACAGTCTAAAATAAGTCTTGGTGATGAATCTCAGATTGTTCCAGACTGTGGGATTCCAGGAAAACGCTAACACTGCATATAGACACTGGCAAACCTGGTGGCCCTCTGGGGAATTTCAGATTGGTTTTTACCAGCCTCCTAACAGATGCTGTTCAAATATGTTGGACCAAATCTGGAATGTCTAAAGTTAGACTAAGTACAGATTTAGGAGTCTTACTAAATGAAGAAATCGTGACGTATGTTACTGTCTATCTTCAGCTCCCATTTAACTTAGTGGGATTTGCATTTGATCAACAGCCTAAAAGGTCAGACATCTTTTAAATAGAAACACAATCTAAGTTTCGAAGATCAGGAACCTGTAGTCTAGGCTTTTGAGTCTTGCAGTGCGTGGCTATTATCTAAAGTTGGTTGAGGAAGAGAGAGAGCATGGCAAAAACAGTTATCTGCTTGAGTTTGGACTGGTGTTCTAACCAGATGTAGTAGGGGGACAGAGAGAAGGAGAAATCATATTTTGCTACTTGGGTTTCTCACAGATTAATTTTTAAAAAATTAACTTGTTGCTTTTTACTTCCTTAGATGATTTCACTAGAATGTATAGCCTAGTCATGACCCAAGAAAACAAATTTCAAATATAATATAGGTGATAGGTAAGAAAAAAATATGCATATTTTTGAGGAAAATGCTTTGTCCTAATCAACAGAATTCTTTTGGCACATCTGCATAACAGCTCTCAAATTCTGTTGACTTCTGAGGTCAGTTTTTATTTTGTCAGTAGCTTGCAACATTTAAGAAGTAACTTTAAGGCTGCTGCTCCTGAGTATATACAACAATTAAATCTGCAGAATATATACAGCAGAACAAGAGAGCATTTGTATTTTGGCATGTGTACACATTGAATATAAACGTGCCATCTTCTAATGCTTTAGTTGGACTTTGCAGCTTATCAGGCCTTGATGCATTTTACGTAGCTGAAGTCTCAGGAGTGTTCTCACATGTATGAGACTATTACATGATTTGCAAATAGGCTGATATGCAATATAATTAAAATTCACTTTTTGATCTGTTTTTGATAGCCATAGGATTATGTGTAGATTGACAAATTGTGCCGATTTTAATCTCATATTCACCTTTTCAAATATATACTTTGTGAAATGAAACTTTGTAAATTCGCACCAAGTTGGGAGCAGTCTGTACTGTCAGTGACCCACGCTCATAATACCAGCAGCAAACTGCACACTGGGCTGCAGCAGCAAATGAAGAGGCACCCATCCACTCATTACTTGTGTGGCTACTTTGGGGTGGTAGTCAGCACGGGGAAGAGAAGCTTCAGGAGGAATCTGCAGGCTCTAAAGAGAGAGTCAGGCTCTTCCTAGACCTGCATAGCAAACGGGGAAGGGGCAATGTCACAGATAGTGAGCATCAGGTTCATTTCATAAGAGACAATTCTTCATCATAAGCATGGGGTTTCAGCTCTGGAACTGGCTGCCCATACCTTTTGGGCTCTCCATCTTTCAAGACTTGCAAAGCTTGCTTTGGCAAGGCTCTGAGCAACCTCATTGAACTTAAAAATTATTTCTGTGCTAAATGTGTGTTAAGACTAGATGACTTCTGCAGATACCTTCCTACCCTTTTTCTCTCTTGTCATTCTGTATCAAGCAAGATTTAAATTTTATGTAGAACATTACTCATTTCTTAATGGGAATAAGTAAACTGATTGGATTGCAGTCTAGATTGCCTAAACTCTTCCTTCTGAAATGCCTTTAGAGTCCTTGATTTAATGATTTGTTTGAATATTCGTCTTAATATTTTTCATGTTATTGATTCTGTACAGACTTAATTTTAATCTTTTTAGTTTGTTTTTGAAAAACACTGTCAGAAATCAACCTCACAGTTGACCCAGAGAGCCTTGACAAACTTTAAGGTTTGTGTAGCTGTTGGTGCCTGTCTGCTAAGGTGGCTGTGCTGCTGCAGGTCAGTTTAGTAGATAGGCCAAATCTGCAACATGATCTTCCTTTTAGCTAGAAATGCTAGCCATGGGTCAGCTTTGCTGATGTGACTGTCTTCGAATTTAACTCTATAGAGTAATTCTGTCTTGACTTGGTGCTGTTGTCTTTGTAAGGCCTGTTGGTGCTAATTATCAGATGAAACTTTGTTTCCCCAAAGTACTTAACCTTTGTGAAATGAAACTTCATTGGAGATATTCTGTTTCTGCTGCATGTACTGTAGCTCCTTTTGTATAAGAAGGATTTTTTTTTGAAAGAGAAAAATGTATTTAAAATATAGCAACACATTTCCAGTTCCTTTATGTTTTACTGTGGGATCTTCTGCTATGACACTGAGTAACTCTATGGTACTTGAGAGCTTTTGTTCTCAGAAAAAATACAGAGCTTTTTGCAGAAATCAGTGGTATGGAACCCAAAGCCAGCTGCAGCTCCCAGCTTTCCATTCCCATTGTTTATTCTCTTAAGATAAATCATTTAACTTTGGTTTGCATTGGTGACAGATTAAGCTGCCAATGTAAACATTGTAGGATTGAGTATTTTGAAAGTTGTGTGTAATTTTGTGAAGGAATGAAACCCACGAGTGTCCGGAAGCAATGTAATGTTGCGTGTGTTTGAATAATATTTTGCAATGTTCATGAGAAAGGGAAGTAAGTATTTAGAACAGTATTGGTGATATGGTAACAGTTTATATTTCCTAATTTTTGTTTACTGAAAATAATTCTTGACACATGGAGTTTTACTCAAGTTTCCATGCAAAGTTGATCCTGGAAGTAGGATTGTGTTAATGTACAGCCAAAAAATGTCTTGGGTAATCTTTCAATTTACTTTTGACAATACAATTGGGTTAGAGTGAAAATGTTTTGGTTTTAAGCCTCAGAGTTTGGGGTCTATTTGTGAAATGCTAGACATCTTCAGTTTTTAAAAGAAATATTAAATAATTCTTAGTTTCCCACAACTGATGTATGTTTATCAGAAGTGGAACCCATAAAATTTAGAATTTGCAACTGTGATGTTTACCACCATTCTTTAAAATGCTTTTTCTTTCTTAGTCCTCGCTGCCAAATTATCATTTTCTTTGTCAATAGTGTGGGGATGATGACACATGTTGAACATAGGTCCATCCTGGGAGGATGCTAAGCTTTCTTAAAAAGGGAGAGATAAACCACCATTTACACAGCAAGAGCGGTTTGGATTAGATGAGCCTGCACATTTAACCTGGAGAAATAAATTCCTAATAAAATGTAGTACTTGTGCTGCACTGCTAGATGTTGGTTGTTTTTTCTCTTTTTTTTTTTTTTTCCACTTGTAGATGCTGCAGACTATTTGGTCAGGTCAGTTCTCCTGTAACTTTAATTAGCAATATTTACAAACAAAAAAGTAGGAAAGCAAGTAAAATAAGTAATTTTTAAAAAACAGAACCAGAAAGTATTTTCCTTTTGTATAAATATACTTGAAAATATCACTGAAGACTTTATGCATATTGGTATGGATCTTGGTCTTGCTATAGAGAAGAGTAGAAAATTCCATTCCCTACTGCTTGCATGATAGGTTTGGAAGATCTTTGTTTCTTCTTTTCTGTAAAGGTCTAAACAAGGTCTAAACATATCAGTTAACACTGACATGATTCTGTAGTGCAAAACACACGTTGCTTGACTGATTCAGGTTTCTAAAGATATTCTACTAATTTATATACGGAAGAAATGGTTCTAGTATTTGATATTGATCACAATGTTCTTGTTGCAAAGTTGTGCATAACAAACTTTAAAGAAAAGTATAAACTGATTATGTACATACAATGTGTACATAATGTGTATATGTAATACAAATACATATGTATTTGTATAGATCTTGGCAATAATGTTTCACTTGACTGCATTTAATAAAGATGTAATGGGCAAATTTAATATTATTTATTTATTATTTAATATTGTTTATTTTTTGTTTAAGAAACTTGATCTGTGTAATCGGGTCTTGCATAAAGATGTTACAAAACTTTCAGAAGATCACTTTTACATTTTTATGCCTGGCTTTGAAATGGGCAAACTGTGTTGTGTTCTAACTGAAAAATATTTTTTGCATTATTTGATATGAAAGGATAGTGCCAGAGGTGAAGGATAGTGAACAGTGAACTAGGTGAGGTGTCAGACACAGATTAAAAAAAGGCAGGTTTGAGCTTTCTCTTAATTATTGCATTAGAAGTATTTAACTGTCATTCCAACAGAATGATAAATTTATCTGGAGCATAGTAATTCACCATTGCAGCTGACAATATTGGTTAGATTTGTCTTTTTTTAAGTGGTTGTGAATTAGAATCTTCAGTGCAGGTGCTTTGAAACTACAGCTTACAATTTCTTAGATACTTTCCTTCATTTAATTTATTAAAACATTACTTGTTGGTTCAGAAGGTTTAACATGATGTTCTTCATTGTATCCCGAAAAATTTGACAGACCATTTTGTTCATATTCCTGGGAAATTTGTATTAGTTTAGGAGTGTTTTGTTTCACGTTTGTTCTGAATTTAGAGTTCTGGTTTAGTCTGAGGCTACTGCATGATTAAAACAGCTGCTGTTCCTTCACAGGCCTATGAAGAGTACACAAGCAAGCTTGATGCTCTACAGCAGAGAGAGCAGCAGCTACTGGAATCCATGGGGAATGGAACTGATTTCTCTGTCTCCAGTTCAGCTTCAACAGACACAGTTGCATCATCTTCCTCCTCTAGCCTCTCTGTAGCACCTTCATCCCTTTCAGTTTATCCAAACCCTGCTGATATGTCACGGAATAACCCTAAGTCTCCACAGAAGCCTATTGTTAGAGTCTTCCTGCCCAACAAGCAAAGGACTGTGGTGAGTCAGTTTCTATTCACATACTTTTAACCTCAATATTTCCTGTATCTCTCTCCCTCTCTATGCAAAAGTTAATTTAAGAACTGAAATATACCTGGGTGGAGGTCAGAAGTGTCATGATCACTGTGCTCTGCTGCACTCAGTTGTTTTGATCTGTTGAATGTTTTTGACAGGATTAATTTTAAAAAGTCATTATAGCAATAATACAGAATACATAACTTTCAGAAGTTTTGTAACTATGAAGATACCTCAAGAAATATTTTTCTCAAATCAGTTTTATTGGATAAATAGTAATTTACCATTTTACAGTAGTTAGAAAGGGACAATAAGCTCTATTTCTTGTCTTATACAAAACTATTGATTAGTTTAACGGGGCAAGATGGAGGAAGTATTTTCTATGCGTCAGAGCTACTAGAAGCATTGAATGCTTTAGAGCAAGAACCAGCCTCTTGCAGCTTAGAAGGGCTATGCAGAATTGCTTGGGTGTTTTTTTCCTTTTATTTTTTCCTCCCCACTCACTGTGGTGTTCATTTGTGTGGATACCGTGATAATACTTACAGGTCTTGTGTAGAGAACTGGTTAGAGGACAGATATAGTTGCAATTAGAGGGGTCAAGAAGTGTTGCCCACCAACTGCCTGAAACCTGGCATTTATCAGTTTTGACAATGTTACAGTGATTACTGATGTCATGGAAGAGTAGTTCACTTTTTGCTGCTATAGAAGGGATTTTTTTATCAGTTAAGAGCTTCCAACTCAAGAGCCTTGAGATGTCCTTTAGAACAATACACTGCAAACTGTGATATGTGAAATTATTGACAAGGCATAGTTAGGCTCTGTTTTGCAAGGTGGTACATAATCCAAATTTAACAGGGGAGCAGTGTTTCCAGAGAAGGTGGGAATTGAATGGATGAGAAGCGTCTATGTCAAACTAGGACATTTTGCAGCAGTCAGTCAGGTGTTGGCAGTCTCTGGATTGTTACTGTCTGTTGAACTTGAGTTGCTGGTAAAAAGAAGAAAACATCAACTGAGTAGTTCTGGGTTCTGAAACATGTCTTCACCCTTTCCCTACCACTTTCCTTTCATCCTTCCCCCACCTCACTGAGCAAAAGAATTATAGTGGGAACAACACTGGAGGGCAGTTGTTTTCACCTGACTTTTTTTTTGATACATTGCTTAATAGTTCAAGAAATTGTGGAAGATGGAAAGTAATATTTGGGTTTTGACTTAGAGAGTGGGAGTTTAATGTAGACTGTGACCACTGTGCAGAATGTACCCTGTAAAGCCAGGTGATTCTGTTGTCTGCCTGTTGAGGAAAGTCTAAGCACACAGTACTAGCCACAGAGTGAAATCTGGAGAGAAGGTCCTGGATTTTGGAGGGACTCTGGGTTCTTCATGTGTTCTGTCCCACCCTGTCTGGCTATTTGCAGTCCCTGTCATGTGGCTTATAAGTTGGTTTTGTTTCTTTCCTGTAAAGGATCACAGCATATCACTTCCTGCACTGTTCTGTGCATTACCTCTTTTGTCTCTCCTGTCCTCTAACCCACATAGGTAATTCTACTCTTATCCTTTTCCCCTCATCTGCAATACTCTTGTTCTGCTTATTTGTCTCTCCTTTTTTACCTCTTCCTCAATTCTGTTTTATTTTTTGCAGAACTAGATGCTCTTTCTGGACTATGGTAGGCAAGGCAAATGTGTTTTTTAACTTGGGTGTAGTCAGGATGAGGCTTTTGCTTCTGTCCCCAGCTTTCTAGTGGAGGCTGAACACTTATTTGCCTTACAGGTCCAGCTCTGCAGCTGGTTACCAGCTTGCTTTGGTTCTTTTTATTTCAGTTTTACACACAGCTTGGATCAAGTTGTGTTACTAAGTTGAACGTTGTTTTCTTATTTTCTTTTCGTATACTAGTAAAGTATCTCTGGTTTAGAGCTGAGAAATGGTGCTTATGGGAGCTCTTGAGTGTGGGGGTTATTTGCCTTGGAGCTGAAGTTCATTTCTCTGAAACTTGAACCAGTGATCATTTTATTGAGAAAGTCAGGAATTTCTTGTATGGCGATTTAATGTAATTACTTTGTTTTCAGTGTTTATTAATCCTATAGGTAGTCTGTTGGAAACTAAGGAAATGCCGGGAGCAACCACAATCCAGAAGGAACTGCAGCAGGTTACTGAATCCTGGGGTGCATCAAGCACAACATCACTGACTAGTTGGGAGAGGTGATTCTCCTCCCCTACCTGAGTGTGGCCTCACCTTGAGCGCTGTGTGCAGTTTTGGGTGCCATGATGTAAGATTCTGTGATCCACTGTGCAGTTTTAATGGCCAGCAGTCAGATGATGGGTTACTAACCTAAAAAAGCATCCAGCATTTTTCATTGAGCACTGAGACTGTTTCCTTCATTCTCTCAGTGGATTGAGAAGTGTTGCACATATATGTCTTCCTTCATAACCTTTGGCTTTTAAAGCAGACTGGTTGTGTCTCACTTCTGCTCATTAACTGAGCCATTTGCTTATGTAGCTGGCATGTTTGTTCAGAATGCTCAAATATACAGGGTGGCTTGTGATGGGCTGAAGCAGGAAGGAGCTTCCTTGTGAGAATATGTGGTACCTGCCATTAGAGCCTTTCCCTTGCCCTAGTTCCCATTCCATATGGCTGTTAAAGCAAGGCTGATGTGCTCTACAATCAAGCAGGTGGCTGGGAGAGATACTGTTAAAGTTGCAGTGTTGCAGCAATCTCTTCCCCACTTCAACCTAAATTGCTTTCAATCAATATCTACTTCTGAAAGAAAATCTTGTTAATATTACAATAAACGTTTCAGTCTCTATTTCCAATTTGCTTCAGGAGGGGAGAAATGTTGTCAGATCCCAAGGAGTCTATTTTTGTCTGGGAATGCCATGACATTTCTTAAACTGGCTTAGAGTGACTGGAATTGAGTTGGTAATGGAGAGCCAACCTCACTATTTTTCTTTGATCACTCTGAAGCAGCCCCAAGTACTACAACAGCCTTCTGCTATTTGTTTAGAGCTGCTAAAAATGCAGGAAATGGGGGTGAGTTGCTTGCATATCTTAGATTTTTGACTAGCAACTGCCTTGTTAGTTGAGAGTTCTCTACGTGTTATTGTTTGTGTAGGATCAAGCAAATACACCCGTTGGAGCGGTTCAAAATACAATTTAGTTCCAGTTCAAAATATAATTTAAAGAAATGGTGGAGTACAAAGAAATGAGACCATGGTGTTCAGTATAAGTGATTGTGGTGCTGAGGTGTAGTGTAGCTGAAGGGAAGTTTCTTTGTGTGTGTCATGATAAGGCAGAGCGTTGCACAAACCTTCAAACCTTCCTAAGGTGTGAAGATGCTTGCCTGAAAGCCTGATGGGTCTGTGGGAGAACCTACTGCTGCTGATCATTTGAAATCAGTGTTTTGATTCAGCTGGCTACAGGATAGGATTCAAAAGTAACTTTTTTTTGAAAGCAAAACCAAATAGTTGGCTTGGTTAGCTGGAGGGGGATCAATGAATAAGTAGTGTCAGAAATAAAAGATTGTTTTCCTTGTCCTTGGCCTGGAAAGGGATTAAGAGAAGTTTCTTTCTCTGAAAGCCTCCTAGAAAAAACAACAGATTGTTTTTTCTTCTCTGTACTGTGGTAATTTTATCCCCTATAATGCAGAGAGAGAAACATGTATACTTGTTTCCTAAGTGGCTTTGTTCAGCTGGCAAGTCACACATTCTTTGGAGAAGCATTCCACACAAATGTCACTCAGATAAGTCTGTGCGGGTGGGTTTGTTCATTTTGTTCTAAGCCAGAGAGAAGGATGCTGAAATCATAAAAATATAAGATGGTGCAAGTCTACCTGAGATAAAAAATTGTTTTGTAGAACATGTTGATGAGGCTTATCCAAGCAGTGGCAGAATTTAGGGAAATATTAGTTTCAAGCTTGTTTGGGTTAGGAATCTGAGTGTCTGTGGTGTTCATAGTAACAAATCTGCTAATTAAGGGAGAGCTTTTGGAGGTGGAAGGAAAGTATAAAAACTCTGATCTCCTGCTGGTTGCTAGAAGTCTGAGAGATTATGTTACATGCTAAGACTTGGTTTTGGTGGAAGGGAGGTAGTTTTGAATGGAAGTAGATGATATTTACTGGTGAGATTTCTGAGAAAATGCATGGAGCCAACAGGGAACACAGCCTTGGGCATTCTTAGTTGTGGTGTGAATTAGGATTTTTTTCCCAAATTGTATGATTGAGTGTGCATGCAGAGAAAGAAAAGAGACAGAAGACAGTGCTCGTGCAAATGAACAGAAGTAGACACATACCTGGTTGTTGAGAAGGGACAGTAATTGAAAGAGAATGGTGATTATCAACTGATGCAGAGGTATGGGACAAATTGGATAACTTCAGGTTTATGTAAGAGGAAGACATTGAAAAAGTTTAAAATGAACTGAAGGAGTTTGGGCGATGAGTATAAAAAGCTTTCTATGAGTGTAAAGAATACAGGAATATGGCATTTTCATGTAGGGCAAGATTTAAACATTTTGTGGGATTGCTTCGAGTTGTGTGATTTTTTTATTTTCCCCTATTTTTTTTCTTTGAGGTTTGGGGGAATGTTTTTTGAGGACCTGGTAAAGTATCTGTTACGCATCAATTTTTAACTGGTAGGTTTGAGATAAGGAAAAAAACTCCATTTCCAATTGCAAGAACAGTTCTGATTTTTGCTCTGTGAAAGTTGACAAAATAGTTAAAATGATTTAGAGATTTCTCCAATTTGATTGCTTGCTCACTGCAGCTCTTCAGCCACTAGCAAGAATTTTTGACAGCTCTCCCATAGCCCATCAGGTGAGGCTGGTTTCCTCTCTTGGAGGAAAGCTTTCCGAAACATATATTGGGGTAAACATTTTGTGAACATATCTGGAGTATCTCTCTGTCACAACGAAAGAGCACAAGAATAGGTCAGGCATGTATGGTATTTTCCATGGGTTGTCTTCCAAATTTGGGCTATTTGTCACTCAGGAATTTTATGAGTTTAAGTGTTCTCTGTTTGGAAGCCCTCTGTTCAGCCTCCATTAAATGCATGCTGTGGATACTAGAAATTTGTGTCTTGTGGTTGGAATTCCTTGGGCATGGTTATATGGTGCATGAGTAGTTATGTTCTGTGTTTGTCTTTAAATCTGCCACATGCTACTTTATACTGAGTGAAATAAGGGCTTCTGAGAAAAGCCATTTAACATGAGGCCTGGTGTAAAAACAAGTAGTTAAAACTGGTTATAACTCTGTAGAGGAACAATATTAGGAGGTTTTTGATGTAGTGAAGTCCTAGTAAAAGGAAAGAATGAGAGACTTCTAGGAAAGAAGAGAATGCAGTAAGAGGGCTTCTAACTCAAGTACTTTATGAACAAGATCATACAACTTGAGGAATAGCAGCCGTGAATGATTTTGATTATCCGGGAAATCCCTTCTGGACAAGTACTTAGAGTGGGGGAAAAATAGTCTGAAAGCAAATGAGCTCTCCTGAATGATAATATGGAGCATAAAAAGTTACAGGAAAAGAATGTTTGAGTGTAAGAAGAGATGGGCATTTGAAAGGCATCAGGTGGTGATAGGTCTTGTGCTTCATCTCTGTGGTCTTTTGCTGCCTTCTGCTCATCACCAGCTTCCAGAGGAAATGTTCCCTTCGTGTCTCTGGCCTTCTTGGTGGAGTGAGGGTGGTAAGGAGTCTTCTGCTTTCTGCAGTTGCATATGAAGGATCCTCTCCCAGCTTCAGTGGCATCTCTCTTTCTGTCAGCATGAGCGAGGAGTGGATTTGGTCAGTTTGAATTCTATTTCTGTCTGTAGTGCTCTAAGCAGGGACAGTGAAGCAAGGGGGAACAAAAAAAAATAGATGCTGCACATGTTTTGGGAAAACTTGGTGGCCTCCATATATTTCAATTGTCTGCAGATTCTTGATAGGATCAAATCATTGAGTGTTATCAATCACCACAATGTCAAAAAAATTCCATGGTAACTTCTAAACCTAAAGTAATACTTGGGGTAACAAAAAGGTTACCATTTTTGTATGTTCAACTATAGAATATTGTGTGGGTTTTGGTTGTTCTTTGTTTTGCTTTATTTTGAAGTTTAAGAGTAATTAGATGTGCTTTGTGTAAAAACTCAGCATAAATCTGGGCCAGTAAGGCTTTTTCACTTGGTTTTGTGTTGGTATGCTTCATATGCATGTCATAGTTACACATATATTGGAAAGTTCACGGAAGTTCTCAAAATGTGAATGTGAGACTGAGTTTTTTAAAGTGACAATTTGTATGCTTAAGAGTTAAAAAGAGGTAAACAGGACTGAGAATGCTGTGCATGGAGACAGTTCTTAAGTGTCTCACTCTTGTCACACCTTGGTTTATTAGTACATCTGCCTTTTAATTAGGCAAGCAATCGTGTGATCTTCTCTGCAGTCATAAAGACTAGAAGAATAAGCTATTTTTATTCTATGTAAATTCTTAGCATAAATTAATTCATCATGCATGCACTACTGGGATCCTTCAAATATTCTGTTTTTAAATCTGGTGCTTGATTCATTTCTTTTGAGTTCAGATTTGCATCTTGCTTTCTGTAGTTTATGCTGTGAGTTTGTGCCTCAAGCTTGCTGAGTAGTAAGCACTGGATTTCTGTAGGCATTTGAGCTGCCCTACCAGTTTCACCTGTCAAGTATAAGGAAAATTCAGTGAAGGGATGTTCAGGCAGCTGAATAAACCAGTTTCTTGCTTTTAATTGCACACCTGGTTTGACATGATTAGGTTTTACTAATCAAAAATACAATTAAGACCTCCCATGTTGTATCAAACATGCAGCAGAAATTGAGTTTATTTTTAGCCTGTGCCAATGGTTGGTTGCTGAATGTATCTGCATACTTTGGAATTTTATGCATCTCATTAACAGTCTGGTGATATGAAGTAAATGGTAGTTTACTTTCAAGTAAACTTCAGTTGTTACTTCTGTATTACTAGGAAAATTTATTCCATCACTTATTAAATTTTCTTTTATCTTTCCTGGAGAGTTTTTTTCTTTTGTCCTTCCAATTCTCTTCTCTCCTCCCACTCAGGAGGGAGTGAGCAACCAGTTGGGTGGTGCTTAGCTGCCTGCCAGGGATAGCTCCACACAAACTACCCTCAAATGCTGGATAAATTCAAAGGCATATGTGTGGAAAAGAGAATAATTTAATCTATTACAGTTTTATTGACACGCTGTCTTAGATTGCAAAGTGAAACAATATTGAAAACTTGCCATTATAAAACTGATGACTTGTCATCTGGAATGCCATGTGCAACATTGGTTGTTAGTTTTTACTCAAGTAAGGAGTGTTTAGTGATTCCTTATGAGATGGAAAGCCTGGCTGCAGAAAGTAACAAATGCTAGAAAAAATTGCTGTTTGGAGCATGCTTCCTTTACCTCATAATGTGCTAGGCAGGAACTCAGTGAAATGGAATGCAAGTCACAAATCTGAAAATGATCATAATAAATGTTTTAATTCCATGTCTAATAAGTCACACTTAAATTCATGCTTCTTGTGTTGTTTAAGCAAACTAGCCAATGAGAGTTTTAATATTTGTAGAGAATGTGTATACTACCTGAAGATGGAAGTATCCATTTGGTTTTAGGATCAGTTGCAACAGTTTAGAGAAGGATGTGAATTTTAGCCCTTCTGCTATAGTTTCTTGCCCCCACACTGCTTTTAAAGCACTTGGAGTGTGATCAGTTGAGATAGGACTCTACAAAAGTGAACTCTATTACAAAGGTTTATTTAAACTGTTTTGTACCTTACATTTCTAATGCATGTGGGTTTTGGGTTGGAGAGCAGCCAACTGACTTTTTTGTCTCTTGAACAGAAACCACAAGGTTGTGGGGTATCATGCCCATATAGTGGCTACAGATATTTTTCTAGATGAGCATTTCTTGCAAGTCTGAAGTCTAAAGCCATATTTTCCAAACTTTATTTTACTAGTAGGTCATTGTCATCCTTCACAGTTTCTGCCACTAGTATTCACCCTAACTAAAATTTGAAGGTGGTGATCTGCTCTCTACTGTCCCCTTTAAAATAATCAGTGCTCTTCTGAATGTAGTTTGGGAGCCGTCTTTTAAAAGCTTGAAAAATTATATGTGGAGGCCATTGATTAGGCACAGCAGGTTTCATCCAGTGTGGTTGAGTGATGATGTATTCTTGAGAAAATATTTCTGCACTGACATAAATCAGTCTGTTGTGTTCTACATTTAATTGCATTGGAGGTGCCAATGGGTGCTGGTAACCCATGTCTTTGCAAGTTAAATGGAATGTATTTGATTGAATGGTAACAGCTTTGTAAAACGAGCAAATTCTGTTCAATTTCCCTTGGAAACAAGATCTAATGCAATGAAACTGCCTCTCATTTGTCTCACTAATATGCTTCATTAAGAATGTATTTTCTTGCTGCTTTCTCCTGGAAGCTGAACAAAGCTTCATGTCCTGATATCCAGAACAGCTGTTTCTGAAACCTGTGTTCTTTTCTAGAGAATACGATGTTCAGTGCCATCTTATGTCTTTTTTGCCAGAAACAAGGGTAATTTTATCTGTTAGTGCTGTAAGAAGTAGCTGACTGATTTGGTGAAATATTTGTCCTCCATAAGTAAAATGAGAAATTAAATATGGATCTCATGTTTGGATTTTACCAGAAAACCTGCCTTGTTAGAAGGCCAAACTAATTACTTGGCAAAAGTTTGGCCTAATTTTCTCCCAACACCTTGAATTCATTGAACATGTGGCTGAAATTTTTTAGTCCTGGGTATCAGATATGGGGAGGAAGAAAGTGTGATCTTTCAGGGTGTATCTGTTGTGGTAGGCAAATAAATACTTTGAAGTGACATTTCAAATCCATTCTACTTGGCATATTTCCACTATTGTACCCAATAGTCTGCTTGATTGTTTGGAATTGCTCTGAAGATCTAAGGTATGTAACACATACGTTACATACTGTACATATGTTACACTTGGCCAAAGTGAGCTGAATGACACTGTTAGGCTGAGGGAAAAATAAAGCCAGCTAACTAGTTTTGAGAAGTATAATACTGGGTATTCAGGGCTGACCAGCCTTTTCACTTTCAGAGAATACCTTTGCATTGCTTTTTTGGAGTGCTTCTCAGTCTCTTTATTGCTCTAAAACATTGGAAACTACAGTGGTGTAAGGAAGCATTTTTAGCTTACTGAGACTATGCCATTTTATAGTCTGATGTTAGAAAAGTGATGTAAGAGTTATTTAGGGACGTAGTCCTGAATTTCTTACTGAATCAGGAATGACCTGATTTACAGAAATAAATTATTTATTATGCATTGCTTAAATACTTGTGGCTGCAGTGCTAAATATATGTCAATAATATTGTTACAAATACTTACTGTCCCTAGAAATAGTTCAGGTGAGTAAAAGAAGTGAGGACATTAAGGGCTATAGTTGAGTTTAATCTGTCTAGGTAGTTAGACTGCTTTGAAAATTTCTGCAATCTGGAATAATTTTCAATTTTTTTCCTTGGGGCTTAACATTTGCAAACTTAAGCATGTGTTTTGGTGTCGCCCTGAATTGCTACTTGCCCAATTTGGGAAGCCCAAGTAAATTATCTTCTCTGGTATATTATTAATCTACACACTGAACACATCTTACAGTCTGTGTTGACAGCTTCTGTATTGTTTCTTGGTGTTATATAGTCCACATTTTCATTCTCTTCACTTTTGAAAGTTGCTTGCTGAATCAGCTTTCTAATTGCTATAAAAACTTAAGCCTTTTCTGATCTACAAATCTTATGTATATAAGTAACCTAAAAAGAAAGCCCTTAACAATCACCATTTAGAAGTACATCCCCTAGCTCAGTAACATGAGTTTCTAGGTGGTAACCATTGTGAAACATTTGGATTCTCTCAGTTATAAAACAGAGGGATCAAGAGATAATGGATCAGTGCAAACAAAATGGATTTTAAATAATATTAAACATTCTACGTTTCAATAAAATGCCAGCTTTGTTCAGTTTATTGGGTTGTAGGCATAAGAGTGCTGTGTATTTTGGAATAGATGAGAAATTTTCTCCTGGGGAACTGATTTTGTTAAAAAATGCTGATATGATTCAGTTAAAATGCTCTGTGGGAATCCTGGCAAAACTCTTGATGGAATTTATAAACCCTCCTTGGTGCCTTCCTGCCGTGCTGGAGCTGCCGGCTCCTGGCAGGCACTCGGGGGTTGCACTATGCGAGGCTCCTGCCCCTGCTCCCTTCCCTCTGCCTGGGGGTGAGAGAGAAGCTGTTCCAAAACTCCTGCTTTGTAGTCAGCAGGAGTCTGTTAGTCAGGAAAAAAGAACTGGTGTTGGTTTTTGTTTTTCTAAAGACTGAGTTGGTCTCCAGATCACTTTGTTAGAACCAGCTTTTTCTTTAACTTTGCCATAATTTGGGGTGAAAAGAAGCTGAGGGCAAAAAGAGCTTTGAGAGGGAATGCTTTGCAGGGTCAGATTTCTGCTTTACAGCAGGTGCTAGTAGGGACTGAAGGAGGGGGCTGAAGGGCTGCATGCACAGATGGTGATAGGCTGTGCTGTACCAGTCTGGGAAAATGATTAATCAATACTACAGGGACTTATTCTAGCACTAAGTTCTTTTAATTTGGCCTTATGTTTCTCTGCTCAGGAGTTCTGTAAGAGAATGTTCTAAATGTGATGCTGATTCAGGATCATGATGGTTTTTGAAAGTAATAAAAACAGCTCTTTGGGTTTTAGCTGGAACTTGATGCAAATGGCAGTGAAGAGAACAAATGTTCTACCCATGTTTCTAATTGCAAGTTGCATAAATATGGCTTGGATTTTAATGAGGGGACTTGGGATAATAATACTGAGGAATATCAAATGATAAGTAAGCAGGATGTTCAATGCACATTTTCCATAGTCCTATTGCAACATAGTCCTGTTGCTATCACTAACCTTCATTCTGATACTTCCCAAATTTTGAGAGTTTTCCAACTTTATTGATCTCTTAAAAGAAACCCTGTAACTTTATAAATCCTGTTTTTGACAAAGTTGAAAGGAAAAAAAATTACACCAGTGTAATTAATTAATAGGATTGGAACTTTGAGGTTCCTGATGCATTTCTTTGCTTCATGAGTCACTGGAGGGTGTTGTCGTCGTTTATGGAGGATCAGTGCTGGAGGAAGAAAATGTTTTCCAGTGACCACAAGACTGCTTATCTCTTCTTTAATGTTAGTCATCTTCCTACTGCTTGACTTTTCCTCCTTGTCCTGTTCCACTCCCTCACACAGGTCAAGATTTTACTAACCTGGTTTCTTTTAATACTTAACTCCATTGGAGTTTTCTGCCTAAGCTAGAACCTCCTCCTACTTTGTGCTGGGTTCTATTGCTGCTCTTAGGCACTTCCTTCCCCTGATGGTCCTTGTCCAAAACAAGCCACCTTTTCTCCCAATCACAGCTTGAAAGCTTCTTGTTCCAGACATAATTCCAGTATTTCCCCAGGTGTTGGCAAACAGTTCTCCCTGAAAGGTGGTTCATCACATCTTTTCTTCCTGCCCTCAGCTTCCGCTCTTCAGTCTGTCCTCCGTCTTGCTTGTTTGATTCCCACCAACCTGCTGATCACAGTTCCCTTTCCCAGTATTCACATGCTTTCCCTGCATGTTCAGTTCTTGAAGTTTGTCCTGACCCTCTCCTCCCATTTCTTCTTCATGCCAAACCTCTTTCCTGACTCTTTTCATTCCCCTTTTTGTCTCCATCATCTGTCTGCCACCTTTGCAGTATTTCAGTTTCTTCTGCCACTGTGGATATCAGTGGTAAAGTGACTGAGGTTGCTGGAAAGGTAGACCTGAAATGTCTGTGGGGCCTCAACCTCAGTCTTGTAGGAGCTATACTTAGAGGAAAAATAGCCTTGAGCTGAAGAACACTTTCTTCCTGCATTGAAATGGCTCATGATTGGATCTAATGTGTGTGGGAGGTTGGAGCACACCTGAAATCCTCAGAGACTTTGGTTAGATTCTTAAAAATATTTACTCTCTATTTGTAAATATATATGTTGGAGGCATGGAGAAGGGCACTGAGGGGACAGACAGGTTCTTTTAGGGATCTTTGGCAGAATGATGATGGTGCTAAATCATAGGGACAATTAAAGAGTTATTTTCTTAACAAGATGTTATGATTAGCATAGCACAGAATTTATTATTAGAATGGCACATGAGTTCTACAAGCAGAATCAATGTTGTGCAATTTATAAGTAACATAATACAGAATTTATAATACAACTTCACTTATAATTTCTAATCACCTTTGCAGGTCAAGACAAATCTTTAGTACATGTTTTGCTGTATCAATACAACAATCATAATTTAGACTCAACATTTGTATGAAAGAATATGAGTCACACCCTTCATCCTTGGAGAAAGGAGATGAATTCCTTACTTATTAAGGAGTTACTTAGAGTAATAAAAAGATGCATTAAGAAAGAATACAGCGTGTAAACCCAAGTCACCTAAGGCTGAATATTAGGATTGTTAAGTAGTGTGCTATAGGATTTTTTTTCAAGGAATTCAGAAAAATTGTCTTTAAATGTTTGTGTTGACCAGATGAAATGCATAAATATCCTGTAAAGAGGCCTTCTCATGTTAATGGGAGGAAGATGGTGAAGCAAAATATTCCTTTAATTTGTGTCTTCTGAAAGCACATATGTTTGAGTCCTAAAGATGCATTATATAGTGTAACCTCAAGTGGTGTTCACACAGCTACTTGAAACAGGCTGCTACTTTGCACTGTCATGGTTAAGTAGGACATAGAGCCCCTAAATACCCATGGAAATTTAAAGGCAGGGAACAAAAAGTAGGCTCCGATCCAAAGCCAGTTGAAGCTGATTAAAAGACTGCTTTTGGCTACTGAGTGCTCTGGCTTAAGCCACTTGCAAGCTAGATTTGAGTTTCAGGTGTTCAGACAGACTTGTCAGGTTTATTAAGTTTTTAGGTTTTTCTTCTGATTAGTTTTTGAGGTACTGTCCATGATTATAGGAGATACCCCAGTGTGTACAGTGCCTGAAGCCTCACATATTTTCACTACTGAGTTCCAAAAATAGTTAGTAGATAATATTCAATTATTACCTTAACTACACTTAATCACCAGATCATGTATTCTTTTTTATGGCTTGACAGTATACACTGTTAAATCACAGGTATACCTAGAGATCATCACTTACTTGTATAAGATATGCCTACAAATAGAATAGAAGTGAGGAAAATACCTTTACATAGTATGCAGTTCTTGATTTGGCTAGTTTTAATGTGCTACTCCATTATTCCCATCCTGATAGTTATCTAAACTTTTCAAGCCAGGAAACAGAAGAGAGCAATATATTTTCATATAAGACGTATCTGTAGAGTTGGAAGTATAGGTTAAAGTGAGAGGTGATGGTCTGCCTGACTCAGATGACTGTTTTGTTTCACTTATTTGCATGCTTATCTCCTGTTTTAGAAATAGAAAATAAAATATTTACATTTTATCATAATGTTGTTTTGAGTGCAGTCCAAGTTAGTTCCTTCATTTAATTTCACTTGGCATGTTTCCCCACTTATGTTCAGGCCAGCCTGTAAAATTAAAGCTGTATGTAGTTATTAGCTATCTGTGTGCTGTGTTTCCAATTTCTTCCAGTTGAGAAAGTTGGAAATTCACTTCTAGAGTTGAGTGAAGATTTTGTTCCAAATGTTAATAGAAGTGTAGGGCTTGTTGTCTCGTCTAGCTGAGCCTTTTTCCTCATATACTGTGCAGCAATAAAATTTTTCTCGGTACAAAAAAGGTTTTGGAAAACTCTGACCTACAATTCTGTAAAGCATCCTGAAGGGTGGGTTTTAGCACTTAAAGGTCAAAATGTTTGCATCAGTTTGGGAGGATAAATTGGAAATTGTTTTGGCTAATTTCTTTTGTATTTGATCTCTAGGTTCCAGCAAGATGTGGAGTGACAGTCCGAGACAGCCTAAAAAAAGCGCTGATGATGAGAGGTCTTATTCCAGAATGTTGTGCTGTTTACAGAATACAAGATGGGTATGATTTGTGTGGGATTCTTTTTTGCTCTTAGAATCAATTATTGGAGCTACCCAGGATGACCAGTTCTATCCAGAAATTGTTTACAAAGTTCAGAATTTTATGATACTTTGCACTAAAGAATTTGCACAGTCGCAGACATATTGAAAAGAATGTCTAACTCCTAGGAAAAGGCTTGGGCATAATATTGAGTAATATGAGATTATGGCAAAACATTCATTAATCAAACTCATGCTAACCAAACAAGTATTAAATAGGTTGTGTTAACTTGTTGGTTTTGTTTCATTTGACTATAATGCATTCTTAACTAAAGACAGAGTTCCCTTGGAAGGAAAAATAAAGAGTTTTCAGCCCTAAAATTTTGTGTATTATCTTCATGTACACAACTAGCCATTTCTGTGGAACTCTTACACAACAAGTACCTTCACAAACACTTTATTTGATCAAAAAGCCATCTGCCACATAGGAAACAAGGAATTGGCCACTACTGGAGCTGGTTGAAAAAGTGCATTTCCTTCCTGCAGTTTGTCCAGGGAAGGTGTGCTTTGTTTGCTATGTACTGAGCCTAAGGTCTTGTTCTAAAGTTTCCTGCAATTAGACTGGGTAGCAACCCCCCACAGCGTAACTTTTTAGCTGATCTCACAACTTTGGCAAGAGACATGCAAGGGCTTGTGTGCTGATGCTAATGAGAAGCTTATTTGCACTTTAGAGAGAAGAAGCCAATTGGCTGGGACACAGACATTTCCTGGCTCACGGGAGAGGAGTTGCATGTTGAAGTTTTGGAGAATGTGCCACTCACGACACACAATTTCGTATGTACTGGGTTTTGTGAGATGCTGAGTGGGGTTGCATCAACTTCATACTTTCAAATTCAAATTACCAACTTGGAATATTTTGCATCTGTGGGATGTGGTGGGAGTTGCACAAGAAGTTTTTAATCACAGTAGCTTAAGTGAATTAGATAGAATTGTATTTTAAATAAGTGATGCTAGAGTACTTGATCACCCTTAAAACTTTCACGTTTTGTTGGAATACACCCTCTAAAATCTATAAATGTAAGGGGTTTATATCAGTACTGCATTGCAGAGCTGTAATAATCTACTATTTTTGTATTGCTGTATCTATAAAATGTATTCTGGGCCTCCCTGCTGGCTCTGCAGCAGCAATTAACTAATGAACTAACTATTCCCAGAGCAGTGCTGACATCATCAATGATGCAGTGCACAAATATGTTTTGACCTGATAAGGAACCAAGTAAATGGAAGCTGCTAAACAGAATCTGTCTAAATGTTCCCAGCTACATACAAAATCCTAGAAATAATGTTTGTCACATTGGGAAGAAAGACCTTCTATTTCAGCTTAAAACATAGCAAAATTCTATCTGCAAGCTGTTTCAACCTATTTAGCTCAAACAAGCTGTTTGGGTTATGGCTAGTTAGGTGAACTCTAGTAGGCTTAACGTTTTTTTATATCCCACTGAAATTCTGATTATTACATGTAATAATAGAACTAAGAGTGTGTTTTTACAATAGGTATTGCTAAATGTGAAAATTAACTAAATAACTTCCCCCTGTAATCTGGAGAGAATGCATGATCACCCTTCTGTGATTCTGAATGTTTCTGAGTTTCAGTAGTCAAAATTGCAACTATATGTGTAACCATAGATTGAAGCCCTATAT
>WBNO01030440.1:0-31916 GCA_013400575.1 Peucedramus taeniatus
AATGTCTGATAATTTTTCTTTCTTCCTTTAATTTGCTCAAATGAATGTTCCTTAGATAATTAGACTCCCAGGCTACTTATGTGGATCACTCCAGTGGCTACTTCAGCCATTTGGAAGAAGCACAGAGCAGCTTCACACAGAGAGGGAAATAATATCAGCTTTGCTATCCCCCAGGAAACAAACACAGATGTTCTCCACTTGAAACTAGAGCAATTTATCATTTCCTGCATGCTACAAGACTGCTAAGTAACAAAAGGTAAAGGTGGAACACTGAAACAAAAAGGTAGAAGTGGAACACTGAAACAGATCTGGAGGACCTTAGATGATATGAAACAGAAATTTATGCTGCAAGGCACACACAGAATGGGAGTAGTGTTTATTTGTTCCATGTCAGCATTTAAAACCAGAATGACAGTGGCAGAGTAGTGTCTGTAATGTCTGGAGGGGGAAGTTTCTGTAGACAAAGGTAAAAATACATGGTTTAAATCTTTTCAGCTCCTACAAGAAAAACTTCAACAGATTGATCCATATTTGGATGGACCACATCTAAAGAAATCCATGTGACTAGCTGAATGTAATTGGCTATTTTCTGTCCATGGATTGTTCACATTTCTTTAAATTTATGTGACAAGTTCTTTAGAACTGGACTGTTGAAATTTGAATGGTAAGATTTTGTTATAATTGATTAGATTTTTCCCACGGTATTCTCCAGCTGGGTGACATAGGTATGAATGCAATATTCCAATTACATAGGTGCTTGTGAAACAACAGCTTTGCAATACACTCTCCAAATCTCTCTGCAGACAGGTAGAAGTGTGTGGGGCTCTTTTCAAGTTTCGTGGGAAGGAGCCATAAAAGTGAGCTCAAAATTATAAAGTAGTTAAAAATAAGATTAGGAAAAAATATGAAGAATAGGTTTATCAGGGGCTGTTAAGTACAGCAACTTTACTTCAGCTCTGCTCCCTTAATCCTTGACTCCTGGAATGAACAAGTGTACAAGAGGGATCCCTCAATATTTGTGGCTTTTGCGAATTTCATAAACTCATAGAATACTGTGTTGGAAAGGACCTCAAGGATCATCTTATCCAGCCTTTCTTCACAAAAGCATGGTCTAGCCAAGGTAGCCCAGCACCCTGTCCAGCTGGATCTTAAAAGTGTCCTGTGTTGGGGAATCTACAACTTCCCCATGGAGATTATGCCAATGGCTGATTGCTCTCACTGTGAAAAATTTTATTTCCAGTCAAAAGCTCTCTAGTAGTAACTTGTACCCATCACCTCTCATCTTTTGCATGTGACTCATTGTAAAAGAATGGAGTCTCTATCTTTTTTGTAGCCATTTTTTTAATTATTGGATGATAGTGATAAGATGTCCCCTATTTGGTCTTTTCTCAAGGCTGAACAAACCCAATTCTGCTTTTCCTCATATGACAGACTTCCCAGTCCTTTGCCTGGTGTGGCTGCCTGGCCACAGCTGGATTTGGAACTTGCTGGAATCAGAGCAGGGATGTACTGGGCAGAACTCACCTGGGATCTGGACAGTAACAAAGCATGAATTGGTAGATGTTAATATTAGTGAATAAATTCAAGATGATTTTGTTACTTCTCTGTGCAGCCACACCAGTCCATTGTGCAATTATCTGAAGAAAATGCCCACAACTAAATAAATCACTGTGTCAGGGCACTGCAAGACCCCAAGCCTGTATCCTTCTGGTAGCACTACTGTAGATCTGGTTTAATCCCACTGTGTATGAAATATATTCCTCCTGATTTACAGTCATAAAGGCTACAGCGAAATCTGCACCTATTTTTTCTCTCTAGTTACCTATATGCATTTTGATATGAGGTTTTTAGCCAGAGACTTACTGCTGCAAAAAAAGCTGTGTCCTTCTTCAAGATGCAACAAAATTGTTCTCAGCCTGAGCTGTGAAAATCAGGTCTCACATTGACACTTGAAGGCTGTGGGTTTAGAGATAGATCTTTGCCTGCTGTGTTACATCCATCTGCCTGAGTCACTCAGTCACAGGTGGATCTTTGGTATAAAGCACAACTAAGCAAATAGTTCTTTGAGCAGCAGAGATAATAGTATTAACTTCCTCATGTTTAAGAAGATATAAAAGTATCCATCCAAGTATTTTCTGCACTTGAGGCAGATATAACATTTCTTTGTGTGGACTCTCTAAATTAGCAATACAGTTAAACTCTTCATGGCCAAGTCATTCCTGTAGTAAGGCTAAGAGCAGCTTGTACCTCCCATCCTGCTGCTTATCTCCATTAAACTCATAAGGATTGAAATAATTATCTGTCCCATGTGCCTCCAACTGGGCACTGCATCCAATATAAAAAGATGGGGGATTACAGGCAGACAGGCCCCACGTGAAGACAACAGGAACACCAGAACTTCATTTCTAAGTGAAAGTGAGTTTAAAATGTCACGTAAGAGCTGTGTTTTGACTGTTGTATGTAAGCATCAGAACTGCCTCAAAAATCCAGGATCCGACTCCCTATTTTGATATTAACATGAGATAGCACAAATCTCTGTGCCTGCAGAACCTTTTCCTTCCTTATCTGCTTTAAACAACTGTGATTTAGTGTGTGGTGATTTATCTCCAAATAAAGATGAAAAGTTGAAGTCAATTCCTTTTAACTAGAATTTTTTTTAAGTGTGTAGAAGCTAGCACATGCTACAGCTCTAATTGGTGCTCAAGTTGCAGTCAGGGAAACACTCTTTGAATGAAATTTGGATTCTTAAGTATTGGATGTCAACCAGGACCTGAAAATATAGCTCGATGAGCCATTACAGACCTGCTAATTAGGTTCCTGGTTAGCCACAGAACCCTCTGGAGGGTTAAAAATTAATTGACAGCATAATATGAGTAAAATAAGGCCATTGCTAGAAAAGCAAAAAGAAGAAAAAAAGGAAATGTGATTTATTTATACACATAATTGAAACATATTTTTGTATGATTTTAGCTTAAACTGATCATTTGCAATCTACATATGGAGTGAGATAAGTAATTTACATAGTCATCTGTTGTATGGAGCATTGTGTGGCATAGGTCCACACATTAATAAAAAGACTACCACAGAGAGTCAGGAGCTCTTCTGCTTTTCCTGCTATATCCTTACAGTGAGTGTCTCAATGGTCTCTCTTACAGCAATTAAAAATATCCAGTGTCACAAATATTTTTAACATCAGCAGTAAGAAGAGACTTCATTTATTTGAAGGAATATATTTCACATTCACAAAGGTCAGATTCCATCTGCATCACTGGGATGTATCCTGGATCCCAGGATCCACACCAATATTCTGCTGTACCAAGGCAGGTTGCTCAATCCATGTGCTCCCAAACACCCTGAGTAAATTATGCCTTCTACAACAAAAGCCCTCTCACAAGGAAAAGCCATTGGGATCACACAATAGGCCCTCTACAAGGGTTCCTTCTGCAGTTTTCCAAAGTCAGGCACAACCCAGCTGTCACCATGTGCTGGGAGGAGTTTTTGGCAGGAGACACAAACACCAGTCGAGCACCAACCACCCGACAAAACGGACCAGCCGAGTTCTCTGAGGCTGAATCCCCTCTGGAGATCCCTGATTTCACTGGCCTGGGGACACTTGCTGTGGTGCTTGCTGCCCACCTCTCTCCAGGTGGCTGTTGGATGGTATGGGGACACTTTTATGGACTGAATCCATAAAAGTGAAATAGTAATTTTTCATGGGTAATTAGGAAAAGCTCTTTCAAATTTTAAACACAGACACTGTCATCATTGCAAAAGCAACACCTTTTGGGAACACCTAATTTCCTCTAAGCCACTTTAATAATCATTATGTTTTATTAAATTTCTAACCCTTGTACTAACTGTTTGAATTTAAAGAATAAATTACAGATTGAATTTTTTTCCATCACGATTTCATCCCAGTCTCATTTAAAAACTGGAAACTGTCAAGCTACCAGCAAGAAAAATACTTAATCTCAGTCTAAAATTAAGCAGTTTAATTTATTTGCATAAATATAAATTGACACCTTTAATCCCACAGAGAAAAGTCTGTATTCCCAATACCAGATTCTGTCATTTAAGATTGAATTAGTGTTGAAGTATGGAGATCCTCTTAACATATGATTTATTTTAATGCTTTCACTGAAATTATAAAACTATCATTTCTCTTCTACTTCTCTTTCTACTAACATTTCTCTTCAATGGATTTAAGATTTTTTTTTCTTTTCTAGCTGCACATAAATGCTATACAAAGACTCAAAAATGTTAATGCATCACCTCTGGAGTAATCTTCGAAAGAATAAATGATTGCTCAACTGGCACTCTAGGAATTTGCCTTGGAAACACCCAGATAAGATAATGTAAAATTCAAGAGAAGAGGAACAGATAGCTGTAAAAGTAAACCATGGCATAGTCCAAAATGAAAAGTTTGCAACATATTAAAATATAGATTGATAGTTTATGCCCCCATAACCTAAATTGCTTTGGATTTGTTTGTTTTAAATGACAGAATTTAAGACACTAAGTTTTGAGTATTTTGGGGGTATAATGTTAGTTTTAAACTCTGTAACTGAAGTCTTGATTTCAATTGCTTGTCATACATGTAACTCCTCTTTGCATGACAAGTGTACACACTGTTTTAATACTTATATTTGTTCCAGCTCATTAAACCCAGCTGTTCTGTACCTTTCCCCACTTCCCCTCATGGTTCAATGGTAGCAAAACCATTCTTCCCAGGCCATAAGTGAAAAGCAGAGAAAGCATTAGCTACAACCAGCCAGAAAAATACTGCTATTACCACTTTTCCTGATTTTCCATGCTTTAGTGTAAATTGATCAGGGAAATATACTCATTGCACAGAAGCAGAGCCAGTTTTACTCAGGAATGCTAAGCCATGCACAGAGCTGGCACACTTAAAAACATTGCAGTGATACATTCTGGTCAAAATGGCAACGAAGAAGTTCTAGGCAAACTGAGAAATCCTGGTCTTATGCCAGCTTATATCCATTACTGACTGTACCACTGTACTACCCATGCAGTGAAAGCCCTGATTGACAAGTCTGATTCTTAAGTTCTCACATGTACTAATGCAATCATGTTTTTTCTCCTAAAGGACAGCTTCTTACCTAAGTTGAGGTAGGCAGAAGAGAATCAGACTCATCTCATCCATATGAGCAATTGTTTCCCCCTCTGCTTTAATGAAAACTCATAAACCCAAGTGGTGGTACTGTGGCATTCCAAGGGTGCCCTTGGTGTCCTAGGACAAAGCATGACACATGGGCTATGGTCAGATTGATGCTGATGTATCCTACAATAAGTTCTTATCAGTTCAAGTTCCCTAAAACTGCCACTGTTCCCCGTGTCCCATTGTGAAACAGCCCTTTTTTCCTGTGGTCAGTGATTTAATTATATTTGTGTGTGACTAAAAAGGCACCTTGTTCCCCCCTCCCTGTGGTAGAAACAGCCTGTTGGACAGGAGGCATTCGAGCACATACATGATGTAAGGAATTCTGTAAGTGACTTTCACTCCCCACAAAAAAATCTTTCCTCAGAGCCCTTGCACCTGAATGCACAGGTGTGGTAGGCCTAGAAAGGTGGCAAAGCAGAGAGATGCTGTGTGGGAAAATAGACCTAAAATCTTGTGAAAACATTGTGACTGAAGCTTCCCCGTCCACATTGGGTTAGTTGTAGTGTTACCACGGCTTTTGTTTGGCTTTTACCCACTCTGCACTATGCCATCTGTCTATAAACATAGACTTTGTTCCAGGCTGCTATTTCAGGCTGCCTGCAAGCTAAGACATCAGGGATAATTTCCCTAACATAAGGTTGCCAAAGGCTTCACCCAGCATGGGCCCCACAGCCAAATTTGATGGCTTTTGTAGCCTACCTGCACTTCTAACTGAGGCTGAGACAAGGAGCAGCCTTAAAGCTCAGACAGCAGAGGAAGCAGGACTGGATCCCAGTCTTCTGGGCCATTTGGGTAAAATTTAAGAACAAAGCAGAGAAGGCAGGAACGTTATCAGCACTGGAGTCACAGCTGATGCCAAGTTGATGTTGCCTGGAGAAATATTCCATGTAATCCCATGACCAGTGATTGAAATTATTTTGGTAGCTTCTGTTTGCTATGGGATGGCTTTTGTCTCAGTCAAAGGAAGAAGTAATGTCTTCCTCTGCCATCACTAGCAAGAGCAATCCCAGATGGAGAGCTATTATCCAAGCCTGCAGCTAGGGATTTTTTTCTACTGGTCTTCAATGAAATACTGCCTTTTCAGTATTTAAAATGACAGACAGCAGAAGTGACTGTATATCTGTATTCTGTCTATGCACAGCATTCACTGAGGTTAGGGCATTATTGCCAGCATCCAGATGGGGTCCTGGGTGGTCTCTGTTATAAACTCTGTTGACTGTGCTGACTGGAAAAGTCACTGGAGGGGTACCTGGTCCCTCCATGTGCCCCCTGAACATGAGGGTTAAGACAGAAGACAGAGCTCTTGTGAACAGGCTTCTGTCCCACTCTTCAGTATCCTGTTTATATGTGCCTTTTTTTTTTTTTGTTTGTTTGTTTGGGTTTTTTTTTGTTCTTGGCTGATGAAGCCCAATGTCACTGCAATTTTTACTCCCTCTTGTAACTTGCAGTCTTTCTTCATCCAATGATGTGCTGCTCCACCACCAAATGACAAAAGGCTTTTTAGCACAGAAACACTTTTATGTGAGAGCTGAAAAAATATTGCCTTTTCACACTTAGCACCTGCTAATAAATTGAAACCTGGATGCACTATGATATGAAGACAATAACTGCTAGAAGAGGTCATATTTTAATTTTGGCCAGGCCTTCTGCCAAGCCAAAAACTATTTTCTTAATTTTTATAAATATAACTGAAATCTTAAACCATTGTTATTGTTTTTGCTAGCAGATAACTTAGGGGACAAACACTTCTGATAGACACACATTGAAAGAAGAAAGAAAGGCTTAGTGAACTGTCACAGCTGTGATCTTGCTGTAGGAAAGAATATGAAAAGCTATTTTCTTTTATTGCTTTTCCAGGACAAAGAAAATACTGTGATTCCTTTGTTGTAAAACAGGACTTGCACTTTTCCTAGACTACAACAGCCACTGAGGACTTTGGGGAAGAGGACCTCAACCACCAGGGGAGAGGAGGAAAACAAAGAAACTACAAGAATGCAGAGGTTGAGTCTGAGCTCAGCGACCTCGGTGAGCAAGGAGCTGGAGGAGACAGGGCCAGGTTGCTGATGGCCAGAGAGGGTAAGGTGGTACCACCACATGTGTAACTGAAGGGAGAGGAAGCATGAGCAGAGGGGACTGTGCAGCAGATCTCTCCAGCTCTACCACAGTTTCTTTACTATTGCACTCCAACCTGAGAAACCCCCTGGAAAATGCTGTGGTGGGCAGGGGTCCATCAGGACACTGGCACTGGCAGGGGCTTGGATCTCTTCCTATTCTGCCCACTGCAACAGTGAGGGGAAGAGCAGAAATACTGGTAACATGTAACCCCATCACTGGAGAGTGATGCACAGGGCTGGGATCCTCTCCACAGACAGCATCACAGGCATTTTGCTGACATTTGCAAACTTTGCTTGCTGTCTACTTAGTTCTTAACAAAGTTGTTTCATTCTTTTTAAACAGCCTTTATTTGCTTTAACAAAGACCATAGTTCCACACTTTGCTGGCAGATAAGTACTTAAGGAAACATAAGAAACAGGCAGGCTTACCCAAACTTTTAATAGATTTCAAAATTGCATAAACCAGTTGCCAGTTGGCACAGATGTGACAAAGTAATGCAGCATCACATTTCCTTACCCTGTTTCACTGTGCACTGCTGCTTGCCACACAAAGCTCCAGGCACACAAAGCCCTTTCAATGCCTACCTCTTCTGGACTGCTCCCAGTGATGACAGATGAGCTGTTTAGTTGCCTGTGCCAGGCCTGCAAACTGATGATGCCCTAAGCCTATGCCAATGAAAGCTCTTTGCATTACCCTTGTAAATATTGTGCCATTTACCTCCCACCCCACTACTTTGAAGAGCACCAGGCTTCCTGGCACCTCAGCTGGGTCACAGGTAGTGTCCATTTTGCTTTCAGTTTGCCTGAAACTGGTTCTGCATCCATTAAGCAGCAGATCAGTGCACAGCTGAGCCATCTCCTGCCAGGTGCTCTCATAGCAGGGAATGTCCCCATCAGCCAGACTAGCAGAGGGTACACTGATTCTTCCCCACCCCCACGCCCCATGTATAAGCAGGTACTCATATTTTTAAAGGCAAAAAGATGTTTTCATATTCAAATAGATCATGGATAGTACACATGATACCACATAGTACCATGTACTGCCAAGGTATCCCACTGTGGTATTCACAAAGCCTGTACCTATCATGATAAATCAGATGTGCCTAGGAATGCTCCCAGGTGCAGGGGCCAACTGGCATTGAGTGGCTCACATCTATGCTAATAAATTGCCTCATCCTCCCAAGCAGGGTTGCTGCAAGCAAACCACCCACACTGCTCTGCCATGCTCAGGCATTACTCAGAAATGTGCTCACTGCCTTGGCCAGGGATGGGTCTAAGGATTTACCTGGAAAGATACTGGGAGCTCTGGGCATGCTTGGAACTGCTCACACAGGAGCAGCTGATTTTGCCCACCTGGGCAAATAAGCCATTCTCAGTGGTGTTACTCTTTCACACTGCTTTATCCACAGAGCCTGTGTAGCACAGCCCATATAGGAAAGGAACATTTGTAAATGCCACCACCAGCACCTGGGGACTGTCCTCTCCTCAAGCTGGCTCTCACTGCAGGGGTGACAGGAAAACCAAACATTCTGCAGCCACAACACTTTCGTAATGAACTCACAAGCTCCCACCACCACTCTCACTAATCAGTTGTTCCCTGGCTGCCATCAGAGTGACTCGATGCTGGCTTGTAATAAAGTCATTGCCTGCAGATCCCAATTGCAGCCTGCCTGGGCTGGAGCTGCCTTTTTGCATAGTTCCATGAGATAGTGCTCTCTGTGCACAAGCTCTTCTGTCAGTTCTTGCCATCTAAGGTCTGTGGAATAAATGGAGGCACTGCAAAACATTAAATCAAGGAGAGGTTAGTAGGGAGAAGTTCCTGTCTTAAGACCCATCTTCTTTAATATTTCCATTAGTGGTTTCAGCACAATAAATATGAGCAGTGTTGGTGAGAATTGTTAAAGTCCTGAAAGTGTGTGTTAACATGAAAAGAGAGGAGGCTTGGATATCCTATTGGAGAGATAACTTCAGTACTACAGTATTAGAGACAGGATGAATGTCAATAAAATGAAAGATTATGAGAATAACATAACCCATGTGACAGCAAGGCCCTTGCTGTTGCCATCCAGAGAGGAAGGCATGTGATTACAGATTAAAGAATGAACCACCCCAAGAGGCAATCATGTGAAAAGCAAATGTGGTTGCAGGACATGCCTGAAGCAGCAGGGTGTTCCAAAGAGTCCTGGCTCCTGGGCTGGTCACTGGTTGGGAGAGCATGTTGTAGTGGCAGGAGGGGCAGGGGAAGGGGCAGTCTCTCCTGTGAGAGAAGGCTGCTGACTCTTAACTTGGCCATCCTAATAAGAGGAGAGAGTAGGAGGTGTAGCACACTTGTTGCCGATAATTGTACAATGGAGGTGAAGCAGGAGCACTTTGGAAAAGGGACAGTCAGTACAAGTCAATGTTTGCATGCTTGACATAAATACAGGTAGGCTGGGATTTAAAAGGTGTTCCTCTACTCCAAACTAGCCTGCTCTGGAGTAGCTATTCAAGTAAAGCAAGAATGACATAAAGGAAGAGATTTGTATGCAGTGTGTCTTGAGTTCAAAAGAACAGTGCTGCATACTCACCTGTGAGGGCAGAGAGCAGGGCTGGCAATCCACATTCCCACTGCAATCCTTTTGTCCTACAACAGAGAAGCAGCAGTCTGTGCTTCAGTGTTCACTTGTTCCTGTGACCTGGGGAATGCAGAGGGCACCCAGAGAGGCTGCAGCCAGCGTCAGTAGTCCCCATGCATTCTCCTGAATGGCCTCTGTGCCATGGCATGCCCCACCTTCTGCTGCCCTCTAAGGATCTTTGCCAAGTTTCATATCCTTCATTTGCATCCATGTTTGCATAATTGAAAGTTTTTCAGTTTACTGCTATATATGATTAAATTCATTAGTGGAAAATGAGGAGAGCTCCCAGCTGGAGTGCATTAGTTTGCCATGTCAGAAGGCTGGGAAGTAACAAACAGCACCGTGGGAGTGGGGGCACCAGAATATGATCCCCAAAATCTGACATGTCTGCTCTGCATTACAGTAGCAGCAGTTTGGACCTGAGAGCTGGTTATGGTTGAGAATAGGGACTCCTGTAGGCTGTTTGGATAATTTGGTTGCAGGGGCCAGGGAAGATCCACATGAGAGCTGAAAGGAGACTCTGCTGGCAGTCAGGCTCATGCCAGCATCATGGGGAATCACTACAAGAAAAGCAAGTGGGAAAAACACCTGCCTCAGTGGTCATCTCTCCCCATCAGAAAGGACCAAGTGTGTCTGAAGGCACAATTAAAAACCATCAGATAATCAGCAAAGCCCTGAGGGTTGTCAGTATGAAGGGTTATTAATTGATACAAATTGTTTGTTAAGGAGTGACTCATTTGTCATGGCTTGCACAATGCCTTGGAGAAGAAAATCCTTAAAGACAGAATAAAACCATTTGCCATAGTTGTGGAGGAGTGTCTGGAACAAGCTCACATATGCTTTCTAGCTCTGGTTGATGCCTGCCAGATCAAGGCTTTTCTGGTACTGGAATGGATCTGAAGTGAGCAACCAGCACAGCTGGTAACTGATGCCAGGTCTGGCAGGGAGGAGTGCACAGAGTCCTAACAGCAGAGTCAGGGGTGCATTGCTGAAACCCTCTTTGCTGACACTGATAGCAGCACAGACCCTTCCAGAGGACAGCACGCACAGCAGTCCTGCAAGGAAAGAGAGGGAATGGCACTGCCTGGAGCAGAGATATCCCAGCTGGCCAGGCAGTGTTGCACTCCAGGGGTTTTGTTCCCTCATGCCCAGAGAGGACAGTGGTGCATGGCCAGTAATGGTGACAGGCCCAGTGCAGCCCATGGGCCACCAGATAGGTCTGTGTTGAGCTGGCTGGGGCAAGGAAGGAAGTCACACCAGGCAGGGGGCTGAGCACAGGCTCACCTGAGCTCAGGAGGGAGACTAGCAAGTATGTACTAGGTAAGGAGAAGTAACAGACAGAGACTACTTCAGAAAATCATTCATTGCAATCCAGCTGAAAACATGAAGGTTTTTAATCTGTGAATTGAGCAGGCAGCCAGCCTTACTCTGTTTCACAAGGGGCAAAGTACTGCTGAAGCACCTAATTAATCCTGAGCTTCACTCCAAAGGGAAGTCTGGTACTGAGGACAGCAAATTTTTTTTCATACACTCCTGCTTCATCTTCCAGGTCTGACAATCAGACATGAATCCTGAAGAACTCTACTAACCAGCAATCTTTTATCATTTCAGTAACACACCTGACATTTTTTGCAGGTGAATCTTTCAGGTCTGTGACCCAGCTGCTTCACTAGTTTTTCTCTGAGAGGTGAAGCCTGTCTCAGATGGTGGTGGCTCTAGTCAGGCACTGCTTTCTGCAGAAGGCAGGCAATTTGACTTTGAAGACTGCTCCAAACACACAAAAAATGTTGAACCACTGTAAAACTGAAAGTTTTAAAATTTCTGTTGGTGATACACTGGATGGAGGCAGATAGTAATATAAGTTTTGTTACTGATTAAGGCAGGTATTTGCTTGAGAGTCTCACCTGTTATCACCAGGTTGTCCTCGTGATGAACTTGCATACATTTGTTATTAGTCTGGAACATGCTGCTGCCCCTCTTTAACTGCAAAGATAGTTTCCAGAACATCTCTCTTACTGCCTGTGAGGGATTGCTTTCTGTTTCCCAGCAGTATCAGCTGGGCCTGAAGAAGGAGAATGGGGAAGAGCAGAATGACTGAGGATATGGGCTCCCAGAGTAATCTCTTTGTGGTGAGCCTGGGGTAGGTAGCTCCCTCCTTCTCTCTCTCAATCTTAGTCCCACCATCCCCTCAACAGTGTCACCACAGGTCCCAGTGGACCAGATGGACAGATGGACTGGGGAAATGATCAGCATTAAAATAAAACCTTTTCCTAGTGAGACCATTTCTGCCACAGCAGCTCACAGTGACCAAGGCTGCCTTCACAGTCAGTGCACGTTCACAGGTGCCTGCCCTGCTGTCCCCCCAGCTGTGCCATCCTCTTCCTGGCCCAGCCCTGCACCCTCACCCCTTCTCTCCCTTCTCTGGCAGCAGGAGAGCCACAGTGGGCTCTGGGCTGAGCCAGCCCTGCTGCCACCAATGGAAAGGAGCAGGCCAGGTCCATCCAAAGACAGATGGGAAGTCCTGAAGAGACCATGAGTTAAATGAAGGTTATGCTGATGTTTAGTTTAGACTCCTCAAATGAGACAAATATTGCAGTTTTATGGCAGTTTAAGGTAAAAGGTAGGAGGGAAAAGGTTTTATTTTCCCCTTGCTCACTACCACCCCTGTGCTGTGGATACCCACAGATCTGACACAGGGGAAAAATGGCTGTTTGTAGGTGGGATTTATGCAGAATATATGTGACTGTGCAATAAATTACAGCTTTCTATCATAAATCAGTTCTGGATAACATTCACAGCACAGTGAAATGTTTCTCAGATTTCTACTTTGCTGATTGTAGGAAATCAGAGATAACATATCAGGGCTCAATATATTCACTTGATCTTGTGTGGGTGAGGTCAAGCTACCATTGCTGGTCAGGAGCAATTACTGCTGCAAAGGGAAAACCTTTTTCCACCTACAAAGCTGTGTGTTGTTTTAAGTTAAGATCAAGATTTGAACTTAAATTGAACATAGCAGTAAGAAACGTGTTAATATAAATCAGTCCTCATAAGCCAAATACAAATTATAACAGCAATCATTAAAGCAACACAGAGTACAAAAATATTACAGCTATGAAACCACATGCTGTAATTACTGGTGTTATCTCAGTGCTTTATATTCAAAGTTCTCTGTTCTGAATACTATTAATGAATATTGATTTGGAGAACAGAAAAAGAACTTCTCAATATTAAAAATGGTTTCGCTGTATTTAAACTGAGACAGTTCCTTTCTCTTTTTTTTTTTTTTCCTGCCTTGGCTGTATCTTTCAACCCCCATCTAACAGCAGCTGTGATTTATTTTTAGCTTTTTTTTTTTGCATATTTAAAAGGGTGTTTCCGTATGGTGTGAAGCATAAGCTAGTGTAGCAATTAGCTGGCAAAGAGACTGAGCTTTACAATTGCAAGTGAGTAGAAAATAATTTTTGCCGTGAATCAAAGACATCCACACAAAGTGAACAGCACGCCTTGACTGTACACATACACTTTAGATCTCTTCATTCTATGGGCCCAGTGGAGTATACAAACTGAATTCAAAGGAGGACATCTAGCAGCAAGTTTAAATGTCTGTAACACAAGAATATTGGCTGTATTGTGTCTTTTTAATTCATAATATATAAATAAAATATTGCAGAAATCAGCAATATCCTTTCAGAAGTATGACCCTGTACATCTAATGGAGCTTGATCCAAAGGCTACATTTGCATCTAAACACAATGATCCACGCAGAAAATGTCTGGCTTTTATTTATAAATTGCAATGAACATTTATTTTTCTACACAGAATGGTTCTCTTTAAAGAAAAGGAAGCTCTGTCTTCCCAGCGATGATGAACAACTGATTTTGTCTTGTTTGGATAAGGTACAGCGATCCTGTCAGTCAAGACAAGTTACACATAAGGAGTGGTAAGACTGTGACTATATAAATGGCTTTGCCCTGCCATCTTCAACTAGGGAAGCAGCCTCCAGGAAATAAATGATGTGGGTACAGAGCAAACTCTTTTTACACTGCATCTTAATGAAGAATTAATTAACAAGTCCTCAAAAAGAAATAATTAATTTCTGGATCTTATTTGCTTTTCTGTTGTAATATTCTAAACAAATGTCTGGAGTTTCAGCCCTAAAAGACACAAAAAGACTTTACAACCAGAGAGCATCTTGACCTCTAATTGGTGTGCATTAGAATTTTAACAATATGTATCATTCTTTGGTTTGTTTGTTTTGTTTTTTTTTGTGTGTGTGGTTTTTTTTAAACATCAGTGTGAAAACCCCACAGACTTCTCTTTCTGGTAATTCTCTTTCAGGCAGTTAATTTCTGAATTCAGTGGCCTCATCAGCAGGGATGGGGAGGAAGGGCTTTGCTTCCCTATTCTGTTTTCCTTATTTATGGTGGTTTATTGGTTTAAATGGCAGGCAGCCAAATACTGCCCAGCTGCTCCCTCACTCCTCACCAGTGAGATGGGGGAGAGAAAAGGAAATAAAGGTAAAAGTCATGGGTTGAGATAAACAGTTTAAGAGAACAGAAAAGTAAGGAAAATAGTAATAATGATAAAAGAACATAGAAAAGAAATTATCCATAATGCAATGCTCACCACCCACTGTAACAATGTCCAGTGAGTCCCCAAGCAGCCACCTCCGGCCAACTCCCTCCAATTTTATCACTCAGTAAGATGCCAAATGGTATGGAATGTCCTTCTGGCCAGTTGGGGTCATGTGTCCCAGCTTCTTGTGCCCCCAGTCTCCTTGCTATCAGGGCAGAATCAGAAGCTGTAAAGACCTTGACTTAGGTAAGCACTGCTCAGCAACAACCAAAACATCAGTGTGCTATCAATATTACTCTCATCCTAAATCCAAAACACAGCACTCTATCAGCTACTAAGAAGAAAATTAATTCTATCCCAGCCTAAACCAGAATAACCAGCACTTTAAAGTAGTTGAGCTTCTTCTCAAGGCAGACCAAGATTACTCAACCCTTTCCAAACAGGACACCCTTTTACACAGCCAATTAATAAAACAGCAGTGGAGCCTGCAGAGACTCAGCCAGACACAGAAACCTGCCTTCCACCCAAGCTCCCTGAGCCCTCAGCTATCACTTCTGCTTGGCCTCTCTCCAGCCTGGATTAGATGCACCCAGCAGGGACACACTGCACCCTGCCAGAGCCCCTCCACTGCTGTGTGGTTCAGACATGGGCAAAAAAGCCAGCTGTCTTCAGTGTGTAAAAATGAGGAACATTTTGGGGAAACACCTCAGAAAATACTGGGCATTAAGCAATTAATTGCCTAGCATCATGGTAAATCTCTGGCATGTGGGATAGACTCTAACTCCTTCACTGTATGCAGCCACTCCTCTTTTGCTTTTCTGAGTATGTCTGCATTGCAGTCACTGTTCACAGAAACACTGCCAGACTGGGTTAAGCTCACTCAACTCCTGCTAACTGCTGCTGCAGCAGCAAAAACCTCTGTTACAAATTCTGCTTCAGCAGATTTCTGCATGGCTTTGTGTGCTAAACTATCCACAGTGCAATTAGTCAGAAGTCAGAACTTTTAAAAGTGAAGGTCCATAATCCATCAGCTGAGCTGAGAATCCAGGAATTCAGATGATCAGTCCTTAGATGCAGGTATTTTATTTTGGCATCTAATTTAAAAGACCCAACCAAATCAAACCAAACCACAAAAATTAAAACAACATCAGTACAATTTTATGAATTTCTGTGTTTGAAAAGGTAGCAATTACCTTTGGTAATTTTATTCCCATGGTACATACTGCCTTTCTGCTTATCTCTGCTGAAATGCATTTTTCTAAGCTAAAAAAAGCTCTTTTACATCTCATACTCAATAGTTTCCAGTCTTGGTCTTCAAGGCTAAAGCTGAGCACTTTGTACACAGTGCTCTCCAAGTCTCTGTCTCTGTCATTACAACTCTGTTTATCTGAGGTTCTTCAGGGACCTGTTCCCTGTTTCACTCCCTGTAGTGCTTCTCTGGCAGTGGCAGGAGTGGGAGAAACTCAAAAGAAAGAATTGGGATTTTTTACCCCAAATCCAGGACAAGTTTTCATTAAGTTTAGACAGTCCAGGACCAAAGTTTCTGTCCTCCAGCTGCAATGCTGCAGACTTCTCACTGCAGTGAGAGGACCCCTACACACTTGCCAAAGTTCTGCAGAGGATCAGGTTCCTACATACTGCTTTACATCTCTAGCAGATTTATTGCAGGTTGAAATTCCTCCCCCAGCACAACACTGCTGCAGGTGTGCCACAGGACAGGCAGCACAACCTCCATCCATGGCACATCAGTGTCCTGACTTGTATGCATTAAACTTTAATGCATTTGCTGCCTTCCTGACATCAAAGACACAAATGCGTTGATCCTGCAAGCGTGAATCTTCCAGAAGTAGAGACCTGCTCTGCATTTAGATTTCAGTTCGAATATTTCACCCCATCTTTCTCACTCTGCATAGTTTTGAGAGAAGTCTTTTTATGGAGCAGCCACTGCACGTAACAGTCAAAAAAAGGACCACTGCTTTCTTCATCTTTTTGTGAACAAATGCAGCATTCAGGGCCAGCTGAGGACACGGAGGAGGAGACTGCTACTACATTGCATGAGACAGGGGCTGAGAGGGACATGCCACCTTGTTAGTGTAGCCAAGTCAGGGGCACGTGCATCTTCATACCAAGGATGTTCTTGGTACATCCAGCTTGGCACATCAGCTACTTCCGACATTTGTGTCATCGAATAACAACGGCCTGATGGATTAAAAACTTCTCCTCATGAGTGTCTGGTAGCAACTTGTGTTGCACGATGTAACTCACCTCTTTTGCTCCTTGATTCAGACGGTCGAGCAGAGGAACCTTTTGCTGTTTGGAGAAAAAGGGGAGCCATATTCTTCTGCTCCTCTCCCAGCCAACATCTCCCACGTGCTGTCTGTGGCACTGGTACGTTCCTGCTGTTGTTATGTACTGATGGGCTTGCTAAGGAAATGAAATCTCTGGGCTGTTGAGAAAGTGTCCCTTATTCATTCCTAGGTGATTAATTGTTTACATGGTCATCAAATTGCCCTCTGAGTGTGTAACAGGAAAATAAGTCCTGATGATAAAGTACATTGTCAAAACTGTCCTCATGTGGTTTTAATTACTTTGGGTGTTCCAGGAGACAATTATTCCACATATATTTTACTGTAGGTCAAGACGTACACATAAAATTAATTGATTCAAAATGGAATACACTGCTTTTGTTAAGGAGTGTGCTTTTATCATTAAAGGAGGAAATACAGCTGAAGTAATTTATGAATGACAGCTGGAATATAGTATTGAATAGCAATGTGTGGGCATGCTAGATACTGAAAATTAGAAAAATATTTTGATCATCTCTTTGCATATAGGTGGTAGCACTGTCAGGAGCTATTCTTTCATCCTTGCAGTCACTTAATATGCGAAAACTGAATTAATGTCTTGTTATACAATTTCATCTGTGGGAGAGCCATGCCTATATATAATAAACATATACTTCATCATTTCTATCCATGACTTCATCTGGGAAGGTAAAAAAAAAACAGGCACTAGTTCTCTGTATACTGTGCTGCCCACAAAAAAGAATTCCTAGCACAGAAATGCCAAAAGCCCCCACCCTTGTCAGAACAGACAGATCATCTGTGCCCAGCCACTAGGGCACAGCTTCTCCTCAGTGGGATGGGGGCTGGACCCAAGACACTTCTGTCTACATTGGGTTTTTTCATCTTTCAGCCTCAAAAAGAAACTTTGAAAGTAGTGTCTCCCAAGCATCCCTCTAGATTCAAGACATAAACTTCTGATATAATTTCATAATCACATCATAATCTATGTAAAAATACAGCTTCTTCACATGTTATGGACACAGGATCTCCAGCGCCAGCTGCTTTGCTGTACAAACCATTCTTTCTGATGGATATGACAGTCTGTAGCACATGGACAAGTCAGCAGCAAAACACTGAAATCTGCTGTGCTTGCATGTCTGAGAAGAGAAACAGAAATTTATAAGAAAGAGCCCTTATCTTCAGAGTGAGAAAAACCACAAGCACCATTATCCACCCTCAACCCCATCTGCTACCACGCCTGCTGAAACCGCTGGCACAGGCTGCTTCTGCTCCCTCACTGGAGGAGTTTACTGGTGGTTTTACCCCCTTGTGCCTCTGCTGTGAGAACCACACCAAAAGCATCGAAGGAAGGAAGACAGAAGTGACATTGCCCTAACAGGGATTCTAGAAAGAGGCCAGAAAAGAGTGCAACAATTAAATTTGACTGAACGTTTCTCAGGATGAGGACAAGGACTAGCCCAGAAAACACAATGCTAAATTCATTTAGCTGCCAATCACTTACACTTATATGATGAAATTATTGGTATATTCCTCCTCATTGACCTGTTTTTTGATTATTATCACTTTGAATTCTTTTGTACCTAAATTTATAAGAACAAGTCAGAATATTAAGCCTTTCTTATACAGTTAGGATATGATCTGCCTATAACCAGAGACATTCAGTTCCCTTGCTATCTACCCTCAATTTTAAATGTTTGCAAAATTGCAGCCAGCTTAACTGCATTTTGAATTACACAGCTGTGTAATTCAACTACACAACGTGTTAGCAAAAGGCGCCTTTAAAATAGTTGAGTAAATTTTAAAAATGTGTTCATCTTCCTTCAAGCTTTTCCTATTCCTCTCAAAAGTCCAACATGCCAGAGCCTCAGGAGAAAGAATGCTTAATGGATTAAATGGAACCATCTTGATTTGTACTCACTGGATAGTCAAACTGGCAACAGTGATGCTGAACTGCTCCCAGACAACTACTTACTGCACAGGTTTCCTAAAGGTGGTGTGGGTGTCCCATCCCTGGAAGTGTTCAGGACCTGGCTGGATGAAGCTCTGAGCAACCCGGTCTAGTGAAAGGTGTCCTTGTCCAAATCAGGGGGGGTGGAACTAGATGATCTTAAATCCCTTCCAACCCAAACCATTTTAGCATTCTATGCAACCATCTGCTGCCAGAACACAATCATGTGGTGTTTGGTGTGGCAGTACAGCTTCCCTGTACTGAATGCAAGGTTGCAGCAGCTCCTTAGAGTAAATGCAGGGTAGATGAGGTTTAGCAAAGATGATTTACCAGTGACACTGTGTGGGGGTTTACATTTGCAGACAGTGATCTGATAAAACTATTAAAAAACAGGAAGATCTGGTCAGCAGGCAGCTGTTCTGCTGTAAAAGACTTTTTAAAATACACAGACAAGGTAAAGATCACCTAGATCCCCTTCCTGGCAACAAAGTTAAACTCTGGGTGTTGATGGTCACCCCAGCATTTGCTAATTGGGAAGAATCATGGAGAAAATCTCATGTGTGAAATATGTTTTGTCACTGAATTGCTGATCTCTGCAAATACACAGAGTTTCCTGCTTGATAACTGGAATTAGATGGATGAAAAAACAACAATGAGAATATTTACACACATTTATCCACATGTTCAGGGCTTCATAAGACTCCTATATTATAACCTAAAGTCACTGATGCTACATAACTGGTTGGATGCTTCTCCCAGGTGCTGCATCCACCAGCTGATGTTGGGCCTATTCATGTAAAATCCCTCCCATAACACAAAAAACCCCATTGTCTGATGCTATTCATTCTGGTAACCATTCCCAGTCAACCAGACAGGTGTCAATCAAACTAATGCCTCTCAACATAATGCCAATCTGTCTAGGGTTGCAGGGTTTGAGCCAATTTAATTTAATTTATGAGAGTTGAAAGGAACCTTTGCCTCCGTGACAATGGGTGAGACAGTTTGTAATCATTCTCATTTAATTGATGAATGTAAACTTGGCACTTGACAATTAACCAGACACATTAAGGCACTAGGGATGAAATCCCAAGAGGATTTCACAAGCATCTACATGATTTTAAAGTTTACTTTCCTATAGCAAATTCATCTGCAGCCTTTCTCTGCTGGGCAAAGCTGGAGCCCTTCAGCTGTGTCTCACAGAAACAGACATCCTCCACTCAAAGAAAAAATCTTGCTGTGAAGGAGAAGGACCCATCTCTGCTTTCAGTGTGTGACTGTGCTGAAAATACACAGCCTGATGGCAATGCTGTAACCCCACACAGGCCTACACTCCAAGGACTTTTTACAATTGATGTACCTATGCATAAGTGAGGAACTTCTAAGTATGCATTAGCCACAAAAAAGCCTACAATAAATCAATTATCTTACATAGGGCTGGTTTGAAGGAGCAATATTACTCACTGGAAACACTTTTCTTGCCCATATATTTTCTAGTGCTGAAACTTAACTTGTTTTTATAGTTTGTCCTTTATGGTTGCCTGATTTACCAACCCACTTTGATTAGCCTTTCAGTGTTAATTAATACACATTTGCAACCCTTCTAATCACATATTGCTCAAGGGTGGGTATTCTAAAGTCACAGATTTTAAGTCCAGGGTGCATCACTGCAGGCTTCAGCAAAACTCTCTAGAATTTTACCCTTTGCCCTGGGAGCAGAGTGCTGAACAATTCTCTCCTGACTGAATGTGAGAATTTTTTTAAGGAAGGAAATCTAATCCTGATTTAAAGATTTAATGCAAGACAGAAGCTAACCATATCCTGTCATAAGGTGTTTCACTGGTCAAGATCTACATTTTTTTTTAGCTCAAACTCACCCAGCTCCAACTTCCTCATAAAGCCTTTGTTAGAACTTTGTTTTCTGAACAGTGTTATTTATAGCCTGTGACAGATCACTTCAGCTATCTCCTCATTTACAAGCTAATTAGATTTTTATAGATATTTCTAGCTCCCTCACCCAAAGAAAATCCCTGGAGGACAGCTGTGGTCCTTTCACTCATGCCTCTACCTCTCAGCAGTGTCATCTGATCTGCACAGAAGCTGCTTCTCACCAGTGCAGTCCCCTCTTCATGGGGACAAAACCTTTCAGGGCCATCAGACTGTCACAGCCCCCAGCACAGCTCTGCTGATCACCCCAGCAGCACCAGCAATGGCTCTGCTGCCATTTTCCCACCACCCTCCTGATATGCAGCCTTTGAAGTCTGGATGTTATTTGAGTAGTGGGTTGATTACTGCTGTGTTTCTTCCTGTCATCTCCTGCCTCTTACAGCCTGTTGTTAGTCCTCTGAAGCCACACATCCCACCAGGAGCTCGTGTTTACCCACCCCCTAAGAGGCCACCCAAATCCTTTGTAAAATCCCTCATCTCCCCACCAGTCCCCATCCAAGGCAACCTATAGTTACTTGGGTATTTCTATTTTTATTTTAAGTTATTGACACATAATTTGCTTTTTTTTCATCCTGTTTGGGTTTATGGCTCAAATGGGAACTGTTCTGGATGGGATTCCATGCAATAGATGTGAGTTTAGAGTGCTTACCCCTGCTTTGTTCTCTGGTGTCAGTTCAGTCTAAAAAGGCTTTAACGTTGTTTTTTAAGTGTTTACATGTTCCATTATGTAATGTTTGCATTCATTCTGATGTACTTCAGATCTGCTCTCCCTCCTTCTCTCCTTTTCCCTACCCATTTCTCTGCCTGCAGCCTACGCTTTCTGTCTGCCAGCTATAAAGAGATTTCAGAATTTTAAAAATAGCTATTTAAAAGCAACAAACCAAGACTGAAATGAGATACAGCAGGGAAAAAGTGCTCTAGGGAAACTCACTAAGTCAAAATACACCAGGGCTTTCCTGCAGGGTTTTAATAGTGACTTTGTGTAGCTGCTTAGACATAAATCTACACATTTAGCTAAACCATCACCATGAGAGGTTTGTCCTTTATCTAAATAAAGCTAATTGCAGGTTTACTTTGAGAAGAGGAATTCCAGATATAAATTAATTTAAACAATGTTTTATTACATATACTTCTTACCAAGAAATTTTATTTTCCCCTCATGAGAGTTTATGGGCTAAATCTGGATTTAGATGCCTCTGTTTGAACAAACAAGATCAAGAGATTTGGCCCCATGGTATTTAATGAAAAAGAAAATGTCATGAGGCCCTCCCCTTTGGAAATAACCAGTTGAGTAAAGATTAATGAAGATATATTCATGTCCACACTGTCCCCTGCAGAGAGGTTAGGAGGTATATTCATCTTATACATCAGGATTAACTCAGCATTGCAGTTCTTCTGAAATTGTATAGCTACTGACCTACTTTTCAAGTGGTTTGGTGAAAGTCACTACAAATCCTTCTGGCATTTCAGCACCAGCAAACTGTAATGTTTTACAGGGATACAGCATCTTCTGAAATGGCAAAAAATACAAAACTAAGTCACAAAATAAAATTTGAATTCTCAATGCTGGGAAAAACAAGGACAGTTTTCATAACAAGTACACACAAGGAATGAGCTGACATGGAAATGCCCTACAGGAATTTCTCTCAAAGGGCAGTCTTTGCAACTCCAGATATGTTATAATCTTTGATGACCTTCTGCTGCTCTTCCTCTTTTTGTAAAAAAGTTACTGGAAGATCCTCCTTTTTCTTTTTTTCTTTCTTCATGCAAAATAGAATGCACTAAACCCAGGCTTTTATGTGTGTATAAAATTACACCAGCTAAATGTCAGACACCACAGTCTATCTCAGCTGAATATACTAATTCCTGAGGTTAAAATAACACCAGCTTTCTCCATAGCCCTTGCTCCCTGCTAAGGCAGCTTCTCAGGAGGGTGGTGTTGGAATATTTACCAGCCCAAGAAGAAAGTGGTAAAAGCCCAGGACAGACATGTTTGGCACCTTTCACCAATGTTTGCCCCTCAAGCTGTGCCCGTGGTAGATGGATGCTGTCAAACAAGGTGGTGCAGGGCACCAGGCCCAGGGACACAAGCTTCTCACTCTAAAACAAAGACAAAGCAATACCTGACTGATGCCAGCAGACAGAGGCATGTGAATTTATACAAAGCAAATCCTTAATCGCTCTCTTAAACACAAGAAAGACTTCTCATAAATTAAACCAAACCAGATTATCATCTTAAGCTCTTTAAGGATTTGCTTCTGATTTCATAAAATCAGCCCCGAGTGAAAAGTAGAACAACATTTTCTGTAGCTGCATTGGGAAGTCCTGAAGTATGTTATTTTACAGCAGAACCTTGGGCAGATGTTGTAACTGCTGTATCACAACCCCTATAAAATGATCTCCTGCACTCCTTTAGTCCTTTGAGGACTTGGTGATTAGAGAGCACATTTCTGCTTCCCTGCACCAGCTGTACAAGGGCTGCCCCAGAAAAGAGAGCATGAACACAACACCCAGGCAGTTCAAAGCCCACATTGATTTGTCTTGCCCAGTAAATACATTACCATCTCTGTGGTATGGTTATACAGTGCAGCCAGTGGGGAAGGGGAGGGAAAGGACCTAGTCAAGAAGAAAAGACACAAGTCAGCAATTCAGCTGTTACACTGTAGTTTGATAGATACATAAAGAATTTGTTTCTTCATCAGCTCTTAAGATCTGGTCACCAGTTCAAGGAGTTGAGCACAGTAAAATAATCCCATTTTTAAAAATTATGACTGGGGCTCATTGATATAAATGCTGTGATAAGTCAAAAAGTGCTGGCACCAGCACAGCACTGAATAAGGGAGCAGAGTGTTTCAGCACTGCTGTGGCTTGCTGCACCTAGAGGGAAAGCCTCTGTCACTGTGTCCCCATTGCTGTGGATAGGACCACTGACTATGTGGACCAGGGAAGATTTTTTCTCCCTCTGCCCCTCTTCCATTGTTTCCAGGCCCTGTCCACACTATTGCTGCATGGGAATTCATCTGCTGGTGTAGGAGAGGTGCTAGGCAGATAAGATGGAGGGGAACAGCCACAGTATATACCAGCTAGATTACAGGGTTATACGAGTTTTTCTACATTTTTCTTCTGTTACCCCATCTTGTTGTTAGAGATGGGGAAATCAGATTTTACTGTAGTTGAAACACCCACACAATAGCCCCCAAAAAGTACCCCAGAGGGTACCCCATGGAGCATGTAAGGTGGCAAAGGCAGGAGCAGGCTATGCAGCTTGTAAGAAAACAGTGTCTGAAGATGTCAAAAAAAAGGGGTTGCACACCAGGATTGTTCCAGCCAACACAAGACAACTGATCATCAGCTCTAATAGGTCCCTTGGAAGTGAGCTAATATTAACCAAGAAAATAACTTGGCTTATTTCTTTTATTTACTTGGTTACAAAAAGAAAAAAGAAAAAAAAACCCAAACCAAAAAAACAAAACAAATCATCAAAAAAAACCAAAAAAAACCACCCCAAAACCCCCAAAAAAACCCAAAAAGGTAGCAGACATTTTTGAGAGTGAATGTTGCATACTGATATAGAGTAATATCTGACAGTAATGACACTTGAGAAGATTGAGGATTAAACATCTTTCCTAACATTAACACTGTACTAAATCAAAAGCTTTACTCCTCCTGTATAGCTTTAGCTATATTACTGACCAGATAGCCTTTGAAACAGAAAGACCCTTTTATCAAAAAGGAAATAGTTCCAGAGTTTGCCTGAGGCATATGTCCTTCCACAAGATTTAGAAAGGTGGGAAAAGAAAGCAGAAAAATAATTCTTCTAACTTATTTTAAAATAACATTTATATTACATTTTTGTACTTCAAATAATGACTTGTTTAAATTTCATTCTGTCTGTAATTTCTGTCTACATAATAGATTTTGTTTGCTTGTCATTTTAAATATGTCCCTGTCATGGGGCACCTGAGGTATGCATTTAGTTCAACATTTATTTTTACAGTTTTAATTAATTATGATTCCTGTATTAAATATTAACTTCAAGGTTATTTTTAAAAATCCTTTTTTTCTTATTTGTAGGACATCAACAGAGACAGGAGATATACATACCCATAAAAACCACCCTTGAGGTTCAAAAAATTTATTAATTTTTTTCAGGTCTTCCAGGCTTTCCTTCTGATTTCTTGACAATTCAAAGCCATTTGAGAAGTCTGGAAGAAAGAAGTGTTGCAGAACTCCAAGGTCAGGATGGAGCAGGACTCCATGGTACCCCAGCTGTGCACCAGGAGGGGCTCAGCTCCCTTCCCAGGGGCTGATGGCCCCGGGGCCATTCCCCCACCTGCAGCTCCTCTGATGCTGCTTCCTCTCAGGCCCTGAGACCCACCCCAGCCGCGGTGTTTAGCTGCCATGGAACTCAGAACCTTTAATTTGACCTCCAGCTTCCCGGAAAGGGAGGTGGGAAAGGTCAACTCCTTGAGGCTGCAATCCTTCAAACCTCTTCCCACATGCAGTCAGCTGTGAAAAGAAGCCGCAGTGGAGAAGCGTTTGTCATTCCAATGCAGCATTTGCCTGCGCTCCTCTCACTAACCCCCTCTCACCCCCCAGGACCTGAGCTCTTGCCCAGACCTTGAACCACTCCGACCCTGCCCTTTCCTATTTGGGGTGGGAAGGGGGTGCAGTACCTTCTCTACTAATTTCTGGTCTCAGAGCAGGGCAGTGTTCATCTTGAGAAATGTAAATCTCTTCATGCACCACCACAGCTCTTGCTCAGGACTAAGACCTCAGCACTCCTTTCTGCTCTCCATATTTTTCTGGTGTCTTTGTGGCTAATAATTAATCATTCTTAGCCTAAAGACAAGGAATTTTTTCTTGCCTTTGCAAGAATCAACCTTTTGCCTCAGTATGTGAGAGAGTGGCAATGGCATTGATTTGTCTTTCAACATTGTCTCAAATTTGGTTTTGGGGTTTTTTTTTGACAAAAGACTTCTTTAGAGCATTAATGATCACAATATGTTCAGGTTTGTTACACTTAGCAGGTGGGCTATTAACTGAAATGAGTACTAGTGAATTTGAAAAATCTTTTTTTCTACTCAGTTTTGATTTGCTTCCAAATACCTGCCCTGTGGTCAGACCACATATTTGTAATAGGCTCCTCTGTGGTAATGAATTTCTTGACAGGGTTTTTTGTATGTTTTTAAAGATCACTTCAGCCTCTATACAGCAGCATCTCTGATCATATTTAGCAATGGGAAATCAGTCCTCAATTTCCCAAGGCCAGCACAATGTCCTGAACTTTGCTGCTGCAAACTAAAATTTATAGGTATATATACAAATACAAAGAGTGTGAGCTCAAACAAATTAAATAATTTGTGGATTCAAGCATGATGCTTGTGACTGTCATTAGAAGCCAGTTTGCCATCCTAGTAATTACATTCAGATGGGTTTGGATCAAACTCACTTACTGTATTGTTTCTTCTAGAAAATGAGCTCTATGATCCTACATATTTTTGCTTAGCAGTTTTAAACTATTGATGGAAGATTATATTACAGCAGCCTTAAAGATTTTATTTAAGGTAGTTATGTAAAAAAAAATTAATGAAAACAGTTTATAACTGAATATAGATTGTCATTATTTTTAACACTAGCAACCAATTTTCTGACTGAATAATTTTTATGCAGATTTCTAATACTTGCTTGAAAAAAAAGCATGATGTAATTTTCTGAACCAAAATACTTTCTCAATCTGGTACAGTCATTAGTTTTAATTTCTTATTTTTGTTCTCTTTCCCAACCATCATTTACAATCAATACTACAGATGAATCATTAGTACCACTTCTCCAGTTTCCTAGTGGAAGTCTGATAGATCAAAGTCCATTCAAGGGTGCAAATGTTCCCCTTTGTCTCATCCAGGCCATTCCTGAAGCTAAGAAGAGGTAAAATATTAAGAAAAAACATATTCTTTCAGCAACAAATCAAGATACAAAGAACAACCAAGTACTCCTGAATAGCAATTCTGCAGCACTGTCAGCTAAAATGCTGCCATGGACACCTGCTCTCTCCCTCTAAAAATACATTTCTGGATTGTGTCACCAGAATTAATGAGTCTAAAACATCTAATGTCTCATGACAATAGGATTCCTGGGTGGAAAGCTGTGTGTGGAAAAGTGCCTGGCAGATGCACTGCAGCCCTTGTTCTGCTGCCCTGCAGCTGTGCTGCTGAGGAGTAATGACAGCCAAGTCAAGGCACTCTGAGGCTGGAAAGGTAATGGGGAGCCACAGCTGGGTGGCCTCCCATGCAGGGAGGATCAGTTATTTGCTAAGGCTGACCATGGGTCCAGGTACTGCTCAGCAAATACAGCAACTACTTCAGTCTTCTCTCCTTCCTCCTTGGTGGAAAGGATGGAAGTGAGCTACCCCCAGGGGTGGCATCACCAGGAATGACTTTGTCCATTTGATACATTTCTCTCCTTTGGAGGAAGCCTGGGCCCAACACTTCAGCAGAAGATAGTTTACTGGCCCTCAAGGCCTCAGCATTATCCAGGCAGCAGCACTAACAATGACTGTCTCAGTCAAATCAGCCACGCCAGGAGCCATTGCTCTGACAGAGCTATTTTACATGCCTCAACCATAATGTGATTTGTCATTGCTTTCAGAGATGTGGCATGCAGCCATCCAGGCTTTCACAGGATTTTTTGGCTTGTGAGAAAGTTGTATTAGAATATTTATTCTCTCCCCTTGACTGTGGCAGCTTCTTGCTGATGTGCTCCTTGAATGGAAGCAATGCTCTCCTACAAGCCCCCATGCCTTCCTTCACATCCTCTTCTTATCCCTAATGGCTTGATTTCCAGAGGTGATGGTATCCTCAGGCCCTTTTGCTCCTTGAAGAAGTAGGACTGCCCAGGCCTCCTGAAAACCAGGCCAACAATATATAGAGGAGTAATTGCTATCTTTGTGGGTAGCTCCAGGCCATGCCATAATACACTCTGTTAAGTGAGGACAAAGTCCATGCTAGAGGCATGAGCAGTTAGAAGTGATGCAGGCCTGGCATGAAGAAAGAAACACATCAGTCTATTCCAACTTTTTTTTCCAGTGTGGTGAGAGGGAGCTTAGCAAGGATGAACATCTTCCCTGTCTTAAGGCAGGTAGGGCACACTTCATCCCAGCAACTGGCAGGGGTGAGGGATGCTGAAAATGCTCATTTAAACACATGGTACTGCTCTGCATTAGGAACTCATGGGAAATTTACACCTGTGTGGTTTAAAGTTGCATTCTCTTTATAGTGAGTTTTGCTTATGCAATATACAAATGATAATTAGGGGATGTACCTCTATATATCTTCAAAAGGTACTTGTTTCCTCAAAGCGCAGAAGCCTGCAGGCGGAGGACTGATTTTTCTCCAATTATTTACTAAAACTTCTTTAATGAGTATTTCTACATGAATAAGAGATTGAAACTAGGACCATGTTTTTATATAAAAAGGAGTGAATTTAGGGATTGCAGCAAACTCCAGCATTGCAGATTTTGTGTATTCCTGGTTTAACACGTGTAAATTGACCTCTCAAGCTGCATCTGTGAGCACCTAGGCATATCCAGTGGCTTGATCTTGCCATAAGGGGGAAGTCTTGTTCCTTCTTTTCCTTCTCCTCTAACCCAAACTTCTTCCCAGTCGAAGAGCCTGCCTCCTCATTTGTGGTGGCTCTGGAGCTTATTTGACTTGCCTATGAGCTGATACAACCCAATGACACAGAAGAAAACCAGGCAGCTGTTTCTTTCAGGGTCACGTTTCTGCTTGGTTAGTGACCAACACTGGTGACTGAAGGGCTTCATTCATTCACAGGGAGCAGGGAATGCTGACAAAAGAGAGAGATGATGGGATTGCATGTCTGGGAACAGGGCCTCCTCATTCTGGTGGAGGTGAACTGCTGGCTTAGTGATTACCATCCTAGGAAAATGAAACCTAAAGTGTCCAGCTTGAGTACCAAAATCCATTTGAGGCATCTGAAAATGCAGTTTAGTAAAACAACCTGCTTCACGCAAGCACAGCTGAGGCCAGTCCTGTGCCTCTGGAGCAGAACATCTCCAGCAGCTTCTACAAGCCCTGCTGCCCCCTGCCTGCCCCTGACACCCTTCCCAGGCTGGCTGGCAGAATATTTGTATCCTTCCCCGGGAGCTAGGCTGGGAACTGGTCCAGCTGAAAAGTAACTTCTGTACCCAGCTCACTTGCGAAGAGTTGTGAGAGTAGGATGCAGGGCAGAACAAGGGACAGAGATGGGCTGTTCTAGGCTGAGTCAGAGCAAAGCTTGTACGTGTCCAGCTGCTCCTCTCTGCTGCTCTCACAAATGTTACAAGTCAAAGGCTGTGACCTCCAGCAGTACGTGCTGTGCTTCAGCTGTGCCTGTGTTAGCTTTCTGCCCCAACTACTGCCAACAGCAGGCCCTTGGACAAAAGGTTAAATCGGGTGCTTGGGATTTCCCCATTCTTGAGTTGGAAAAAAAAAGACAGTGGAGGGTGGGTTGCTGCTGTGTGTGTACATTATTTGTATGGTATTTACTTCTGACTATACCCGTGAGATCACAGAACGTAAAATGCAATGCAGGCTTCCAAGGCTCCAGTTGTCCTTCCTCTCCTGGTTTTGTACAATATTTTGTTGCACTCCTTTGTTGCATTTTGGGTCGTGCTAAACTGTAAAGCCCTTGTGTCAGAGAGCACATCACCGGTGTGAGGCACAATCCTCAGATAATGGAGCTCCAGCAGCAGTGGGGCCTTGGGGAGTGCCTGTCACAGAAATGACAGGAGGGAATAGTTTCACTCTTGTGGAGTGCAGAATTAGTCATTCTGAGATTGCTTGAATTTTGCCAGCCTTTTTGAAGGACTTCATCTTTGCCTGTTGCCCTATCCCTCCATGTCCACCAGCTACCCATCACCTTTAGACCCCCCTCCTACTCCTCTGTTTTGATTCCATGCCTGATCCTTCCCTTTTGTCAAGAGATCACAAGCTCCTGTCCCTCATTCTCTGCATCTCTCCTTTCTGACCTCCCTGACCAGCCTGTCTGCTGATTAGGGCTGCAAAAAAAGGTTAGGTAATGAGCAAACTCCACTTACCCAGATTTAAAAGAGAAACATCCACTATTGTCTTCTTCCTAAATGCAGAGGCAGATAAATGAAACCAAAAGTTATTTGGAGCTGGAGGGCAAAGGGGAGCTGAGAGGTGGGAGAAAAGAAAGGAGGAGGCCAGCAAAAGCCACCCTTCTCCTTTGAAACTTTGTTTCCATTTTAGCAGGAGTGCAGGTGAAGGTGAGAGTCCAGATTGCTCTGGTAATACCCTTTTATACCATATGTTGTGACTCTTGTTCAAAAGCAAGTATACGGACTTGATTAAGCTTATGATTTTTGAAAGGTTTTTTTCAACTAATTAAATCCAAATAAACTAATTATCTGGAGGAATCAGGAATGTCTACAGTAGGGTTAAAGAGATGGAAAGCTCCTCTGGGTTTCAGTGTCCTGGTATGCTTTGTGCATCCCTTGTACAAGAATCAATGAAAACTGTATTTTGCTGATGACATCAAACTGTGCCAAAAGATACAGATGAAGGGGAGTAGCTGCTAGAACATTTGTTTCCAGTCTTTTTGGACCTACAGCCTACTGTTAACCTCCAAAATTTCCTACAAATCACAATTTCACAACTCATGCTTTAAGCTGAAAACACTACAGAGGCACCAAATGGCAACGACAGCCTACCACTCTTTATAGGACATCTACAAGGCTTGAGCAGAGCAGGAGAACCACTGGTCAAGAATGAAGGAATGCAGAGGTGGAACAAAAGTGCCAATTCAAGACTCCACATGTGCAAATCATCAAGACTCTTCCACATATGCAAATCTTCACTGACAAGAGAAACCAGCTGGAGGTGAAAGAGTCTCTGGGGTCGTTGGGTTCATCGCGGAGTCACAGTGGGGGATGTGGATACAAATGTTAGGGGTTTCACAAAGTCCTCTTGATTCTAACGGAATGATTTGATGGGAGCTTTCTGCAAGACCTGCAGGTAAAAGAAACCAGAGAAAACGAAGTCTGAGACAAACATCATTAGGTCAGCTGCAGTGCCAGTATAGTGGCATGTCAGGAACAGAGAAGACAAGCAACACCAGAGTGATAAAATGGCAACCATCACCTGGATTTTATAAGAACTGGCAGGTTACATGCTAGAATAAAATGCATTTTGTTGCAGGGACCATGTGGACAAACTGGGATGGGCTGGACTCTGCTAATCATGGACTATGTCACCCAGTGCAGACATAAGTTGTTGGATAAAGAGCTCAAAGAAGGTTCAAAAGAAAAAATTAACAAAAAAAAAATGGGTAACAAATCAAGAGAGGAACCCAACAGCTGGCAATCATGAAAGGCAGGATGAAGAAAGGATCAGCTCTGAGGATTCATTGGATGGATACACATGGAGATAATAAATTGAGCTATAATCTTGCCAAAGATTAGGTGAAAATGAAAATGCTGGTGGTACTGCTGTATTTGGATTAAAAAAAAAAAACAAAAAACAACAAAACAAAACAACAAAAAAAACCCCAAACCCAAGCAACCAACCAAGCAGCAAACCAGCATCTTCCTGCACAGGCAAATCCTTGCTTGGAAAACACCAAGTGCAGATCTAGGCTCAAACCTGGAGCCAGCCACGCATCTGACAGCACCGCTACTGCAGAATGGCATATGGGGTTTGAACTTATTCTCAGGAAGTAAGAGCTCACTGGGTGTTAAGTCAGTCCTTACATATGGGTGGAAACTTGCAGTAATTGTGCAATTTCCCTAAAAAAATCCCCAGAGATCTCAGTTAGGTATTTTGCTTTTGCAGCCTTTCCTGCCTTTGCTGTTACAGTGCTTTTCATTTGCAGTCCTTGCGCTTCCCTACATCATGTAAAAATACGTTTATTTCTTTTGCTTAAAGACCTTGGTACAACGTTAAAAAGCCACCAGTAACTATGCCGAGGTTCCTTTTGCCAAAATACCTGTCTTCTTTAGTCACGCTCACTTAACGAGGAGAAAAAATTAAAAACCCCAAGACCAGGATGCTTCAATTCCTCCTTTTTTCCTCCTTTTCAGGCCGGCCACCGGAGCATCCTCCAGCCGCGCAGTCCCCTGTGCAGCAATCGGGGCGGCGGCCCCAGCATCCGCCGCCGCAGCGCCGGCCCGGCCGCAGCTGCACCCCGCTGCTCGGGGGCGGCCAGGAC